>VZTI01002167.1:257973-363658 GCA_013397865.1 Struthidea cinerea | reverse complement strand
TTTTTTTTTTTTTTTTTTTTTTTTCACTGCAGACATTGCTATTGGTGCACCATTTGCAGGAGAAGACAGACAAGGGAAAGTGCTCATTTACAATGGATACAGTAATGGGTTAAACCCTAACCCTTCCCAGGTTCTCCATGGAGCCTGGGCCTCACAGTCCATGCCTTCGGGATTTGGCTTCACTCTAAGAGGAGACTCAGATGTAGACAAGAATGATTACCCAGGTAAGAATTTTGCTTTAGAAAGGGAATTTCATACTTCCATTCTCTGGTAAATGCATCATGCCTAAACTGCTCCTTTTGGAAGGCAGAGGTCAGAATAAAGGATAGACATTTCTGGGCAGTTCTGGTTTGCTTTCCCGAGAGTTAAAATCAGACAAAACAAATACTCCCTTTCCTGTCAAAAGACATGATCAGAATGTCAAGAAAGGGCTTAAATAGTTGTATTAACATAACGCATGTGAAGTTTACAATAAAAAGCTTAACCCTTTCCCCACACTTCCAAAAATTGAATGGTCTCAGCTTATTGAACTTGTAAGGTCTCCTTCATCCTGGCATTCTTTCTTAATTAAAAACATGTTGCATTGTAGAAGAAGGGATTGATCTGGTTGTGTTGCTAAGTTGTTTTTTGCTGACCAAAGAGACACTGAGCTATGTATAGTTAATGGCTTTGGTTGCATTACAGAAAAGCAGAGAGAATGCAAATTGCTTAAAGCAGCTTTTTTATTTGGGCCTTTTCATCTCTTTTATGTTTTCCTTTTGCTATATGGACTCTTCCTTTTTAGGTTAGCTTTGATTCTTCCTGATGAGTTTACCTGACATATATTCACATTTATCAAGTTTGTAACATTAGTTAAGTTTCTCAGTGAAGTGTTTATTTTTTAAAGAAAATTTTTCTTACCATCTAAGTAGTCTGAATGTAAGTGTACTTGTATGTACTCTCTCTCATCTGGAAGCAAATCTGTTCTGTTTCTTTTCATCACAATTCAGAAGCCTTAGCAAGGGTGTGCAGTAAAACATCATATTTTGTGATTGTGAAAGGTTCATCAACAGTAAAATACTAACAGTCTGTGTTTGCCTGACTTACTATAAAATCACTCTTGTTAGCCTGGGTTGTTTCAAGGCTAGAGTTCTTAAAAGTTGTATTATTTCAAAGGGACAAAAATAAGATCTTTTACCTTTTTTGTGATGGATTGTAAAAACCTTGAAAGAGGTGTCTTTCCAAAAGCAGAAGGGAATTTCTGGGAAGGGGTGTTTACAATAGAAATTACAGTTTTACAAACAGAAAAGCTGTAATACAGTGAGGCTATCATAAGACTAAAGTAAGAGGATTTTTAGCATTTGAGAGAAGAAGGGGCTTTAGACACTGTTCTGACTTTTTGTTTGCGTACTGTTGATGTTGCTATTAATAGTCTTTCATTGTCCCTGACTAGTGAGGTTCTCTTGGACAACAGAGCTCTTTATTAAAGTTTCAGCATTTAAACATTTCCTAAGGCACTAACAAGGCCCCCAACAAAACCAAAGAAAACAGGATATTGCATTCCTGACATTTCTGAGATTGAAAAGATAGAGGGAAGGGAGAGGTTCTTTGACTCATATAGAGAAGAAAGAAGAGTAGAAGTCTCACTGCTGTATTAGCATACCTTATGTGGAGCATCTTTTAAGCTAATTTGTGGAAAGTTTGGGTGATGAGTCTTGGTCTTTCTAAATGTGTACTGAGGAATTGTACTATAATTGTGAGTTCTCTGCTTGTCATTGTGGCCCCCATCATGCATCTTACTTGCAGAATATCACATTGTTATCAGCTTCCTATGTGTTAGATCATTTGGTTTTATCACAGGAATTACCTAATTTAAAAAAAGAAAACAAAAGAAACACCACTCTGTATGTACTGTAACTAGCTTTTCCCTCCATCCCTCAGTTGAATATCTGGATGAGCAGTCCACAGTACTGGTGAAAATCTCTCAGAAAATGAGAAGAAAACCCCCTTACTATCAGTCAACCACCTCTTCCTTAGTTCATGAAGACTTGGAGCACCAAAACAGAGCTGTAAAAATAGTGCAAACATGGCACAGTGCTAGCACAAAAATAGTGTGCCTTCCCATGGGAAAAAGGGAAAAAAAAAAGAAAGGAAATAATACAGGGAAATGCAAGCCTAGGACAAACACACTGGGCAATGAAGTAAGTAATCCTTCTTGTGTCAAAGAGCTTTTCTTCTTCACCTCCTGACGGAAATGCTGAAGGGCAGCCCTTGTAAAAGGAGGAAACAAGGTACTGAAGTTGGAAGGATTAGGAAGGAAGCTTTATTTTAGAGAAACGGAGTCTTGCTGACTATAGAAGGTCTAGAAAATTAGCCTTTCATTCTATGCTTCCCAAATTACTGTTTGTGCCTGTGATTCAAAGACAGTTGTGAAAGATTAGGAAAAAAAAATCACGAAAATTTTAATTTAAGCTTTCTAATGTGTATTTTCTAAAAGCAACCATTTTATAAAAAGAAAAATGTAATAAAAGCAAGTTATTCTGACTTATCACTCTCACAAGTTCTGTTCTCAGAAGTTCTGGACTGGGAGGTGAGAGACAGATGCAGGTAATGTCTGGCTGCAGGTATAAACGTATATTGCCACTGTCTAAGGTGAGATTCTCCAAATGTGTAGCTCTTCCTAGAGTTCAAGTGTTCAGGACTGACTTGTTTAACTATAACTGTGCTTGCATAATTTACTCAAGCCCTTGTGCCTGACATCGTTCATGAGGCAGGCATATCCATGCTAGGAAATGGGAGGCTGAGACATGGGAGTTACTCTGCCATTTCATTTCTAAATGCACAGTTTAGCATTTTCAGAGCTTTTAGAGGTTCAGACCTCCTTTAAATCAGACCATATATTAATGTTTTTGGGGCAGGTCACTGACCCAGAGGGCAGAAGATACTACCTATTTGTATGGCTTCTTATCACAGACCACTGAGCTTCATCCTGGGATCACTGTACTGACCGCAGGAACCAGTGCTCTTTGATTACAAGTTGGGTAATACAGTTCCTGAAACATGAGGGCGAATCACAATGAAATTTTTCTCCCATTGGAAAAAGGTTAAATCCTCTCTTGTCTGGGAGTTCAGTTCAAGCTGAGATCTATGTATTAGCCTTCTGGAGAAGAGCAGCCATTTGGCACAGGAAGTAATATCTTTCTCTCTTCATCCAAACACCAGTATAAGCTCAGGAACAGAGAAGGAAATAGGGATCGGATGAAGACTGCCTAGTACACAGTGGTGTTCAAATCCATCAGCTTTCCTGTGGATGGAGTGATTTCTCCTTTCTCCTCTTCCTGCAGCTCCTGGTCACCAAAGGGAGAGAGTCTCCCTCACTTCCCACTTTCTGGTCTTCATTAGGAAAGGCAGAGAAGGAGTCTCTTGTACCCCATGACCCCAGTTGTATAATAAATTTGGGAAAAAACTGATTACAGGCAGGTTTAATGGTGTAGTAGCGGAGAAGACAAGGAAGAACATAATATGGCCATACTCATACTGATGAAAGATCTGTCTAGCACCATAGCATATTTCCAACAGTGGCCAACAATAGATATTGTACAGTTGTTGTGACATTTCCCAGAATATTCACCAAGCACTAACTAACCAGAGTAATAAGGCAGCCCTGAGTCAGAGATGGCACCTCCAAATTAGTATCCCTTGACAGTCTTTTCTTCTATGAATTTCACCAACCAGCTGTAGAACTCATGCAGACTTTTGGCACGCACAGCATTTGTCAAGGGACCCCACAGCCCAGCTGAATGTTCTGTGAAGAAGTAATTCTCACTGTGTCCTATTCAAATCTTGAATGTTCCATTGGGCAGTTTCTTTGGAGGTGCCCTAGTTCTTATACTGAAGAGACAGTGAACAATTCTGCAGTCCGCTGTTACTTTACAGACTTCTGACATATTTCCTCCCTCAGCCACGTGTTTCAGAAATCCTGTGGAAAAAGCTCTAGTATATTTAATTGCTCTTTGTGACGTGGAGAATGGCATACCAGTTCTGCTGTACCAAATGATTGTTCAGTCTTGCCACCACCGCCGCCTCTTCTCCTCTTTTTCATATATTTTTATGTAAAGAGCAGTTAGTAATTTATGACTTGTGTCTGGGTAAAGTATTGCTTCTAATGAAGATTTTACCATTGACCTGGGTTTTATATTTAACCAACATAAAAAAAGAGCTGTATCTTCTCTACTGAGAAGAAAGTCAGAATTAGTACTTGAAAAAACAATAATCCCAAATATTTTTCATTGCTATCAGTAATTATGTTTGTGCAAGAAAATAAAGTGAGCCAGGAACTGTGGTCTGGCCCTGAGGCTACGTGGCACAGCCTAGCTCACTATCATCAGATGAAACCACTGAAACAGGATGACTGTACCCAAACTGCCTTTTGTGGAAGGTCTTTGGCCCAGGCGATTCCCCAGACTTTTCCTGGCTACTATCTGGGAGAGTACTAACTTGCACACACTAAAATCACAACTAACCTGTGCTAACAATACAAAAATATGGACAGTACTATCACAGTGCTCAAGCTCATGCCCTGCCTTTATTGCACAAGCACAGGATACAGACAGCTGAATAACTAACTAGTCAACATCATACATAAAAATGAAACTTTCTCTGGTAAGGTCAACATACAGACAGAACTTCTTTTCCTTCTTGTTAGCAGTCCTGTCAATGTAATGACCATCTGTCTTCAGCTGTCCTGGCACAGATGTTAGCACTGTAACAGTAACAGACCTCTCAGCATTGTAAAAATACAGAGATTTTTTTCAACAGGGAAGACTGAGTTTTTGTTACTGAGTACAACCTTTGGTTTACATCTCCACAGCTTTCCAGGGAAGGCGTTCTGTACATTGTGTCATACTTACAGACACTCCAGATGTTACGTACCCAGAACTGTTCCTTTATCAACACAGACGGGTGATAATATGGTAGTCTCTGATTTGCAGACTTGGAGGTAGTGGGAAACTTTCAACCTTGGGAAGCACCAGAGGCACAAAACTGTGCTGAACATCCTTACAGCTGTGTCACTCATGCAGCTGCCCTCTCTGTGCTGGCGTTCATCACCTTCAGCCCCAAACAGAGGGCTCCTCCTCACCTAGCAGGATTGCAGTGCCAAGCAGTGGTGATGGTGGTAATGAACGGATGGATGCTTCTTTCTTTGTAGTCATGTAAGAGGCAGAAGCTGATTAAACTTTATAATCAGATAAGACTAGTGAAAGGAAGCAGGTTAAGCATATCAGTCAGATAGATTGTGCCAAGCCACTATGTGCATCTTTCCCAGTCTTTTAAGCATGACACTGACAAGCTGAGTACCATACTTGCCTCAAATACTCAGTATCTCTCCAGTATACAACATGTACCCAGTATTTGAAGGAAAAGACCAATTAATTCTCCTAAGTTACTTCTACACTAGTAAATGAAATATGCTGTCTTTGGTTCTGAACTATCTCTGATCACTCCTTTTGCACACTATGAAACTCACTTTTTTTGCCCAAACAGGGTTGCTGCATGCTCACTTCTGGAGTCTAATGATTGGCATGGGTGAACTGCTTTAGGGCTATTTTAATGATACCACTGCAGACAATACAAATACAGCATGCAGGCACTGTACAGGTTCTCTGCCACTAATTTACTAACACTGACATAATTGTAACATCTTTCAGCAGGTGATCCATTTCACTGTTTTCTGACAGTGTTCTGTCAGAAAATATGATCGTGTTCTAAGATCATATTCAAAGAAGATCTGATCTCACTTCTGCTGCAATAGTAAATATTGGTTTAATGCCATTGTTCTGTATTGACAGTCATTTAAAAAAAGTAAATGGGATTAAAGAAATAAAGGAGATGACAGGATTGAAAAAATGTAAAAGATGGGCTTTTCCCATCAGTTTAAGTGCAAATACAGTGGTAGCTGGAATTCTGTGCAAGATCCTGTGCTGAGGTGAGGGCATGGCAAAGCAGCATTGTGCTGTGTCTGAGGCCATACTGGTGAGGGCTCTAACACAATTTATATAACCATGGGATTCTCTGTAACAATAGCTCTGCAAGGTTTGCATAAAGGTATTCTGAAATACCTGCCTCAGGACAATCTTCCTGCCTGTCTTCTGTGCTGGGACATCTGGGATGCATAATGGTAACTTTCAAGGCAGCTTCCACTGTCCTGCAAATCTGGGGCTTTTAGGGCCCCTTTGCTCCATCCTGAGCTTTATGTGTGTCATCAAGCCTGGAGCAGGGAATGAAGCAAAGGCAAGCATTTTGAATTACGGTTTATTTTATTTATAATTTTGTCTTTTTCTATTAGCATAGTTCAATTTTCATAGGAACAAAAGAAATCCATTAATCTGTTTAATGGGAAAGAAATTTGTTTCTTTTGGCTTCTGGGCATCTGTTCAAAGCTGGCCCCACTAACTGCCTGGAGTCTGTGATTATCTAGGTGATGGTGCTGCACTTCCAGCTGGTTCATCTATCTGTACAGGGCTCAGGCATTTGGAGGCTGTAAGGTTTCCACCCTCACATTTCAGCATATGTTCAGTCAGTTGATGGCTGATTATAGCTGAGTAAATAGTTTATAATGAATAACTTACTCAACTCATTAAACTTGCTTTCTTCTTGTGGTATATCCTCCCAACAACTGTGATTTCTTCAAAAGTGCTTGTGAATCAGGATGATTTAACCAGTTTCTTTTAACAGTGTGGGTAGATTCAGTGCTTTGGATGAATTAATTATTCAAAGACTGTTGATTAGTTAATTGCTCAAATAAATTATGCACTGTTGTCTCTGCTCCCTGCCTGCTTAGTTGCTTGTGTAAGTCTTCCTTATTAACTTAAGAGAATCGTTCTGGAATCAGTACAAGTGAAACTTCATCTTCAAGGTATCCTACTTTAGCACAAACAGAGCTGTTTGCCTGTTCTTTTGGTTGTTCTTTATAGTCAAGCCTTTGTCAGCACAGGGAAATGTATAAAGGCATCTACATGCCTTGTTATTTTGGACTCAGTTATTATCTTAAGAATATCATTTAGTTAATATCAAACTACTCTAGAAACATTTTAAGAAGGAAAGAAGGGTGATAAAAAGACAAAATTTCCTCAGAACTTCAGTAATCCAGTCTAATCTTAATAAAATAGGAGTATTTAACAGCTCCATCTGCTGAGTACATTAACTCAAACAGCAGGAGGAAAATCCTCAAATTTCTGAGAGGCAAGGGTTCTTCAGATTCATAAACTTTTTTGAGAACAATAGGCATTGTGCCAAAAATATTACAAATCGGAATCTAGTGATGATTAAATTATGAAGCTGGTCCAGGAGATTTGTGGAAGACAAACAAATTAAATCAATGAGAAGCTGCATCTGCTCTGGTAAGAGAGGACTGCTGTGTGTGAGAGCCAGAGCAACGGCTTGGGTTCTGCCAGCAAATGCAGAAAAGCTGAAGTGCTTCTACCAGCTAATTATTTTTTCACATGAATAATCAGTCAAAAATGTAGTGACAAGCCAAGAATTGTGTACAAATATGTTGATTTTATGGGAAATTATTATCTCTGTAATTTATAGGTATGCTTTTCTAAAATTCATCACAATATTTTATGAAATCACAGTATTGTGTCCAGTAGAATATAAGAGTAAAGCAATTGATCCCAGTAAGTAGTGTTTTACTGATGTGATAAAGCATTAACTGTCCTCTTTGGGATTTTTTTTTTTGTAATATAATGAATAATATTGCTGTATTGTGAAAGGGATTCATTCAGACAAAAGGGAAGCATTGATAATGAATTAGCCTTAGGTGTTATCTGTAACAGACCTGCTACAAGAACGATTTAAAAACAGAGAAGGATTAAGGCAGCTGAGAATGATGGAATGGAAGAAAGTGACTCTGCTTTGATTGATGGCTGTTTGCAGTATTTAACTAAAATTCTTGAGTAAAGCTGGCTATACTGCACAAGCCAGTGTTCTTTGCTACGGTCAAGCCTGAAGCGATGGCCATTTAAAGGAAATTTTATTCTGAACATTTCGTACTGAGATTTAGGGTTGTAATGCACACTGAAATCCTAGAAAACAAATGGGAATATGACCATGGGCCTTTTTGGCACCTGATCTGCTGAGGAAAAAAAAAAGCAAAAAGTCTCACAAAGATTTTTTAACAGGGTTTACAGTTAAGCAGTTTTCTCACTTTTACAAAATTTCCATTAGCACCTGTACTCAGATAGAATATAATTGTTTCCCAGCCGCTTTTTATACTATACAGTGAAACTGACAGACTGCATGAAGTTATGTTTAAAGCTGCCAGCAAATCATTCTGAGTCCCCAAAGTTAACACTTTCCTGCCTGAGTCCTGGTGGAGTGGGGAGGTGACTCAGCTTCATTTCATTTTTGGGTTTCTGACAAGTGAGGTGTTTGCCAGTTATGTAGTTGCTCATTGTTTGTTTTTCTTGGCCACTGTCCCCCATGTACTGATATGAGACACCATGGCTTGGCAATTTCCCTTGGGATGGCTGGACAGGCTCCAGCCAAGTGTGGGGTGCTGAACATGATGCATGTTCCTCTCTGTCAGACTCCCTGAAGCTGCATCTCTCAGAGGGACTGGGGAATGTCCTTTAAAAATAGCAGGGAATCAAAGAATTTTCTCGAGTTAATAAATGAATATGTCTTGTTGAGGCCGGAAATAGGACTTTGTTGATCTTCCTACTTCCTTCATTTAGTTGAAGGCTCAGTGAGCATCATGGCAAGCTTCTGCCCTTTATCACACAGTGTTTCAAGTTTGGCACGGCCACATGGCAAAAGGTGCAGGTGAACAGACAAGCTTACAAAATCCAGTGTCCCTTTCAATGCCATCTCCTTAACTTTTTATGATAATTTTGTCTCAGAAAATAGACTTTCTGCACCAGACAGCGTCTTGCAACCCTTTTCTTAGAGCAAAGTAAAGTTTGAAATAAGCATTAGGATTGTTTAACTTTGTGCAGTGTCCCTTGACCAGTTAAATATGTGCCAAAGACACTTGTTCCAGCATTAAGCTCTGTGAACTCCACCAGCTGGGACTTTAATGCATACAGCCCCACAAGCTGTGTTGAAAATGGAAGTTTAAAATTCCTGTGGAATTGCTCCACGCTTGTTTTCTTAATTTTTATGCAGTGTAGTTGTGACCCCACAGCTCATTTATTCCTCAAACGCAATGAGGCAGAACCACATGGGTGCTGCCAGCAACCCTTCCTAACAGATCTTGGCTTCTCTGCAGGGGAGCAGCTGATAGAGAATCTTCTCAAACAGGCAACATAGGCAAAGTGGTCATTTAACGAAACCAATGAGGTTCCTCATCATCCCAGAAACATGAAATATGAGAAAAGAAGAACTGAAGATTTTGTGATTCTCATACTTCTTTGTCTTTGTTTTTATGTTTTAATCGCACAGTTTAATCTGAGCTTGAGAAAACCCCCTCACTGATGCAATGTAGTAAAGGTTTTCATAGGCTTTTCTTCAGACTCTGTTTGGAAGGGTTATAAGGAGTTAAGCTGGTTTTTTTTTTAAGCTAGCTTCTTTTGCTGTGTAATTGCTTGTTAAAACCTTGTTTTTCAGCTAGTGACCTTTGCATCAGTGACATTGCATGCACAGTATTAACAGGAATTAATAAAGAAAACTTTTCTCTATTTTTAGGAGGGGAGAGTTGCCAAAATTCAGAAAATTTAGACATCTCGTGCATTTTTTTCATAGAAATGACTAGTAACTTAACCTCTGCAGAACCCATAACAAATTTGAAATTTCTGCTTCTAAAATTGCTCTGATTGGATGTGTATTCACATCTCATGCATTCGTATCAACATCAAAAATGATTTTTTCCAATTATGGGTATAGGAATTGCACCCCACAAAGCAATGAAAGAAAGAAGAGTGAAACTACTGCTCTGTAACGGAACAAGACAAAGCAAAGAAAAATCCCTAATTAAACTTCCAGTGAGTGCTCTGCCTGAATATATAATCACTTTGTCCTTACAATAGATTGTAGAAGTTACTACTGGCTATAAATATGGGGGTTTTTTTTGCATATTCATTCTTAATTCCATTTTCTCTACTGAGTTGTTTCACTCATTCAAGCTCTTTTGATCAAGAATAAGCATGGCTTAGACCAGAAAACAAATTACATGTCAGGGTAAAAGTAAGAGCTTCCAAACAAGAGCAGGATAAGCACAGTCCTGGCTGCCCTTAAAGTAGTCTCAAATAAGACTTTCGTGGTGGTGCCATGATTAAGAATCCTCATCCTATTTGCTGTGTCTCCAAACCTGGTTGAGATGGCAATTCAGAAAGACTGCTCATGGAAAACCTGTCCTTTGGTGGCTGAGGCCTATCCTTGCTCCTCAGACCCATCACCCTCTGTCTTCAAATAAGCTGAGCTCTGTCCCAAAAAAGCAGAATTTAACTATTAAGCAGATGTACAAAATCCTCGTTAATATTAAAGTGAGGATGCTGAGATAGAGGGCATCTCTGCACATCAGTACATACTGAAATTGCATTCACTCACACTAGTGAGGCCAGCTGTATCTGACAGACTCATTCTTCTCACCTTCAGATTCTAACGGGCTACATTTTATTAAGCTTTCCAAAGTTGTGTGTTTAACCTTTATTTTTTAATGAAAAAGCGTATTACGAAATCATCACTAGGCCAAGATCGGAATAAATCTTGGATTTCTACCTGTTTTTTCTCTTATAACATAACCCTGAAACCTTTTGAGTTATCAAGTCTGGTATGAATCAGTACATACCTTAACTCGAGTCTGTTATAGAATTCATAAAGCGTGTCCAGCTGGGAAAAGCAGAATGGAAACCCTTTCCATCTTGTCTTTCACTTTCTGTTCATAACATAATGTTTCTTTTTCCTTAAAAAACAACTGAAGAAAACCGCACCAAACACAAAACTCATAAAAAACCCCTCAAACACAAGCAAAATAAAAATCAGCAAAATATTAGATCTTTTTCAGGGGTTACTATGGGTGCCACTACAAGCAAGCTGCCAGGAAAAGTTCTCTTTGTGCATGGTGCAGCCTTCATGGTGATGGCTTTGTCTCAAACAGTTGTTTATTTAAGAGGAAAACATCTTTAGTTTTCGGTACTGTGGGCATGTTGTCTATAAAAGCTACTGAAGAAAACGACTCACAAATGTCCCAAAAAGGACATAAAAACAACTTTCTTCTGCTATTTAAAGTGTTCCTGACCCTGAAACATACTTCTCTAAGGCTAATGAAATTAGAAAAATGTAAATGTTGTACAAAAAGAGGATCAGACCCATAAACTGTCCATGTCTGCTCCTATTAGGACATTAATCAATGGAATTCAATGAAGGACTGGCTGTTGTTTAAACTTGTGAAATCCTGAGCATCTGAAAGACGGAGGAGCGCTAGAAAACACACTGCCAGCCCTGGACCAAACCCATCCAGCTAATTAACTTCAAAGCTTGATATGTGCATCATGCTCGATGACTTCAGGGCTTCTTAAGCAAACCAGTGCTCCAACTATAGAAGCAGCAAGTAAGGGTTTGTTTACAAGCCTAAGTACTGGTTTAATTAACTAATTTAGATCAATTTAGGTTGCCAGTCTGTACCACTGCAAGGTCTGTTGCAAGGTTCAGTCTGCTGAATTGGATACATGTCAGTCATGTTGAATGATAGCAATAGTGGAGTGAAAGCTGTGCCCAGGTGGACTCTGGGGGCTTTAAAAATGAAACAAAGCTCTTTGCAAAGGCAGAGGCAGCAGGAAAGTTGACCCTTTTTCCTCATGGCTTGGCTCCGGTTTTTCTCTAGGCCTGAATGGATCCAGCAAGCCAGTCTGGATGTTTCCAGTGACCCCTGTGTGGGGACTCCAGGTAAAAAGAGGAAATATTCTGGCCTATCGATTCCCAAACCCCAGCCAACGACCATTAACAAAGACGTGCCCAAGTCCCAGTGTAACGCTTGCGCTGTTGACTCCATCTGTCAGGGAAAATGACGGCTTTAGATGGATAACTATTGTAAGCCTTAGCACATACTGCTACAATGCTGGCAACATTAGAAGCTGTCAAATCAGCCATCCTCTGACCTTGCATTGTATTTATTTGCACAGAGATGTAATGCCTAAATTAATGAACGAATTACTTAAAACACAAAGCAGAATGGAAGGATTGTCAGGAAGGAACACCATAAAGTTTCGTCATGACTTGCATGAAAGTGGCAAGAAATTGTTTTGCAGCTCTTCACTGAATGGACAATTAAGGATTTGGAATAAATGCATAGAGTTTAATGGCATTTCTTCCCCTGTGAAAGAAGCTGGAGAGAAGTGAGATTGTGGCATGGGTTATTTGTGTTAAATAGTTTGGGAGTTACTGGATACAACCAGGACATTTATGAGACCATCTCTGACATGTGAAATATTTTCTTTCAGGTACACTTGTGAAAAAAATTGCTTAGAAAGGAATTACATTTGTTTTATGTTACTGCAATTGTATTGTAAATAATCTAATTTATGATGGAAAAAAAATGTGTGACAGATTTCTATATAGCTATTCTCAAGCCATTTTGTTTTTTCCAGATTTAATTGTGGGTGCATTTGGAGCTGGAAAAGCAGTTGTTTACAGGTATGTAGTAAATGCAATGGGTTTGATATTTTACAGCTTTGGTGGAAGATCTTTAAATTTAAAAAATGTCATATTCCTGTTTCCCTGTTGCAATGTGTAAAAGGTGGTCATTAGAGATGATAAATTAAACATCTTGTGAGAAAAAAATGTTTTTTTCCCATGCTCAAAACCTGTAATTATCAATGAAAATTTCCATGCTTAGACTTAGCTTGAGCAGCTTCTGGAACGTTTGACTCTTGAGTTAATTTTAAATAAGAATCTTAAAAGGCATGGCATTGAAAATGAATGTCTTTCCTGAATGGGAGAATGGTGCTAGTAAGAAATTTTAAAGTGGCCTGTCCTCAGAGATTGTGTATGTTAAGACATGAAACATTTATTGAAAACAAAGACTGCTACTTTTAGACTCTGTTTAAAAAAATGCGCACGATCCCATTTTACAAGACAAAATGTTGCTGACTATGGAGTTTCACTAAATGCGCTTTTTGATTAGATATAAAATTAAAAGCTACCAAATACATAAGCAGAAATCTGCTAATGTTCTTTTAGTCCAGCCACGCTGATAGTTCATTTCATTTAAATATTCACCATCCCTTTCTACAAAAATGTAGTCATATTTCTGATTCCTGTCTGGCTTCTTGTTGTCCGTATTCCCAACAGCACCTGACAGAGAGGAGGCAAGTTCTACTTCCCAACTGAATGTTCGTGAAAGCATAAGAATTTTGTAAAACAGGAATGTTAGTTCATCTCAGCTAACACTGTAGGTGCAGTGAGAAGACCCAATTTTCCTACTGCACTATGAAAAAATAGTGCAAATACTTTGCAGTCCATCACTTTGCAATGCCATGAGTGATTGCACAGGATGTGAAACATTGAAGAATTATATCCACTGTGTATTTTCAATAACAATAAAATGTGTTGTATTCAATTTAAGAAAGTGAATAGCAGGAGGCCATTTCCTGACCAGAATGTATCAAATATACAACTTGTCATATTCCTGAAATAGAGTTTTATTACTGAAATTGTCTAGGAAAAAAGGGTTTTCCCTGTTGCACAAAAGTGAAAAGAGTAATTTTATTTTTTAATGTCTTGCTGAAGTAATATAAAGAAGTAATCACAAAAGCTCAGATGTGGATTAAAATATAAGGAAAGTCAGAAAACTGCGATAGCTGGAAATATGTAAGTTACTGTAAATAGTACTGCTGTCCTAAAAGAAACAGAATCTGGGCACATACGTGTTTTCATTTGTCTTCTAAACTGCTTTCACTTATAGATAATCTCATCACTTAGTAACAGCTTCAGAGGGACGGTTTCCATCACCAAAACTATATATTCACACACTCAGCAGAATTTACTGAAGATTATTCCTGGTTTACAAAGTCAATTATCTCAAGAAATGTCAGACAGAGTTTACTTGATTATTGGCTCAAGATACTCTACACCAGTTTACTTGGTCTACTTTAACCAAATTATGTTTATTTTTTTAAGAGTCTTAGACATAGTAAGTCTGAGTGTATAATTATTAATGGAGACAGTACAAAACAAATCTGCAAGATGGCTAAAGGACTGCTGTAAAACCCAAAAAGACAGACTCTGTCCCTTTTGGAAAACTCAGTGTGATGAAATGTGTCTGATATGCCTCAGACCTGGGAAAAATCTCTTGCTTAACCGTAGGATACTATTTCCATGATGTGTTAACCTGTGATTTTTTTTGGTGAATCTCAGTAGGATTCTGATGAAAAAAAAAAAAGGTTCTTTTGGCTATGAGCAGCATTATAAAACTGTGCTCTCCCAAGTAACCCTACATGTCTGGCTTCTTTGTGGCCAACTCAGTTAAGTGTTTCCTCTGCTGCAACTTAGGTACTAATGTGCTCCTTCTGTATGTGGTGAACCTTATTTCTGTCCCCCAGAGCCAGACCCGTTGTGACTGTGAATGCTCATCTTATTCTGAACCCCATGATTGTGAATCCAGACAATAAAACCTGTCAACTCCCCAACTCTCCGCTTTTGGTGGCCTGGTAAGTCTATGATTACTCAGAAAATATCCTTATCCTCTTCCTCAAATAACTTCTTGTCCCTTAATTTTATTGGAACTCTTTCTTGAACGTGTTCAAAGTTCAAAATGTTGAAACATGCTCTGAGCACAACAAACCCCCCCTATATAGAGATCTTTTTGATATTTACCAGTACTTCACAGACTGTCAAACTAATTGTGGTAGCCCGAAGTTGAGTCCTTTGATATACTGAGTCTCCTTTTGCGTAGGAGGATGCTCAGTGTCTCCTAGGGTCAAGCTGCAAAGTTATATGCAATGTTTAGATGAATGAAACATGAAACAGCTAAAACAGACAAAACATGTAAACAGTCATCTGTTGACAAAATGTAACAGTGAAAGTGATGCAGAGCTGGTGCCTCCAGTTTTCTGTTGGAGAAAGACAGTCCTTTGTGGAAGAGAGAAGATGTCTGGCTGGCCATCCTGAAAGAAGTGCACAGGATGTTGTTGCTGGCTGTCTTTGGTCAGAGGAAAGTTTTTTGTAGCGCATCACACAGGACAATGTTTCGACCATCCTTAAAAGATAAATCCTTAACCACAGTAGCATTTAACTTTGAAAAGAAAAAAAACAAAACCAAAAACAAACAAACAACCAAAAAAAAAAAAAAAAAAAGAAAAAAAAAAAAAAAAAAAGAAAAAAAAAAAAAAAAAAAGAAAAAAAAAAAAAAAAAAAGAAAAAAAAAAAAAAAAAAAGAAAAAAAAAAAAAAAAAAAGAAAAAAAAAAAAAAAAAAAGAAAAAAAAAAAAAAAAAAAGAAAAAAAAAAAAAAAAAAAGAAAAAAAAAAAAAAAAAACAAACAAACAAACAAAAAAGCACATTAAAAACCTTTGAGCTAATTAAAAAAATTTAAGATCAGTTACAAGTACAAAATGGTTGCAGGGCAGTTGGAGGCTATCTAATAGCACATAACACCACATAAAGACATGTTTACTGCACTAGAAAAAAGTCACTTCGAAAGGACCTCAGTAACAGTTGACAAAAGAGGCTATTACAAATACATAAGATACTGTTTAAAAGTGGAAATCATAACAAATGAGGAAACTAAAATCAAAACAGAGCATAAACATGTGCGAGTTGAATATAAAATGCTAGTAAGTCTTGCCAGAGAGACTGTGAGGAACAGATTCTAAGGCATAAAAACATTAGAAGCCAGAAGCCTGCCAGGACGTGGGCTGAACAAAAACAGTATTAAGGTGTAAAGGAGGACTCCAGAAGATAACATGACTGCAGAAATTTTGCACTGCTTTTAAACCAAAGATGGTCAGAGGATTTCCTCACACTGGCGACATTCTTTACAGGAGAGGAGTTCTAAAAATCATCTAAAATGTAAGATTCAGCAAAAGAGTCTTTAGAATTAATTGATAAATATGAACTATAAACATAATCATGAGAAGCTGTTCATTTAAGAGCCATAAAGGAACTAAACTCTGATACACTAAACCAATAAATATGTGGGCTTCCAATGCATCTGGGATGGGGTTGTCAAGAGATTTTCACTCTTATGCTGTTCTTTTACACTTTATGGGACTTCTCATATTCTTTATCATGTTCCTCATTTTTACATCCAATGTAGAAAATTGCCCATCACAGAGCAATGTAGAAAGCACTTGGTGGAACTATGCAATCCCAGAATTTTACAAGACTTTGGCCTTTCTGGAATTTTTTTATTCAAGTATCTTTTGTTTTAACAGTTGATGTAAAAGAGAATTTGAAATACAGACACTTGGCTGAAGCATGTTCATTGATCCGAATTATGTTGTTTCACAACTCCAGGTTTTAAGACTTTTAAAAAATGCTTAGTATCATAATGGAAAAGACTTTGGAACCACAACAGTCATCGACAGAGTATTGAAAGAAAAAAGGTGCTTTTTTTTGCATAGGAGGAAAAATATCTCTCTTAAAAAAATATTTTTGCTCCGAGATACTGTTTAGAAAAGGAAGGAAGAAATGCATACTCCTTTAACATATATTTTTTATTTCTTTTCATTTTTCCACTACAATAAGCCAGAAGATGTTTGGTTCATATCTACAAGAGCTTAAATAGGAGCATAATTTAATTTCTGTCTGCTTTATTCTAAAATACTGTTCCCTAAAGATTTAGTTCATGTTATGAAATGACTGAAGAGCAGCTGCTCTTTTCCACACTGTAAGTTTTCTCCTTAGTTCATACAAACTTGTATAGTACATATGAAAACAATTAGTAGGGAAACTCCAACAGGCAAAGAATTCCTCAGACCCATGGGATAGATTTCTGTATCTCTTAGCCAGCTGTGCAACTTGTATAAAAACTCTACTGACTGACACTGCAAAATTAGAATGAAAGGAAACATCCTACCAGAAAAGCTTCAGGAAGTGTGCGTGCTTGAATAATGTGGATTATTTTACATTTCCAAGTATTAGGAAAATATTATTTCTGCCGTGATATAAATTGCAAAGCTGAAGAAACAGAGGAAATGTGCACAAAAAGTCATTTTTATGCACAGCCCAAAGAGAATTGTCCTGAACTTCTAGAAACATATAATTCATTCTCTGCTGTGTGTAAAATGTGGCTATTTCTGAGTTCCCAAAACTAGCAAATCTGGAGCAAATTCTGCAACTTTGAAGCTATTAAAGAATATGGAAATATGCTTCCCCCCCACCAAGTGTGAAAGATGCAAGTTAATATCTGTAAAAAGAGGTAAATGAATTAAAGATTTTCATTTTTCAAAAGCTGTTTCCACATAATGAGATTTATTACATTCAAGATTGGGTTCTAGCTATCAGGAGGTCTTATTTATCTATGCATTGGTATTTTTATTACCATTTGAGGTCTGATTATCCACTAGCTACCTTATGTATTTGTTCTTAAATTGCATCTGCAAAAGTTATTTACTCACATCTCACTAATTTAAGGTAAATATTGTTAATTCCATTTTGTAGAGGAGCAATAAGTCAGAGAAGTTACCTGACTTACCAAAAATTGTGTAGAAGTGTCCAATCATGATAAAAAGTTGATTCATAGAATGTATTGTGGAATATATTTTGTATATATATTTGTATATTTCTCTTTTTATATTTGTAGAATATATTTTTTATTTGTAAGTGCTTTTCAGGTTTGGATGTCTATTTGAGATGTGCCTTGTAGGCTGTCCACCTTCTGTAAACCCACTGAAACAAGAAGCAGACTGCTTAAAATTTCTGATCTTCAAGTTCCTACTATCAAAAAATACTTTGAAAAAAAAGTTGTTCCTTCATCTCCAAATTTGTTACTATTAAAGTAGTAATAAAATATTTATAATCTTGAGTCAGCTAGATTCAGTAAATGAGACTTTTCTACATACACTTAAAAAAAAGCTGAATACAAAATTCCTACTGAAGATATAAAACCCCAAAATAATAATATTTTAGCCTTTCCTAGCTGCATAGGTTAGACTATGTTTCTACTTTTGCTCCTTTCTACTGCTAGCATTTTTTTTCTCATTGACATAATTTTAAAGAGGATGTGATTGGTGCCCCATGGATATGGACCATGGGGCCACTGTTGAGATGAGTTTGTGTGAAATTTTCCATAGACTGTTGGCCAGCCTGACTCCATGGGTTGGATAGCAAAGCCATATGGCCAAGAGTCAGAAGCTGGATGCCTCACTGCTCAGGGGCTGGTGAAAGGGGAGTAGGCAGGTGGTGTCAATTGCTACCAACGCAGCTGGGTTGCTGTACAGGAGACCTCTGTGCCAGGTTTTGGCTTCAGTAGCCCTAGAGACAAGGGCTTCTTGTCCAAAGGGCAGTCACTTATCTAGCAGCCCTACTGCTACTGCAGCCTGGCCATGTGATGTAGATTAGCCATGAGACGCCTTCAGCATTAAAACTCTGTGATGGTCACTGGATTAGACTTTGGCATAACAGAATCTAAAAGCAGGGCAAGTATTAGAGCATCGTAATAGAAGTGTATTGACTTGCTTTTACATATTGTACTTCAAAGAGGAAACTGGTTAAAAGTCGTTCATCAGTAGACGATAACAGCTTCTTCTCTTCTGCTGTGGAGGTTTGTGACCTTGCAGGTTGGTTATAATCCTCACACAGAATGGAAGTCCTTAACATTAAGGCTTACACTGCCTTTCTGCTAAGGCATTATCCATTCTTTCTCTCCATCTGCAAACCTGTGCACTAAAGAAATTGTTAACAATGACAAATGACATCTGGTAGGATCTGCTAATGTCTTGCTTTTCACCTTCTGAAGTAAGTTTTCTATTTTTTTTCAACTGCTAGAGTAGCCAGACCAAAGTAAATTCTTTCTGGTACAAAGCCCAGTCTAGAAAATATTGTACATGGGTAACTAACTTTTCTGATTTTCTAAAGATTAACCACTTCTGGTGATATTGGGTAATTTTATTAGGCTTGACTTTTGAAGAAACTGCTCCCATCTGTGCCAAGAGTAATTTTGAAGAAAGGAATATTTTCAAGCTTCTCGTTCTTGTAAAAATATTTCTGTCTACCTGAAGAACATAAAATTATTTTAAACAAACTGCTTTGTCGACCCAAGATTGTCAGGAAAAGCTAGCGTGTTCAGTTTCAAGGCTTTCCCTCTATTTTGTAACTACAGTCAAATACTAGTCAAAGCATAATCTCATAGTGATGACAGACACAGCAGAATAAATGTGATGTGGGGATCTCTTCAGAGAGGCAAGATTGATAGCACATTAAAAGTTCATATGCTTTAGGCCGATGTACTATTTCCCATTTGTTTCTTATTTGCTGAAGTTTTCTTCCTCTCATTGTTCATTGTGTTTGATTGATTGCTCCTACAAGCAAGCTCAAAAGCTCAGCTGTTTTATTTCTTACTGTACCTAGGAGTCAGATCTCAAATCTCTCTGAATTCTTTAGACTCTTGTCCTCTTTTGTGATCTGTCCTTCCCTCTGCTTTTCTTTTTCTTGATGCTAAAACATCCCTCAGCATCTTCCCAACATCTTCTTGTTGAGGTGATGAGCATATCTAAATTCATCTAGGTTTGCAATTGAAATCTTTGATGTCTTTAGAACTATTTCTGAACCAAATAATAAAATCACAAATGTGCAGCAGAATTCTGCTAAAACTGTAGTCTTGCCTCTTGTGTGGCCAGAGTGTGGGAGATTAGCCACTCCAAATTTTTGCTTTTTTGCTCTGCCATTCCCTTTTTGACGTGCCCTCTCTGGAGTGGAAGGAGTAAATCTTGACTCTCACAGTAATATATAAGAACATGACTTCAGTCATCAAATATGTATGATGAATTATTCTGTTCATTGCAGTAAATAAAGCATACACTGAAATTTTTCTGTTTAACAAGTAAAGCATTCCAAGCTGCATTTTTGAACTCAACCTTTTTTCAAACATGATAGGGCAAAATTTATGTGATTTCTCCAAAGCAAGATAACTGGGTTTAATACAATGGCAGCTCTGGAGTTTACATTTGAGAAAATTCACTCTTATACTCTGACATGTGAGACTGGCCTATGAAGTCTGATGTCTAAATTGCATTTATACAATTACACAAGATTTCCTTATTTTTTTTGTTTTGTCCTTGTGTATTTGGAAATAATTGGTTCTTCATGTATTAACTCATAATTGTAAAGAAGTAGGAATATGAATAAATTTTCAATTTCTGCATGGACTGGAATGTCATTTGAAGGCTACAGTTTAGTGGAGATTAATGGCATAATGCCATTCTTTTTCCTCAAGAAATAATGGCCTTTTTTTTCCAATAAAAGAATTTTTCATTAAGGTCATGAGAGTGACATGTATCCCAAATGTGACAGTTTCATTACATCTGTCAGAGGAAACAAACATGAAATTAGAATGTGATTACAGGTTGGTTTAAAGGTTATGTTACTGGTTTTGTATCCACTGCACGGGGACATTAGTATACAGGATAACAGTAGTGAGGCGATCAAGATCAATGAATAATGCAAATATTTTTTATATTTAACTCAAGCTGATTTTAGTGCTGACCTACAAACAATTTAGGTTTTATGCTTTGAATTAATTATAGCCTCTTGAAATAATGAAAATCTTACAGTAATGCCAATGGAACACATTGGTATCCTGAGTATTTTAATTTGCTGGAAAACAGCTTCAGCGTTGACTAGATGCTCTTAAGATTTTTCTGATTTGACCATGATGAACCAGAAAGGATTTCTGCAGACAGCCTCTTACAAAGGTGGTTTGCTGAACCTCAGCGTAAAGAGCCCATTTTTGGCAATAGTATTAGAAGGGTCATTTCCATGGTCTCTCTCAAGAACTACTGGGAACAGAGAATCTTCTCCATACCTTTGCCAGGAAGTATTCAGAGACTGTCTTCTGTAATTATTAGTGCAGCCTAGGAGACTTCCTGACTTAATTAGGGAGTATCATAGGTAGCCAGATACAGATCTCAGTTAACATCTTTTTAAGAAAATGAAAGTAAAACTTAAAAGATATGACTTGGGAACTGCTGATTCCCAGGTCAGTCCATTTTCAGCTAATAATGAATTATTTTTACTTTTTTTACTTGTAGCTTTACTGTAAGAGTCTGCGCAGATTTTGAAGGTCAAAGTATTTCAGATGAGATAGGTAAGAAATGTTTTCTATTTCTATAATTCACTCTGGCCTGCTCCATTTCAGATGTATTTTTTTCCTACACTTGGAAAGACAATAGGAGTGAGATCCTCTTAAGGCAAGAAAATGAAGTTTAAAAAAAGTGTGTGTGTATATATGTGTGTGTGTGTGTGTGTGTATATATATATATATATATATAACTATCTCACAAGACTTTTATTACTCAGTTAAAGGATTTTTGTTTCAGATTAAGTAATTTTCTAAATAAAACCAAGAATGTACTTTGTTGGAGAATATTCTGTTTTGGAAAAAAAAAAAATTGAAGAGACAGAAGTCCTGCACACATATGATCTGTCGATGAAATCAGAAAGCTTAAATTACATGTCCTGCATACTTTGGATCAAAAACTAGTGGGCTTTTAAACAGACAAGAACTTTAAGCTTGGATTAGTTTTTGTTGAAAGACTTGGTTAGGTTAATTAGTTATAATGCATAATGAATTCTTTGCTATTTTGCTTCTGTTATGTCAATAACTAGTTTATTTATTTATTTGTATCCTTTAGTGCTGAAAGGTGAATTGCAGTTAGACTCATTGAAACAGAAAGGAGCTGTTAAGAGGACCCTCTTCTTTGATTACCATCAGCCACATCATTACTTCTCCATTGCCATAGAAAGACAGAAACAACTCCATTGCCAGGACTTCCTTGTTTATCTCAGAGTAAGTTGTTTAAAATAATTTGGATTGTCATCATTGCTTGAGTAGTACCAGGGATTTAAAGATAATAATAAAAAAGGAGTCACTGGAAAAGGAAGAATAATTTCCAAAATTACAAAAATGGGATATAAGATACTCCTCATCTGTATGTTCTGTACGTCCAGAGCATATTGCTACCTTGAAAAAATTCCTTATGTAAATCTTTGGCTCATCTTTTGTCAATATAAGAATTAAAGAAAGACTTCTTTTGAAGAGTGTAGAGTTTCTGTGTGTAAAAATACATTCATTTCACACTCTTCTGGAAATTCTGATGAAATACTGCATCTTCTGATACAAAAATGCGAGATTGCTTTCCTTTTTTAGTATCCCTTTACTTTTTTAGTATTCACAGTGCGATCATAAACTCATCATGTTAAATTTCGTGCCAGTTCAGGTTCAAAAGATATTTTAAAAGAGTCTTACCAGAAATATTGGCCTAAAATACATATATTTTAAAAAATATTTTAAAGATATTTTTAAATGTTTTTAGAAAAATTAAAACTGTGGAATTGAAGTTGTAAAGGAGAAAGGGTCAACACTTGCTCACTTGCAGGTGGGGTTACCTCATGCAATTGAAGTAGATTCCAAGTCTGGTCCAAGAAATGCAGTGGGAGGTGAAATGGAGAAGTTTCAAGCACTATGTAAGGACATATCTAGACAATAAAGGTGGTTGAGTTTTACCATTGCTAATTCATATAAATTCTTGGTTATGGTACAAATATGGTACAAATACATGGTACAGCAATATTACCTCCACAAATCCACACATGCCCTACCTCCATTAAAAAAGGAAGGCGGGCAGTAGCTGATAAGAGTTGGTTCTGTGTGTCTCTCTTAAACAGCTTCATTTTAGGCTAATGCTTTGAAAAATTTCTGAGTCAGCTCGGCCAGCTTCTTCCAGATGTGGGGCTGTGGAGGCAATGTGTTCTGGGCATTCCAATTACTGGTGACTCACTTTGCTTTCCTAATGACACCACATGCAGCCAGAATTTGGCCAGCAGCTGTCAAAGAATCATGCCTTTACCTTCAATGAAGACCACATCTTTACCTTCAGAAGTCTGAATCTGTTGTCATACCGTACTAACTGAAATATTCATAGTAAACCATTGGTTTTTATTATGTGATTGTCACTCACAGGATGAAACAGAATTTAGAGATAAATTATCTCCCATCAATATAAACTTCAATTATAGTTTGGATGAGTCCAGTTTTGAAGATAGTCTGACTGTGAAGCCAATACTGAACTATTACCAGAAAAGCTCATTAGCAGAGCAGGTATGAATTTTGCATGCCACATTTTCTGTATATAAACATTAAAGCATTTACAAATATTATGTGTCATCTTCCTTAAAAAAGAGTATCATGGCCAGAAATTACACAACAGGGATTTAATTAATTCAAAATGTAGATTGAATATAAATATAGAACCAACAGGCCTTTCAAGCATTTCCAAAACTTTCTTGTGCTCATAGTTTTGATTGCATTCTAGAATATGTAAGCCAAGGTAGTGTGGGAAAGGGCCTGAAGATTATATTGTTCTGCTAAGGACGTATTTGGCCATCTAAATAGTCTCCAACTACCATGTGAAAAGGAACTTATAGAAAAGAGAAAAATATTTAATTCACTAAGGCAGTGCTAGTGGTATTTAAGACACTTAGGTTAGCAGGATTTAAGGAAGTGATTTGGACTTAGAGGCATGTACTAACTGTATTATAATTTTTTACTTTGCAATAATACAGGCTTACATTCTGGTTGACTGTGGGGAGGACAACCTATGTATTCCTGACTTGCATCTTTCTGCAACGCCGTAAGTTCAATAAAATAAATTATGCTGTATATAAGAAAGTCCAGACACTGATAACTGGTGCAACAGAATGAAGTATGTAGAACACAATTCTGTTGTTTACTATAGCTAATCATTCTTACCTGATTTATAGATTTTAACTTGTGCATCCATTTCATCTATAAAACTAGGAAATGGAGAAATACACACTTTCAAACCACATTCATGATGTTTAATGGTTATCACAGAAAATATAGTTTGCAGGTGTTTGGTAGGAGTGGTTCTAGTTCTCTGAAAATCAAGAGGTGATACAAATTGTTGTTCATAGGAGATTTCAAGTTTTTTTATTTCAGTGTGCCAGTGATTTTGAACTTGGATGCAATTCTCCTGTACTCAATATACAGTGAATTAAATAAAACAATATACAGTGAAGTAAATAAATCTCAGAATAAAATTTTCAAAACATGGCAACAGTTTCTCCTATGGAGGGAGAAATATGCCAAGCAGGACAAGTGGGGAACATCTGAGTTACCTGACTGTCCCATCATCAGAATCAGTCCATAGCTGTGAAAGAAAAGGGCACAGTGCCATTGCAGGTCTCAGGAGAATTTCTGTCATTGTTCGTATTACAATGGACATGAGGAGAAAAATACCACCTTTGTGTCCTCCAGAAAACATTGCTGATGAGACCCCACGGCAAGTGATTCCTCCACTAAATACTTCTTGCTGTTTAGAAAGTAGTGAGGCTCAGATATTTTATACCAGTGACTTTCAAGTTTTGTGATAGTCCACTGGCCATGGTGGTGTTTTCTCTTGACCTCTTTTCTAGGTGCTGGTATACTTTTTCATGGGGTCATTTTTTTAATAGAAAATGCTTTATTTTGTGTTCACAGAGTATTTTCCAGAACAGATGTTCTGAGAGCAAAATGTCCTTTTGCTTTATTCATATGTAAATCCTAATTGTGCATGTTTTAGCTCCTGACAAGTAGTGTGTTCTACACAGGGATACAGATCAGCTAATAATTGGAGAAGAAAACTGTGTCATGCTCATAATAAATCCAAGGAATGATGGGGAAGGAGCCTATGAAGCTGAGCTACATATAAAGATTCCACCTGAAGCAGATTACACTGGGGTTGAACGCAACAACAAGGTAAAGGAAAATCAAAATGTTAGCGATAATGAAGCAGACAACTGAGAGCAAGGATAACCTACATCGGCTGCACCAGCACATAAAGAGGTTCCTTTCAGGAAGAGGGATTCCATCAACTCTCAGCTATCTTTGCTTGCACAGCCCAGGGTAAAGATTAGCCATGCCTTCAAATGATGGGAAGGACAGGACCGGTTCTTTTCAGATTCTTTTCAGACCAGTTCAGCTCCTTCCTGTTAAATAAGTTATAATGCTACACAAATACTGTCACATTTCTCCTAGGAACAGAGGTATTCACATAATTCAGATTTTGAACCAGTAAACACTACCAGTAG
Source organism: Struthidea cinerea (assembly GCA_013397865.1). Taxonomy (NCBI): domain Eukaryota; kingdom Metazoa; phylum Chordata; class Aves; order Passeriformes; family Corcoracidae; genus Struthidea; species Struthidea cinerea. The sequence goes on along the minus strand of VZTI01002167.1, from coordinate 338,433 downwards.
CAGAAAGTAATACTGCCAAATTCCCCGAGTGCTTCCAGCCTGGTATCCCATGGTACCAGCTCCCACTCAGAGTTAATGAGCCCTGCTGACCCCCTGACACTTGGACACTGCTGTCTCCTCTTGCAGCACACCAGTGTTTTACCGTTATTAAGGGTGTCCCAGTCTCCAATACACTGAATAGCTGGACATTAACTGCAGTATAAACTTGACAAAGTTGTTTTGCCCTGTCGTCAATTCTTTTATGTTATGAATGGGCCAAAAATGCAATTACAATGTAAAATGTGCCAGTGTTCACAGAAGGACTAATGTTGACTGAAGTCCTGCTGAGCTGTACTGAACATGCAGTGTTTTTCCTTTTTGGGTCTGTTTGTTTTTTAAGAGGAAAGATGAAACACTATCCTGCAAACAAGCAGAGTGTTCATGTATTCTCTGTTGGACAGCAAGTCCGAATCGCCTCATCTGCACATAAATCTCCCAAGCTGTTGCAACATGAGCCTGCTTTTTTCTCTTAGTGCCTGGAATGTTCAAGAGGGCCTCAAGGGTGAGAGTGGGAGAAAGCAAGTTAATTTCCTTTCTAAAGGCAAATGCTTTTAAGGAAGTTGAAAGTAACTTACAAGGTATTTCCTTATTCTCCTTCTGTCAGTGACTTTATTAAAGGGCTTCTAACCTAGTTTTAAAAAAATTACAAGAAGAATTACAAGAAGAAATAATGCTATCATCAACGATGATAGAAATTCTCTGCAATCTCACCTCTCAGAAGCATATCTTAAAGACACCAGCCTTTTCCTACCACCTATTCCTTTTCTTCTCTTAGCAAAGCCTCTGGTTTTTTGAACTGTAATCTAGAAAACTAAAGTTCTCTTTCATATCCTACAAATGGTTACCTTTTTCCTTCGCTCCTCTTAAGAAATCTTTCGCTGTTTTTTCAGATGTTACCAAGGCGTCAGAGGAGGCACTTATTCTAAAACCCATAGCATGTGTTAGGACACGTCTATTCTTTGAAGGACCTGGGGTGGGGGGGGTGGTGAGAGGCTGGACATGTGTGCACTCACAGCCTGGAAAGCCAAACTTGTCTTGGGCTGCATCAGGCCTTCCAGTACCTGAAGGGAGCCTAAAAGAAAGACAGAGAGGGACTTCTTACACGAACATGTTGTGACAGGACAAAGGAGAATGAATTCAGACTGAGAGAGAGTAGGTTTAGATTAGATATTAAGAAAATTTCTTGGCTGTGAGGGTGGTGAGGCACTAGAATGGGTTGTCCAGGGAAGCTGTGGATGTCCCATCCCTGGAAATGTTTAAGGCCTGGTTGGATGGAGCAACCTGGTCTAGTGGAAGTTGTCCCTGTTCACAACAGGGGGGTTGGAACTAGGGGGTTGATCTTTAAGGTCCCTTCCAATCCAAACCCATTCTATGATTTGGAACAGAGAGAAATAATTCAGAGCTTTTTATGATTTTAGGAAAAATTGAATTTTATAGTGCCAACACAATAGACTCATGGAGAAAGGAAGGAAAGAATACATGGGAGATCCTGGTGCTTTGGAAGAATAAAGAGAAGCTAGAATGGGTTGGGAAGGAGTTTTAAAGTTAGAATACTTTTTTCTTTTGAAGACAAAATTTTAAAACCCCAGGAAACACAATACAACTTCTTAATTCTTTTCAGATTTTGTGGAAGATAAAATAACTTTCTGACAAATCCAATTCTGAATACTTGTAGATATATAAAAAACTGCCTTCCTTTTGTCCACATTTACCTAGTTCACTCCCACACATAATTTACTTCATATTCTCTTGCTTTTCATACTTACTCCATTCAAAAAGATGTCATGATGTTCTTTCTGTGAAGGATCAAAACATTAGTCCTACTTTCTACATCATCGTTAGTGTCTTTCTTTCTGCATTTCAAGGACCATTTTCACAAGGATTACAAATGGCACTGAAAGCAAGTTTATTCTTTCTATAGTTTTTAAATGGTAAATGTATATTTCTTAAAACTATGTTTTTTGCAATATTATGGTTCCGTTAAGTAAACTAAAAAATTAACTTCTAATTGCATTTGGAAAAGAAATTTATATTGTAAACTTCTTCTAAAATTTTCTAAATGTAGGTACTTCTGTTACTAGGATGGCCAAATTCTTAGGGGTCATATTATAAATGAGTATAAATGAGAGGGACTCAATTCATTCAACTTACAGGGCTTTGAAAAAATACAGCAATTTGAACTGACAAGATAACAGAAGAAATTATCACACTGGATGCAGTAAACACTGAGGTATAAGAGAAAAAAAGGTCTCTCAGTCTGCAGGCACTTTTTGAGGCATGGACTATGGATGAAAAGTACAGTTTTCATGTCAGTTGCAGTGGAGTCAGGATTTCAATACTTATTTTTGTGTTTGTGTTGTATCCTGCCAATGAGGCATCTGTGACTACTCCTGAAATATACTTAATTTAATACAGAGCAATTTCAGCAGACAGGTAGATTTATGGTAGAACTCGTTGCAATCATGTTCTTAAAGCTCTGCCTCTAGGATTGCATTTACTCTTGGTTGTATCTGTGTTTACAGTCCTCTGTGTAGCTGTTTTTCTCCTGACTGCAGAATTCCTGGTATTAAGGCAGAGATAAGATTCACCTCAGAGCCAACAAAACAAGTAGACTGAGACCAGAATAAATGAAATGTAATCAGCTGAATAAATCCCTTGACACATTTCTGATGGAACTGAAAAATCTGTAGAATCAAATAACTACATTACACTGTCATAATTTCAAAGTAACTGTACTCACAGAGAATATTTGTCTACTTTATTGTGGGGCTATTCTGGATTTAGTCTATCTAATAAAGAAACACACATTAAGTGCTTAGTAGAGAAACACCTTAAGTGCCTCCTGTCCAGCCCTGGGATGTTTTTCTTTATTTCATTTTCACGATGTATTGTGTTACTCTATATCATTTGATTTACACTTGGAAGCTGCTGAAGTCAAAAACTTAACTGAAAATTCACTTGCCTTCTTCGTCCTCCCTTCAGCTTTGTGCAATACAGTGTTTGACCTCAGTTGGCATTATCTTCTTGCCTCAGACCTGATTCTGTAGAATATTGCACACAGACTGTGCAACTGCATAAAGAATGAACAACATTTTGCAGAAATGTGATCTATGCAAGTGGAGAGGCAAGTGAATTTGTGTGTTTTTAAAGCTTGAGGTCAAGGACATGATTTTGGAGCTTCGTTGATTCCTGCAGATGCTGACACTTCCTTCAGTCAAAAGCTGATGATTGAAATAGAATTACTTAAAATGAAATCAAGTGTGTTCTTTATCAGTTGTATTTTGGAAACACTTAGAAGGTCCAGAGACCAGATAAATGAGAAAATTACCACAGCTTCACTAGTTACCGGAAACCCATTGGTTTGCAGTAACTGTTCGTATGCAGTAGGTGTGAATTTACTGGAATTAGCTGCAGCGAAGAAATTATAACCACATTATGTTACCTCATCTTTCCAGCAGCAGATCCAGAGACAGTATATACTGCTATAAGGTACATTCTGGCACTACAACAGTCACTAGCATGACTGTGTGTTTAAACCCCCAGCCATTGCCTGCATACTGTGCACTAATCCTTTGCTCCATGACAGAGTTGCCCATGCTGAACATCTCAATCCTGCCTTAGTAGCAAAAGCTGGGACCCAAATTCTTATGGAATAATTAGTGTAAGTAAATCAGGCAAATACAAAGCACTAACAGATATTTGTTACACACCAAAAACATTATGTATATTGGCAGACCTGCCTTTCCTCAGGCTGGAAACTGCAGAGTGGTACAGAACACATCCGGATATCTATTGCAATGGATAAACTCTGAGCCTTTTCCCCCATGCCTTTCTGAACTAAAGCATGGCACTCTTAAAGCAAGAAAAAGTCCTGAAACATTCTTGTCTTAAGTGAAAATTCTTAGACTAAGTACATTGTGGCTGGCTAGATGAGATGTGATTTGAGCCTGGTGAAGGCAAAGACTAGTTCTTCATACATCAACTAGATACATACATATACATCAACTAGAAGATGGTACCTAATCCATCCCCTTTTCCCCAGAAAACAAAATTGGAAGGTGATGGTAAAGAAAAGAGGAAGTGTTTTACTCGCCAGCCTGTTGTGTTTAACTAATCTGGCATCAATTAGTAAGTCATCACTACAACCACAAAAAAGAGTTTCACGTTTGTAGACTGCCTGGGTTACTTAAAGCATCCAATCACTTCCTAGTTAAAATGCACCCTGGGAGCACACGTGTTAATTGTTGGGGTTTTACTTCTGATCAAGACTGCCAAAAAGACTGTGTGTTGCTACAGAAATACAAATTGCTACCAGTGTCAGGTAGAAGGGCTTTGTGGCAAACCCTTCCATCTGGCTGTTACATGTGAATGCACTGATACTGACAGTATTAGGTGTACAAGTCTCAGCTCTTGCTTGCTTCCTGCCTGGTTTTAATTTTCCTGTTTTGCACTTAACCACCTCAAAAAGGTGATCAGTGCAAAAACAAAGGCAGTAAATCTCATTAGTGAAGGAATTCTACCACAGTTGACCCCTTGTCACATCTTTATACTGCACAAATTAGCTTTTGTGATGCTGGTCATATAAATTCTGTACCATTAATCATTTTCATTCTAGGAACATAGCCCCCAGATTGCAAAAGAACTGCTTGAAAAACTCCTGTTTTCTCAGCCTTTGAGGGACCAAAAAATCTGTGATAAGGGCTGATTTACTGTGTGCTGGTCTATGATACATCATTTTTAAAGAAACTGCCCAATATCTAATATAAATGAGTACTTTTTTCTAACTTTTAGACCTCAGTTTCAACCCCCCTCCCCCAAAAAAACAAAACTATAAACCCACACATCAAGATCAAATGGACAATTTTCCAGACAAGTTTGATTTCAACAGTGTTAACACCCTCTTTTCTCCCATGTGTTGCTTCTGACCTCTAATTAACCAGCTGGAAAGAGTGTAAAAATCCTTCCCTCCCAACCATAGAGAGGCTTAGGAAGGCTATTAGTGTACTGGGCACGCTGTGTAACAAAATTTGTTTCCTCCTAGCAAATTGTAAAAATGTCAATGTACAATGAGGTGTGTGCTGAGGGCATGCTTCACATGGGCTCTGTTTAGGACATGCCCTGTCTTTTCTTTTAATCTCAGGAAAGGATGAGGACAGCATGCCCATGCTGGCTTTTACAGATAGGGTGAATTGGTCTGGAGATCTCCCATATCTTTTTATATAAAGGGCATGAACTTGTTCACACTGCTTCATCTGTGAGAATCACAAATGGACAGAAAGGGACTGCAGCTTACTGCATCCTGCTTTTACAAAGCTGGTTTACTTCTGCACATATATGGAAATACTTTCATTTACTGAAGATGTCAGAGAGGAAAACAGAAAACCCTCACACATACATTTTATTGCAAATCCCCCACATTTTATTGCTTTGCCTTATTCGGTATCTCCTAGCTTGCACTCTTTAATAGCTGTTCCTCCTCTTGTACAGTTTGTTTTGTTTACAGATGATATTAATTGTGATAAAGACTGCTATTATCAACAAAAACCTTTATATCTGGTAATGTGAAGGCCTATCTCCTTTGTTGCTAGTTTATAAACACACATAACAGTTTATGTTTTTACAGAAGTATTATGTGTTCTAAGTATTTTACCACAGGTTGGAAAATAAAGGTCTAGAATTGATCCAAGTTTTGCCAATGCCAGAAGTTCATTCTAGAGACTTCTGGTGACAACTGCTGTAATTAGTGTGAGACCTATTCTCACTTAATTTTGCCTCTCTTTTTTTCTCTGTTGAGTAATAATGGCTATAGGAATGATTCACAACAACAAAGCAGTATGGTAAAACTAGACATAGAGTGATCTCATCATGATTCTTAAGGTACTGGGAAACTATCCTGTTTGTTTTTCCCTGGCATCAGTTTTCCCCCATTGTCTGACAATAACCAAGTAAATGTTTTGATAGTGCACTGAGCAGGTGTCCGAAATCAAAAGAAAGGTCACAGTCAAAAAGGCATCACTTTCCCAACTGGATACATTTCACTGTGATCTCTGACCTCTATATTGGTGTCCTTTTGTTGCAGGCACTGCGTGTATTGAGCTGTGATTACAAGATGGAAAATGAAACTAGAATGGTGGTTTGTGATCTTGGGAATCCCATGGTGGCTGGTGCAAACGTAAGGGAAAATCAGATGCGTTTACTGATGTTTATCTAACTGAATTTTAAAGGGGAACAAATGGAAATTTATTCAATTGCCAGAATGTGTCCCAATAAACAGGACATAAACCAAATTATTTACCTGGAAAATAATTTGTTGGTGTATAAAAGGCAGAACTGTGCTTCTGAAAAATTAACAATTTATTTTTCTAAAAGATTAATTATGCTAGTTTTATATCACTTAAAGAAAGTGAGAGTGATTCAATTTATCACAGAAGTTGCACTAGTATAGTGAAAATTCCAATCCGTAATGTGATCTGTTTATTTTTCCCTTTTAGTATTCCCTCTATTTGAAATATGTAGATATAGATATATGTATAGTAAGTGACAATTTCTTCTGCCTGATTCTCATCTTCAGTGCATAAAGGCTGTCCTTATCAGTTTATATTGCAATTTATATCCAGGAAAATGTGTTTGGAACAAGGTTTTGCTTCAAGTTATTATTGTAATTCTAAAGATTTTCCTAAGACAGCCTCTCATAAATCGTACTACATGTTAGATGGAATGATGTTAGCCTTGTTTTTGGACAAAAGTAACTGATGATGAACACTAGATAAGGATTAAAAATAGGTTTGGAGATCAAAAATTCCACAATTGTCATCCTTTGTACCTATTTCACATTAAAAAAATCCAGGAAATCCCAGAGGTGTTAAATCCAGGAATGTTCAACCAGGGATGTTCTTGCAGAGGAATTTAGTGTTTCTCATAAATTCATAAGTGCTATAAATATTTCACTAAAAGAAAATAATCCAAACGATGATACCTACATAAAAAGCTGTCCAAATAAAAATGAAGCAGTCAACACCATGAACATATATCAGGAATAAATAACAGCTTTTATTTGAAAACTGCAACTGTTGAATTTCATATCGGACCTATGGTTCTGCAAAGAAATCAAAGCAAATTTCTTTAGTATTTTCAAAATCCCTACTAAGTTAAGGTTTGTCCTTCCTATGGAAGATCAATATTTCACTCTCCAGCTTCTCTGTAGAGGGGTGTTTTCCTGGCCTCTTAGGATCTTGAAGCAGTTCATGTCTGACCCTCAACAGAGGAACCAAATGGGTCATACCATAGGAGATTGGGAATAGAATAATTTTCTTTGGATCCTAGGGATAGCCTCAGATCAGCCATAGAACTTTTGAAAGTGAGTGAGGGCAGGTGTCTCATACAGTCATCTGCTTGCATGGTCACAAGCAGTCCCAGAGACTCTTTGGGACTACAAGGAGGGGGAAACCATTGAAAATTGAGCTCTAGGTGATGGACCTCCTGGGAAGAGGAATCTTCCTGGTGAGGATCCTTCTCCATTGAACTACTGTGAACTAGAAGTCTGAAGACATTACTAAAAAGATTTTCTGGGAAGGACATAGGCAAGAAGGCAAAAAGCTTTTGTAGGTTTTGTTTTATTCTACTTAATGAAAATCCTAAAAAGTAAAAGTAACTGAAAACATTTCTGAGGAATGGAATTTTCATAATGGGATGATGGGACGCAATGATGGGCCAAAGCATGAGACAAATTCCAAGTCAAGGCAAATAATTGAGAAGGCAGCAATTTTACTTACCTGCTTAGTAGTTTCCTAGTTAGTCTCAAGGCAGAAGCAAATTCTCAAGATACAAACAGAAGCGGACAAGATTCTTGTGGGTGATCGGGGTGCAGTGGAGGGGTGCAGGAGTTCCCTTGGGTTTGCAAGAGAAAAGGAAGACCAAACACAAAAGACACTAACTTGTATACCAAGAAGAAAATCTTTGTAGCTTGCATATTGGCATAAGCATAATCAATGGAAAGGTCTAAGTGTAGAGGTGTTAGACTACAGACCCTCATACACCTCCCTTTAAATCCAAAGCCCTGTTTCCACATCATCCTTCACCCAAAATGCTAGCAGTGTGAAGACTTCAGGAATGCCATTTGGTGGCCACTAAAACAGTACTACTCCCAGCTCTCTCCTTATGAATTTTCACAGCATAACTAATCCTTCTTTTCAGAATCAACTCTAGGACTGCTGTAAGTGCCATTACCAGGTATTCCTAAGCAAACTACTTCATAAAGAAAGGCTTAGAAGTAGCAGAATTAAACAGCAGGATTCATAACATATTCAAGGGTTTTCTACTTTATAACAAAATAATCCAGCCCTTTAAAATTGAGGGATACAAAGATAGAGCATTACAAAGCCAGATGGCAAAATTGTTTGATTAGAGTGAGTGAAATCTTAAATCCTAAGTTTATCTTTGAAGCCAGCTCTCCTGGAAGCTGAGTAAAGGTGAAAGGACTTGTGTTTTTTCAGTCCAAACATATTTATGATGGCAAATGTACTTCCAAAAGCAAAATACCAGCCCTCTGTACAAATTGCATAAATCTCCAAAGGTTGCTCTGATCCATTTCCAATTTTGCAAAACAATTCTCCTCTGGCAGGAGATCAGTTATTCTCAAAATACTCTGTCAGAAAGGGACTCTTTGTGGAAGTTGTGAGTGGGAAGGAAGGGTTAGGTCAAAATTGAACATTCCTAAAACTCTTTAACTATTGAGTCACCTTAATGATTTGCCAGTACCCTGAAATCCTAGAATTCTTGAGCTCTTGAAGATCAACTTCTGAGTATGAGGGTTCTGTGAGGATTTTGTAATATAATCCATGGGATATTACTGCAGCAGACTACAGAGTTTTCTGACACTTCACATCTTCAAAATACATTATGGTCATCTATGTCCTTAAAATTGTTTACTGGCCCCAAAAAAATGCTTCACCTTTTAAGTAATACCTTGAAGTTAAAAAGAAAAAAAAAGATGAAACAGTAAAAAAGAAGTAAAAAAGACATGGTGAGGAAAACCTCAATACCACATGGCGCAGAATGCAAACTAAATGTCTGACAGCATCTCACTGGCAAAGATTGCTCAACATACTTATTTATGGCACTGAAATCGATCAGACTGACAAGCTTTCTAATGCCTGTTCAGTGGCTTTAGCAAGTGAGATGTCGGTTTTATTAAAAATTCTGGTAGTAAAATTTGGAAGTTCATAGAAATTAATAGAAATAAGGTTAGAAGACTGGAGGCTTGGAAGATCTTGCCTATTTCATGGTACGAACCAAACTGATTCTTCAAGAGTTCCCGGTTTTATCTTTCTTATGCATGTAAGACACTTCAAAAAAAGCTACACCTCTGTCTGCCAGCATACTCCTAAATCCTGTCAAACATAATAGATTAAAACTTACCAGTAATAGTAGAAATGTCCTGTATTCAAAGATACGTGATGTTCCAAACATGAAAATAATGCAATTTTAATGAAACTAACTTCACTTGGAAAATTTTAAGTAAAATTAAACTATTCTGATAAAATTTATGTCCCACTAAAATAAGGATGTTGAGTGATTGCTAAATTATAGGCTCGAGCAAGTTAAACTCCTTTGGCCTCAGTGGGTTTTCAGCAAGGGCATGTGAGCATCTTTGCCCCATTATTAGTAGCAATGTCAAGGGTTACTTGACATTAACAAAGTCGTATGACTATACAAAGACAACATCTGCAACTTATTAGACTTGTACAGTAGGAGTGTGTTTCACTATTAAATAGGGAATTAAGCCTCAGGGGTGTAATAGATCATCAAAACTGCAGTTCATGTCTGCTCTGTCTGATGAAAATTTTATCTTTGGTTCATCAAATCTTTTTTCTGCTATAAGTGGAAACAAATTCATTTAGACTGGTTAGTAAAAACAGTAAGAGAAATGGTGAATTGAATATTTGGAAACATTTGTCTAAAAGACTAAAGAAAGTAATTATATTTTTAAAGGTGAATGGAATATCAATACAGTTGCTAATATCATCTGCAAAAAGTGAGCTTAAAATTAAAAAGAACTTACTTCTCTATTCCAAGTCAGCTATTCAACTTCTGAGTAATTTGCTAAGCACTGTTTTTTCACCTGAAAGATTTTGCTTCCAAAAGGAGAGATCAACTGTAACTATGACATTAGGATAATCAGAATTCAAAGATTTGAACTCGCCATTCCATTTATGATGGCGACATTGCTTCAGCATGGGCCAGGTGAAAGTAGTTGAAACATGTTAGGTAAGTCTTGTTCTGGTGATGGAGTGTGTTGCACCACTGCAAGTGAAGAAAGGAGGAGAATTGAATGAAAAAAATTGGTGGGTAAAAGGAATTGCTTAAACATATGAAATGATATCCACAGAGGAAAATTCCTCATCTTCAGTAATGTTGAATGTAAGTCCTAAACATAAAACCCTACATTGTTGTGTCCTGTCCTGTTGCTGACAAGGTTTCCTTAAATATTCTAAGGAAATTGTACCAAGCAGACAACTTTTTTTTTTTCTTCCCCCACTCCCCCACTAATCTAGTCAGATATTGGCAGGAATGAGGGGATGATGTCCTCATTTCCTAATGCCTTTTGATGCATTTCTCAGGAAGATTGTTTCTCCACGTGGAGAATATGTAACAATCCTTTTTTTTAAAAATGAAAGCACAATGTGCATGTTTTCCTGCAAAAAATTCTACTATCAGGCCAGATGGAAGGTAGATGGGGAGTGAGAAGATGTAGGAATTGCAAAATTCAGATTTCAAAAATTACCAGATTTAAAATGTGCAGTTGAAACAATTAAAAACAATAATTTAGCATTGCAGTAGAATTTAATTAATTTAACACTGAGGGAAGATGGCATCTCCCATTACTCACCTGCCACTTAGACACTGGGACTGTAAATATGTCCAACAAGAGGCTTACAGAGACCCTAGCACAGGCTATTGTATATTCTTTCTCTAGTTAGCCCTTCTCTCTTCTGAATTAACTTGATCTGCTTACCCTTGCTCTTCTTGCAAAGCAAATGGAAATTGTCACAGGGAGGAATTATCTGCATAAATGCAAGGGAGCACCAGAGGAAACGCTTATCTCCTTCAGTTTTGGGAACTGTGTGTTTTACTCTCTCCTCTGGTCACTCACTCCAAGTGGTGGCAAACTGAACTGCAAATATAACTTTGAAGCTGTATTCCTCTTAACAGAACTGCAATGGAAAAAATAATCAAACTGAAGGTAAATTAAAACTGCTGCTAATTTAGCCTCAGGTGCTCAGTCAGCCCCACAGCACCTAAAGCACGCGGTGCAGAGCTCACAGGTGCAGAGGCAATGCAGGGACCAGGAAGCCCTGCAGAGCTGGACAAAGGCGTGCATGGATGGAGACAGGGATGAGAGCTGCCAGACAGCTATTATTTTCTTTTGGCTTGGCAAAGCAAAGCAAAGACTGTCTGGATGAAGCAGAGCCCACCGCTGTGTTCTTGGGAGCGTGCTTCTCTATTCCTCTGATCTTGCCTCTGTCCAGCCAAGTTTTCCATCTGGTGACATACACAGGCAGGATGGTATTTTTTCCTGAGAACAACTAGATGATGTTATTTCATACTAACTTTAAAAAGCAACAGTATCCAGTATAAGTCTGTGAAACACAATGTTGAACAGTACTGCTTTATTGATCTGGAGAGATCAACCGTTTCTAGTAACCTGTTGTTTTTTGTTTCTTTCTCAGTTCTCCACAGGCATTCGATTTTCTGTTCAGCATTTTGAAAATGCAGATTTCAGCATCAATTTTGAGCTACAAATAAAAAGGTTAGATATTTTATCAAGAGCATGGTTATTTAAATTATGAATTCCTATTGACATATGAAGTTTATTGTATAATAAGGTCCCTCTTGAATGTCAGTAATTATTTCATGGGCTTTCCAATGGCAGCTTACTTCAGGAGGATTTTTGGAGTTGGAGCCTTGTTAGCTTTCAACAAAATCAGTCTTATTTCTTTAAAATTCAGGTTAACTGACTTTGGTCAATAATCCAAGGATTTTCTACAGATTTGCCAAATTTGATTTGCCAATTTGCCATATTTTCTACTTCAGAATTAATAAACAGTGATCACTTTGTAACAAAGGTGAATATGCACAAACATATCATGCTCTGAATTGAACCAGACACACCTCTTCTTCACAAAAATTTAGAAAATGGTTAAAAAAAAAGCAGTGAAAATCTGCTCAACAGATTTACTGGCATGGAGAGAACTGTTTCAGTTTGATGCAGGTGAATCTTCGTAATTTTTTCATTAGATTCCTCCCCATTTGTGGGCCTCACATATTAATACTGTAGAATCTTTTGTTTTATGCTGAACAGTGCTTCTTCCACAGGAACAAAAAAGCACAGAGTGGGCTAGGTTAGGATAACCTCAAAAACAAATCTGAGACTTTTTAGGTAGGTGGCAGGGCTCCATCTGTCCTCATCAAATACACACTGGAGTTCCATATGCGGCCCTCTCTGCCCCACATGCAGACACTTAATTGCTAATGTCTGGCCTTTAATGAGGGCCTTGATCATGTTCATTATGGTAAATAACTGAGACATTTAAAATGTTTAAGTCATGTCTCCATAATGTAACCCTTGAAGCAAAGGACATGCAGAAACTCAGGAAGGGCGCAGCAATGCCACAAAAGTCCATTAGGTGCTTGATCATGCCTCAGCCCTCTCCCTGGGATCTGGCTGGGGATCATGCAGATCTGGACATGGGCTCCTCTGGAGAGAGATACAACATTTAACCTGTAGGTTCCCTGTCCATTCCACTGTTCATTTCTTAATGTAAGCAAGAGTTTTAAATGGGTATCCAAGTCTCATGTCACTACCTCTTTCATGCTGTGAAACTGGGGAGGTCCAGAGCTTTCTGGATAGTTAAATCTTTCTAGGTAATAAGAGTTGAAGGTAGGTCACTGTTTTAAAAAACTGGCAAGAATTTACTGAGGAATAAGTCTGAGCTTCAGGAGACAGTAACATCTCATGCTTCCTCCATGAGTGTGACTGACTAAAATGTCAAGGAAGGAAGTGTGTTGGGCTACAAACTGGTATGAAAATGCTGAAGAGCACACAGCTATTTAAAAAAAAAAAAAAACAAACCAAACAAAAGAAAGGGAAGAGTAAAAGAGTAAAACTTCTTGCATAGGGAATGTACCCTACAGGTAAAACTCATTGCTTTGTACATTCTTTCACAAGCAGCAGGACCGTTAGTGCATTTCTGTGTCTTTAGTAAAACAATCCTAAAAGAAAAAGGGAACCCGATGAGGCAAAAAGAGGAAATTGCCTAAATGGAAGGAAGGGGAAGAATACATGTGAATTTGAGTCCTACTTTAATTTATTCAAAACAGAGAGCTTTAAATTACTTGAAAACATCAAGTGGAAAATAAATATTTTGGTTTGCAAGACTGAAGTTCATTACTTACAAGAAACAAGCAAGAGACTGAGGAGTGTCTTGAAATCTGATTCCTTTCTGATGTGGAAGTTGCTGTGCAATTATGTAACCCTTTGAGAGAGAAATGTCCTGGCACTTCCATTTACACTATTTTGCTCTCTAAAAAATGCCATAAAGCATAAACAAGGTTTGAATACCAGATATATATGATCAAAATCTATATTTTAACTCTACGGGAAGTAGGACGAATATGCAAATTGGAAAGCAGCTTATTCTAACAAAGTAGTGGTATAATTATTTTTATACTTGTACTTTTATACTCAAAACCATTGCTATAGAGGATTACATAAAAGTTCAAATAATGTTGATGGGAATCTGCATTAGTTTACAAACAAATTAAGCTGCTCTTAATTTTAGCAATCTGTAACCAGAAAGCCTAGATCAAAGCAGTGTTGCTCTTTACTCCTCAGGAGTCAGACACTGGGAATGCTGACCTCCTCTGAATGTTTCCATTTGACTGATGCTACCCAGATGTGATAACAGCAAACTGTGACAGCAATAGAAACTTAGCATTCATGAAGCAAGAAAGTCCATGCTTGCTTGAAAAAAACGTGCAAATTTAGTGTCATTAATGCCATAATTAAATAAATTCCAAGTCTGTAATTACTTCGCTATCTTCATGAATGGGAACATGCAAACCTTTCTTTATATGAATGGGCTATAGTCATAGGAATGGCCTTTTGAAGTAAGAGAAACTACCTTTATTACTAAGGATTTGCAGTAAGAAAAGACAATAAGATGAGTGAGAGCACTAGATTTTAAACATACAGAGATCTGTTTTCACTGCTAAGCGGTTTTAAGAGTGTAAACACTCTGGATAGAGGAGAGAAGAAAATAAGGAAATTAAAGAAACAGTTGATCTTGGTTCTTTTTCCCCAAAGACTGTCATGCAAAAGTCACAGGTTTGGAGAGTCATAAGAATAAATTTTATTATAACAAAGCCTGTCTTGTTCATTGACACTGCCTTCCTCCAATGCATGAAACAAACTTGTATTCTATTAAGATACTTCTGTCTATACAGATAGCTGAGTTGTACAAGGGAATTTACATGATATTCTGAGCCAAAAAAATCCGTGTCATCTTGTTCATCATCATAAGATTCTTCAAAGGAAGCTTGAGTTGATTATATTCTTAAGCATGTGATGAGCTCAAATAATATCAAACTTAAATACCAGTGTCCTACAAGACTGAAGAGTGGCAATAGGAATCTGTTTTGTCATACGTCCAGGGAGCCTTTTGTATTGAGTGCCATGATAATCTAGAGTTCTGATAACCTTTGTTAACACGTGTACATATTTTTTCCAGTTCTAACAAGATAAATCCCACCAGCAACTTAGTGAACCTCCATATCAACATCAGTGCTGTGGCTCAAGTACAAATCAGAGGGTAAGTATTCAACTATTTCCACTCACTATGACAGCTACTTTTTTACGGAATCTTTCTGCATATGATAATCCCATGTAGTGAATCTTTTGACATATTATAAACCCAAATGCTTTATCCATCTAGGACACCTGGGTCTTACCACTGCAAGCCTTGCAGGATGGAGCTACTAAAGACTTGCTGAGTGTCTGTGCAAAGACAGCAACCTGTAGAATCTCACATTGTAGCAACACCAGTCAGAGCCAACATTTTATTTGGGCATTCAAATTGTGCATGGATGTTACTAATATAGAATGTCTGTTCATATGTGTAGGTCTTCTTGTGCAACCACCTGGACACTTAATGCTGAATACCAAACAGAATCTACTGCTTTTATGGCTGGAAATGTGACAGGCATTATGTCAAGACATATACTAATAGAGAGCAGAGTGAGGCCTTTGGAGAAAGGATGAGTAAGAAATGAGTTACGATAAAAAGTCAACCAGCTACTACTGTAGGATTCTTATATTTCTGCCTGAAGCAAGTGCCTGTTCACTGACACAAAATATACCAAAATTAAACAAGCACAGCATGTGATCAAAGGTGATAATTCCTGTCTCTGTTTTCACATATAACTTGATTTTGGAAACTGTAAAATGCAATTAGGTGATAATTTCCAGCTGAGTATGAGCCAGCACTGTGCCTAGGTGGCCAAGAAGGCCAGTGGCATTCTGGTTTTTGTCAGACATAGTGTGGCTGGCAGGCATTGGTCATCCCTCTGTACTTGGCACTGGTGAGGCCCTACCTTGAATACTGGGATCATTTTTGTGCCCCTCCCTACAAGAAGGATGTTGAGGTGCTTGGGCAAGTCCAGCAAAGAGCAAGGAAGCAAGCTGGTGAAGGGCCTGGAGAATAAGTCTGATGAGGAGCAGCTGAGGGAGCTGGGGGTGTTTAGCCTGGAGAAAAGGAGGCTCAGGAAGACCTTATTGCTCTCTACACTTAACTGAAAGGAGGTTGGAGTGTGGTGGGAATCAGTCTCCTCCCCCAGGTAACAAGTGACAGGATGAGATGAAATGGCCTCTAGTGGCACCAGGTGAGGTTCAATTTAGATAGTAGGAAAATTTTCTTCACAGAAGAAGTTGTCAAGTATTGGGAGAGGCTCAGGGAAGTAGTAGAATCACTATCCCTGGAGATACTGAAAAGACATGCAGATCTGGCACTGCATGATTTAATAGTGAGCTTGACAGCACTAGTTTTATGGTTGGACTTGAAGATCTTTAAGGTTTTTTCCAACCTTAATGATTCTAAGATTTTATAAGAATATCAGACTACCCTGTAAAATCTTGGAACTAGACTCCTATTGTGGCATCCTGGAGGAAGTCAGGAGGATGTCTTTTTAAAGCAAATAATTACCCCCAATGCTTTTTGTCTGGGATATTAGATTTCCTACAGCTCCTCTTACGAAACTACAGCTCAAGACCTTAATCATTACCAGCTCTGCTTGAACAGGAGCTACAAGGCTCAGATTCACTTCCACAGTCAGGCCATGAGGCTTGGCTGGTGCAAGAGGGGTATATGTCTCTTAAGTGATGCACCTCAAGGGGCTGCCTTAGATGTAAACAAATAAAAATGCATTTATTTATGGTTTTTTTAATTTATAAAAATGTATTTATTGTTGTCACTTCGAGACAATATGACTAACTAGTGCTAGCAATAAGTCAAATAATTTTGCAGATCACAGAGAACATGTTTCCTGCTCTAATATGCAATCTATCTGCTCTAATATTCAGTCTAAATCAGAGAGATTTTTAAAGGATTTTTCATCATATTTTGTAAGTGTATTCCAGGTTAAGAAGACTAACCCTAAAACTAGTCAGGTGGAAAAAAGAGGCTGGTGCTCAAAGGCAGTGTGGATATATATGTTAATTATTTTATTTCTGAAAAGGACCACTTGAAAGACAACAGGTTCAATAAGAACAGAAGTGAGAATATTATTTCATTTTCTGTAGCTAGTGGTGATCTAAGGAAATGAGCTGGATAGGAAGAGAGGTGAAAAATAGAAAATGTGTAACACAGAAGGAGAAGTAGAGGCTGAGGAAATAAGAATCAAAGGTGTTATTTAATGGGCTACAGATGTGTGAGAAAATGTTGGGAGCCAGCGGCTGCTAGGTGTTGCTGTGGGTGAACACCCAGGCTAAGGACTGTCTGGAGTTTCAGACTGGAACATTTATGGTTACATACACAGGGCTTCTCAGAAAGGGCTGCTTCCAGTGCTGTGGATTCTATTTTTTTTAGTGAAGTTTCTCCTCACATTAATAAAAAAATGTGCCAAACTTTTATTCTTTGCAAACTTCTTGGAAACTTTGCCTCCATCATGTTCTTTCTGTGCCATAGTGTGTTCTTTTTAATGAAAAGTTCTGTAACAAGTAAATAGATAGACCAAAAAATGACCACATAATCCTCAGTTCTTATGAGCTTGGTGAGGAGTGGGAAAAGTTGCTTGAATTGCTGCCTGCAGTGCTAAGAAATAGGTTATTAAATTCAGAGGAATTACTTAATTGAATGACTTCCAGTTTCTTCCCTCTTAAGTATTTTAGTTTTCTTGTTAGGTATAGCATTCCCAACTGCTTTGTTGACAGATTTTGCTAATTACTCAGAAATGCTAAAACATCCAGTTCCAAGAGAATTGCTCACTATTTCCTAGATAAAAATAAAAGAGAGATTATGACCACATTTGGACTGGAAAATATCTTGTAGTAGTTTCTCTACTTCTCTTCAGAGAGTTGCACAAGGTGGAACTGGATGCATTGTACATTTTACTGAGGAAAAATAAGTAGTTATGAAATTGTGCATATGCACACATGCAGATATACTTGCACAGTGGAACCATGCAAATAGTTCTTCTGTGAGAAAGGAAGAAATCTTCAACATCCTCTTCAAAAGAAAATTAACATAACTCCTTAGATAGTTCAATAAGAAGTTGCTTAGTTGCTGACTAAGATTTGATTATTCTGCTTACCTTTTTTCTTCTATAAAAATGTAGGAGTTTTAGTATTGTCATTGTTATCTCCCACTGCTGAAAGAGCACTAGGGAAATGAGAGATTCAGGAAGGAAGTAATTTGGATTGAGAGGATTTGCAGCTGGCAGAATTTTTATTGTATATGCCACATAAACCTTTTTTGTGGACCATACTTTGTTTATCTTATTTTTCAGCACTCTTGTTTGACGACAATTGTCACCTAAAAGTGTAGGAAAAATCTTTGTCTAATAAATCATTCAAATGTTAAAAATATTCTTAGTTAAATGCAAAATAAAATAGTGAAAAGAGTGGATTTGTTTTTCATTTGACCTAATTTTGCTACTTTTCATGTCAATAGCAAAAGTCCTCAAAGTAACTGTAAATTCTGTTAAAATAAATGTTCTTATATGCTTTATAATTAATTTAATCTCTAAATTTATACTTTGCATTTTGCAATGCTGTGGATAACAATAATATTTCCCTGGCAGTGCAATAGCAAACACTGAGTTTTGAGTGTTCCTCCTTTTTTGTCTATGTACAGTTTCTGATTTGCAGTTTTTTGTGGTAGCTTAAAGGTCTGTGTGTCTTGGCTTTTGTAACAACATCTTAAAGTTCCTATTCTCCAACAGCAATCAATAAGTAAAACTCATATTGAAAAGGTGATTTGTGAAACTTAGGCTAAGCACTTAATCAGAAATTACTTTTTTAATGAATATGTTTAGTTTCTTTTTTTTGTTAGGGTTCGCTTGTGAATTTGTCCTCCGGCATACTTATTAGTACAAACTGCTGGCCTTTTGAAGTCTGAGGAAGTATTAAGAGTTAGCAGGATACTGCAGAATACACCAAATTTCACAAAGAGTTGTACTTCAGCTGGATGGTGTTAAGCTGTTCTTCTCTGGGATTTCTTGCTGCTTTGAGAAGCTGTATACTGTGGAAAATTTTCTTTCAGACATTTCATTCATTGTATATGACATAAGAGCTGTAATCAAGAACAGTTTGTTTCTTCCAGTAGTATTTTTTCAGCATTTGCAACAAAACCATCCAATCTTTTCTTCAAGGGGCAATCTGTAGCTGGGCTACTGCAAAGTGATTAACATTAGTGCCTGGAAGTCCATCGTGTTATTCAAATGTTACATTCTAAAAAATTTAATGATTTTTAACACTTTTCTGTTAGCAAAATTCCAGCTTTGGCAGAACCAACACTGAAATTTTATAGATTTTTTTTTCAGCTAAAGATTTTGTAAACCAGCAAAACTGAGTGAGACTTGGCCCTGGCAAAGAAAGGGTAATACTATTTTAGCACCAAGAGATACATGCAGTACTTGTAGATGACAGATGTCTGTCCCAGAACTCACCTACCATGCTAAAAGAAATTCTTGGGATCTGATTTCCCAACTTCTGAACACCTGGGTGAGGTTTAGTTGGCGTCTGAATTGTACAATGAACTTCCAGTTTTTACGGGAAATAAAATGTTCGTGATTCAAGTAAAAATGTTAGCAGAAGACTACTTTCTTGAGGTCAGATAGAGAAGGAAATGAAAAATAAAATAGCAGACAGAAAGAAAGATGTCAAATACTAAGTCACAGTTTTCTTCGTTTATGTTTTATTTATGTGTTGCAAGTTGCAACAGTATTTCAGGGAATGCTTTAGATGCCACTTTGTTTGCAAAGCAATTGGAAAGCCTGGAGCACTCTTTTAGGCTCTAGTCCTGAATTCTGTTTCCCAATATACCAATTTCCATTATGACTTTATGGAAGTCACAATATCCCCGTTTCCCATCTGTAAAATGAGATAGGCTATTTTGCAAGGTTTTTTAAAGGAATAATAACAGAGGTTATAGAAATTTACAGTCAGAATAGTTAAATAAATACCAAAAAATGTACTCTAGGGAAGAAAGATGCATAGCATTTAACACCTACAGGCCTTAAATGGAAATGGGAAAATACATTTATTTACTCTACTTTCATGGATAATGTATTCCGATATCAGTGAGAATGATAAAAATGCCCAACAGACTGGATTCCTCTCTCCAAATAGAGCTACTTCCTTGTCTGGAAAGGGGAAGATCCATCAAGGGAAGTATGAAACTAAATGCACACCCTCAGTCATCTGCAAGGATTGGGTAGTAGTTTATGGAAGCATTGTAGCATTCACCTCACCTAATTCCTATTAATATGCCCAAATAATAAGCCTTTGAGGGTTCAGTTTTCTATAACGGTCTTAATTTTTTTCTAAAACTAATGCTGTCAGTCACTGGTAACAGTTATTGTTTTAACCTGTTTTGTATATTACAGAGTGTCTCACCCCCCAACAATTATTTTGCCACTTCACAACTGGGAACCCAAAGATGAACCTACAAAAGAAGAAGAAGTTGGTCCTTTAGTAGAACACATCTATGAGGTAAAAATTATGTATGTTGCCACCGGACCTCACGCTGCCCCCACTGAATTCCTGATGAATTTGGTTTATTTTCTTTATCTGTAGCTAGATAAAGCCACAAATGTAAATACTCTGACTTTAGCATGTGACCCAAATTTAATCTGGGAATTTGCAACCCCATTATCTGTTTATGTGAGTGGAGGAGATATTAGTTTATGCTAGGAGGCTGTCTTTGATATTTAAGGGATTTATAAACATTTTGGGTGTTTGACAAGAATTAAAAACAGTCCTTAAAATTTCCTTATAATCAATGTCAAATATCTTCTCATCAGAAGTTGTGCATGCTGTGCACTGGAAAAAATGTTTTCTTTCTAGCTAACCGAAAAAAAAATGTAGACATACACGTTACTTGTTACCTCAGAAAATGTCCTGTTGAAAATAACTCTTAATGTTTGAAGTACACATATTTTTACCTTGTATTTTTGTTGGTTTTTTCATATCAATTAAAAGAGAAGAGTTCAGCTTAGAAGAAGGGCATTGAGTGAACTACATGGAATAGAAGCCATCCTTAGAATCTGATGGATGGCCTTTATTCTAGAGGGTGAAACAGAGGGCTTCACATATGGTTATAATTCACAAACTAGCACTTGAGAAAATATAAGCAACTGAGCTTAATCAGCAGTGTAAGATTACAATTTGCATGACATGCTAAAGTGTAGTGAATACAACTGTAAAATACAAATTATTGTTATTCATCTTAACACATTTCTCTAAACTGAAAAATACCTAACAAATCTTCCTGTCGCAAGCATTTGCGTTGTTTGTGAAACTATATATGTGATTTCAAATGTATTAAAATAATTATAGTAATTAGTTACAATTACTAAGGAAACCACTTACATGGTTTATATCAGCAAAGTATAAAAAAGACTAGACAGTCTCCCAGAAGATGTAAGATTGAAAGGGGTTTTTATTTAGCTCTAACTAAAGGTCATCAGTCATAAAAATTCTGCAAATTTAAAAAAAAAAAAGGTTCTCACATCTCTAGAAACTTTGTGTAAAGGTCCATGGTGTTCATCTTCTTTAGCTCTTCATGCCCAGTGACAACACATGTCCAGACTTCCTGTTGTCATCAGTTATTTTCAAACTGTAAACTGATACAAGAAAACTATTTTAATAGACTAGATTTCTAAACTTTTATTTTTTCTATCTTTGTTCATTTTCTCTGGAAAAAAGTAATGTCCTGGGATGTTAATTTGGGAAAACTAGTTCCTTTATTTCTTTTGAGGAAATTTAGATTGAGAGTTTTGAAAATACAGTTCTTAACCAAAGAAGCTAGTTTAAGTTCTGCTCTACCCTCTATTCCTGTGCCCTGAAATGTGATTCTTTTGTGTTCTGAAGTTTTGGCTACTATTTTCAAGTATGATCTGTTAAAGTTCAGTGTTCATATTTCTATAGTGTTTCTTTGCTAGTGTATTTTGGGTTGGGTTTTTTTATACTTGTTTAGATCATTTCAACTCTTCATATGTAGGAAAAATGGTAAAGGAGATGAATTTCTTGAATATAGATTCAGACAGCACACTGTTCTTCCAGATTTGCCATTTGCTTTGTGACTAACGTGGAGAGGTTCTTCTCTCCTACCTGCCACAGATGCTCCATCAATAAAGTGATGTTAATAATCTGTACATCCTTCCCTAAATACTTCAAGGCTGTGTCCACTTAAAATTTGAAAATATCTAAGTGGTTGTTGCAGTGGTTTTTGTTGTTATTTATTGCCTTGGAAAGTACTGATCATGTTTCTTTGACAGCTGCACAATATAGGACCAAGTGCCATCAACAGTACAGTTCTCCATGTTGGTTGGCCTGTGTCCAGTAGAGAAGAATTTCTTCTTTATATTCTTCACATTCAGACACATGGACCATTGCACTGTCAAACAAGCTCTCCTATTAATACAATGCAAATAAAGGTAAGTGTTTTATTTCCATCCCTTTCTGCATTTTGATTGGGTTTTTTTGCCTACACTTCACAATGGGATGGAATTTTTTGGGAACTTTTAAAAACCCAAGATCATTTTCCTGAGTAAGAAGCAAGATATAGGTAGTCTATAATGTTTCTAATGTGACTGTTGTGTTGCTCGGTACGTATTTGGTTTCTGTACTCTTTATATGCGGAGAGGGCTGCGCTCAAACCCACTGTCGATGCTACCAACAGAGATGTTAAAAAGCACCCTGTCCCAATACCAAGCAGTGAGGAACACCACGCGTCACTGGTCTCCAGTTGGACATTTAGCCACTGACCACAATTCCTTGAGTGTGATCACACAGCCCATTCATAATCCCCTGAGTGCTCCGTCAGGTCCGTGTCTTTCCAGCATAGAGACCTGTCGCTTTCAGGGGGCCAGGGGTGAGCAACCTGGTGTGTTGCAGCCTTCCTAGGGAAAGCGTCCCTCCAGGGAAAGGCTTTTCTAGGGGCTTTAGCAACTTCCCTGAGCAACAGCTGATTTCAGCAAGCGTAGCGATTTCTCAGCTACAAGTGATTCCAGCTCTTGTGATTCAGCTCTTTGTGAAATCACCCCGGCAGAACTCAGGGATAGAGAGACAAGAGCCTCATATAGCAGTTCCACAGAGGTGGCCTTTATTGTCCACCAGCCTCTGTGAAGGGAGGGCTATGGGCAAAAACTCCCTGCTCAGGGGCAGAAACAGGGGGCTTTTTATGGGAAAGGCAGGGGGTGGGGTAGAAACCAGTTAGCCAACTGGGTACAAGGTATTACCATAAAGAAGCAAGGCATGCTGGGGGTGTTCACTTGGTCACCATAACCTGAGGTAGGTTGCTTATCTCTGGTGTGAGTCCTTTTGCCCTCAGCCCTCTCTCCTCCAAGGGAGAGCCAAGGGCTCACAGCCCTCCACAGAGACCAGAATGTCATGTGGAACTGCGGCAAATGCCTTCTCTAGGTGCAGGTAGATGATGTCAGTTGT
Source organism: Struthidea cinerea (assembly GCA_013397865.1). Lineage (NCBI taxonomy): Eukaryota > Metazoa > Chordata > Aves > Passeriformes > Corcoracidae > Struthidea > Struthidea cinerea. Next base: position 315,173 of record VZTI01002167.1, on the reverse strand, counting down.
TCTTCCCTTATCCACCAACACTGTGACCCCCACCACAGAAGGCCACCAAATCTGTCAGGCGCAATTAGCCTTTAGTGAAGCCATATTGGCTGTCACCAATCACCTCCTCATTTTCCATGTGTCTTAGCATAGTTTCCAGGAAGATCTGCTGCATGATTGGGCTGGGCACAGAAGTGAGACTGACTGGCGTGTGGTTCTGCAGGTTTTCCTTTTTATCCCTTTTTAGAAATGGGGGTTATGTTTCCCCTTTTCCAGTCAGTGAGAACTTCACCAGACTGCCACAACTTCTCAGGTATGGATATTGGCTTAGCCAGTTCATCAGGACCCATGGATGCATCTCATCAACTCTCATGGACTTGTGCATCTCCAGATCCTTTAGACGTTCTCAGACCTGACTTTCTCCTAGAGTAGGCAGTCCTTCATTCTTCCTTGTGTGATTTGGGTAGTGTGCCTGGAGTATTTGCCAGTAAAGACTGAGGCAAAAAGTCATTGAGTATCTCAGCCTTCTCAACATCCTGGGTAACCAGGTCTCCTGTTTCTTTCTGGAGAGGACTTTTATTTTCCCTCATCTTCCTTTGAGTATCCATAGAAGCTTTTCATATAGTTTTTGACATTCCTGGCCATATTTAATTCTGTTAAGGCTTTGGCTTTCCTAGCCTGATCCCTGGCTGCTTGGACCATTTCCTGTTTTAAGATCTATGTGATGGCAGATTCCCCCAAAAGAGCTTGAGTTGGCTCAAAGTCAGAAGATTAAGCAAAACAGCTCTACGTATTATCCCATCAAAAATGAGGTATCCAATTTTTTTAAGCATAATTGATTCCAGATATTTCTGGAGTAAACAACAACACTTTTCACGTTTAACCAGTAGCCTATTAAACATCTTTCAGGGAGAGTTGCATTCCATCTGCTAAAAATGCTCTACGTCTTTTGCATACCAGAGGGGTTTGAGTTCGGTATATTCAATGAAAGAAAGGGAAGACAACTTTCTAGTGATGAGGAGTGCTCACAATCTCGGGAGCTACAAGTCAAGTCTTTAGCTTAAACAGACAGAACTACAATACATACTTAAAAGAGTAAAGAAAAATTGATGTCTACCAAAAATAGTATGGCTAGATTTTTGTGTTCCATCCAGGAAAACAGAGAGGTGTTGGAATTCCATCTTTTTATGTAGTTTCTCTAGAGAAAGAAAAAGCAAATGAGTGATAGGAAACAGAAGATTAAAAATGTCTGTCCATTTTATACCCAAAGCACAGCAAGATTGGAGAAGGAATTTTTTCTACATATCTTTTCTACCTAATTTTCACCTCTTTTTCAAAAGTGGCGAGGAGGAAGAAGCTGAGGTGCTGCATTTGTGCTTCTAAGCCAAGCTTCTCAAACTCACTGATCAGATCAAGTTGCAAGTGAAAAGGATTTCAGCATCCTCCCACCCTAGCCACTGTGTTCTGTTTGAGTTAAGAAGCTGGGTAGAATACTGCCACAGTTCTTACTGACATTTTCAGGCATTGTATATTTTTTTATTTAATTTACTTTATTTTTTTAGTTTGCTCTTCCTTCTCCTACTTGATAATGATTGCTTCTGTTACATAAACAAGACTTAATTCTTATGAAGCTTGTGAGAAATTTTCCTGTAATAATGGTCCATCCGTTCTGGCAGAATATGGCTTTAGATGCACAATCATTATTCCAAGAATTTAAGTATCTTTTCCTTATTTCAGTTTTTCAAAGCATTGAACAGCCTAAATACACAAATCAGGTTTCAAATATGTAATTCTTATCTATTGGCTTCAGATGGGAAGAGGTCACAGAGACAGGGTCTTTCAAGTTTTGTATAAATAGCAGGATGCTTAGCTCAAATTTCCAAATAAGGCTAAAGACATTAAATGCCTGACTTCTCTTGGATATCCGAACCTAGCTCTCTTAGGGCACTGAGGAATTTCCCCTTTGAAATTACTCAGCTTGTTCAGTTTCAATCAAAACAGTATATTCCTCCCTATTGCTGAATTTCTTGTCTTGTAAAAACATTTTCTTTGGGCTTTGTTGCCTAGTCCACAAAGATAAATCACACCTATGCACACATGGGAAGACTTTTGTTTAGGGACTTCTCTGTAGCTTATCTTTCTATGAAGGCTGTGAGGGATGTGAAAGGATAATAAAATTATGAATCTTGAAAAAGGTGTAAAAAGGAGCAAAAGTACTTATCAAAGATACGGAATGGATTCCATTGCAGAAGAACTCAGAATTCAGTACACTAGGATGCTTCAATCTAGAAAAGAGGTGATCATGCACAAATATGATCCTCAAAATGAATAGTGGCAGGAAGAGCGTGGGTGTGGATTGATTGTTCTCTGCCTCTTCCTGCACAGGAACTGGAGCATCTGATGAAGCCTGGAGAGTCAGATTAAAAACAAGTAAAAGGAAGTGGTGGTTCATGGTGGCAGGTCTCAGTTGTCTGGAACTTGTGGCCAAAGGGAAGTAGTCAGGGTTAAAAGTTTACATGATTTTAGGAGAAAAGTAAACAAATTCCCAAGAGAAGAGTCCAGTGAAGATTAGTAAATGAACAAAAACTTCATGTAGATGAGGAAGTCCCTAATCTGAAAACATTTGGGAGCTGAAAGTTATTAGGAGAGTATTGTGTATGCGTACCCCATTCTTAATTCCTTCTTACTCTTCCTAAAGGCAGCTGTGATGAGAAGAGGGCTCAGTTAGATGGACTTTTGGCTTGAGAAAATAATCCTGATGAGTTGTTTTTTTCTCCCAGACTGATGGCAAAAAGCATTTCTATGAAACCTGTACCTATAAATACCACTGTGGTGGAATATACAGGGTGACACACATGGCACGTTCTCAATAGCTGAGCACTGTAGTACCACGAGTGAGGCATCTGTCAGGGAAGCAGTGAAATAACAGCCAAAATCCACCACGTGGACAAGGTACATCCACCAACATGAGAGGCAGGAGCTAATCCCTTCCAGAGGCACTGTCTCCTCATGCTGCAAAACTGTTACTGCTGTGTTTACATCTTGGTCTTAGGACAAAATAATACCATCCAATGGGTTGCTCTTGAATGGTCACCAACCCCTCTTGAATGATACCTTTTACACAAAGCCCTCTTCCAGAACATTTCTGATGGAGTTACACAATGCAACAGAGGCTACTGCCTGGCTAGAAAACGAGAAAGATTAAACAGGGTTTTGAAATGAGAAGTGGAGAACTGGAGAGGTCTTGAAACCTGCTTAAAGTAATAATGCTCAGGAAAATAACGCAGTACGGTTTTCCATGGTGGGGAAACTGAGACAGTCCTCTGTAGTTAAAGGGAGGGAGTGATCCTCTATCTAAGATAAAGTATAGTGTGCTAAATATGTGGCATATAAAACAGCTACAGAGACAGATTTTACAGGTGTGTAATTCCATGTGACCAGCTCAAGAAGGATAAAATAATATCTTGAACCTGGACATCTAGGCCACTGGACAAATTCTGCTTTTAAATGGTTGCAGGAGACATATGTGTTTTCTCTTAACCACAGAGGGCTGTTTTCAAACCTTTGCTGTAACAATTCACTACTAAGATGCTAGCACTCTAGGATCTATGAAAAAAGAAAAATATTAAAATCCTCTAGTATTCAAATGGATCTACATCTATATCCATCGTGATCATATATTGAGGGCTTCTTCACAGACATTGTGTTGTGTTTTTCTTTTCATTTTTCATCATTAAAGAAGTCTATATGCTGGTGAAAGAATTCTAGAAGGAGAGTTAGCACGTTATCACATTGAGGGGGAGAGATTTACTAGCTACTTAAGTATTCCCTTATTGCAAATAGACAATGTTTACCTGATTTCGCAACAGAAAACAGGAAAAAAGAGGATTCTTATTTTTTTAATGGGTTTTCATCTGTTAATGAATTATAATATATTTCACTTTGTAGGATGCTTTTAACTAAAGATCTCAGACAATGTCAAATGCTTATGTTCTGTTTATAGCATTATAATTTAAATCAGATAAATGATACAAATTTCCCAAATCAAGTACTACACAGCATTAGTGCATGGAAGGTTTTGTGTGTTAATAGCTATTCTCTTCTGTCTGGTGTTACAACATTTATTACAATTACAAACATTTTTTTTAGGAATTTGTTTAAGATATTTTTTGTTCAGAAGTTAAAGGAACTGATAAGAAGGATCTGATATAGCTCTTTATAATATGAAGTCCTTAAGAAATATCTTTGGCTATGTTTAGTTGAGTTCCTGTTGAGATCTTATTGTAAACTTCCGTGTATATTTTATTGTGATTTTACATGATTGGATTGTCATGAATTGAAATTTATCTTTCCTTCTGTAGCAATTAGCTCCAGGAGTTCTTCGAGGCTTCATGAAAGAAGCCATAAATGCCCTGTGTAGAAGTTAAACACAAACTGCTAACAAAAAAGTAGGTTTTAATTGAAGAACAAAAATCTGTAAATATAAAGCTGAAGAGAATGCATTTTAATGTGAGATTAGAAATGAAGAAACCGTTGCATTCTACAAAGTTGAGCTGTTACCAAAACATATCTGTAACATATTTGTTATATGATCAAAAATTGTGTTGTTTGAAGTCAAGACTTCCTTTTTTTTCCAGAACTGGTAAAATCATTATATTTCATTAGGCAGATTCTGATCTAAACTAATGACTAAATTACTATGCAACAACTCTGAATTTATCCTGTTACTTATATCAGAATCTGCCCCCAAGAGTCTAACAAAATTAAGTAAAGCAACAAACTTGACACCAGTAAGAAGTGGAGAAAAATGTTGTCTGCTGTAATTCCTATAGCGGGGAAATATCTTGCTGTGCTATTACTCATCATGGTCCTAGTTGAAGACAGTGTATTCTCATGATTGTGCTGTTAAATTGAAAAAACAGTGTTAATCCAAAATTCAAGACCTCTGAGATGGGAACGAATCTGTTAGAATCATTCCATGCCTATGTCATTACCATTCCCATTTCTCTCTTTGCAGTTTGCTGTTCCACAAGACACTCCTGAACTTGCTGCTTTTTTATATAATTCCACAATTTCTCATTATATCAGGAGAAGAGATGTCGCAGTGGCAGAACCTCACAGGAAAAACTCTGCAAAAATATTGGTGAGCTATCTAAAAGCTATATACTGGGACTGTACTCTCTACAGTACCACAGGCAAGGCAAATGAGACAGATCACTGCATTTTTAACAGTCCAGACAATGTTGGAGCGATAGCAATGCTCTCTCTCCTAGGACAATAGTTCTGATTAGACAGCTTGGTACCTGAGTATTTGGACTTGGCTGGATTTTCAGGAGGTTTTTTTCCACTTCTGCATTCAAAGTGCCATCCTTGGCATACTTCGGTACTGTGGGTGTCAGCTGCCCTTCCCTAAAGGCAATGTTCAAATTCAATGGCCTTGAGATCAGCCAAGGGATTCACACAGTCAGTGCTTTCCATCTGGTTTTATGAACCTTGAGCAGAGTTTCTTTCATGCTGTCCAGTTTCTTATTAAGCTGTTTACTGCAAACTCATGCTTGAATTCCTAGACCTCACTAGAATTTGGTAGGAAGCAAAGAACCTCACAAACCTAAGTCTTCTGGAGTAATAGAATAATTACACTGCTTCTGAAAGTTAATTTGGCAATTTTTGTAACAGGAAGAAGATAGAATCTGAAAGTAATGAAAACTGCAATTTTATTGAGAACAAAATCACAAATTAGCCCATTTTAAACAGTAATCACTGTTGATTCCTGTGCCATTCTTTCATCAACCCAATACCCTGGGAAGAATCTAGTTCCACTGGATCTGAAGGAAAAATGCCAGGACTTTCAAAGACATGCCAGTCATTATCACAGAACACTTAATCCATTCTTAAGTGGTATCTTAATTTTCAGTCATCTTTCTCAGTGACTAGGCTCATAGGCAGCCAGCATATAAATGACTGCAGCAACTGGAAGCGGTTAACAAAGTTCTGAAGTATGCACTGTGTCTGCAACTTAAAATATGAAGCAGAGAATTTTCAGCTCCTTGATGTAGATGGGTCAAATATATTTAGTGGGGTATGTAGTAATATGAAATTGGCACTTTGATGAGCAGTCTTCTAGTAAATATGCTTTTGATCAGCACAAATTAGGATAGAATTGGATGCAGTGCTTACCGCTGGATATATAGCAAAAATTTTCCAGGGTAAGCATAGAAAAGCAGTGTCATTAGTTCAGTTAGAAGGTGTCCCAATTCTGTGTGCCTTCAGCATTAGTTACTGTTGATGCATAAAAATGATTTTTTTTATTAGACACGTTGGAAGTATACATGGTAAATCAATGTTGCTTTGGAAAAAAGACTGATTGGCCAAAGATAATTCTTTGTTAAAAATCATATTTTTTTTTAGAAATTTTAAGTTATTTTCATTTTCATCAAAACATTTTCACATAGAGACAAAATGTTCTGAGAACCTCTTATTCTATTTATTCTGCTTATTAAACATTTGGTTTCTCTTCCATTAGTTCCAATGTTACATTGTTCTGAAAATCACTACAGGCTAAATGCATTACAGAGAAAAATGTGTTCAGGTCCTAAAATGTCAGCCAAAAGTAGACTTTTTTGCATACTAATGATTTATTTTGCTAATGTGTGTTTTTGGCCAATACAATTAATGAAAACAACTCTTCTCCTTCCTGCAAAATAAATAAATCTGTTTGGAGGATGTTTAAAGCCAAATAAACAGATACTTTAAAATATTAATTTAAAAAAAAAGTTTATAGTTGCAAAGTCCAGGGTTTACAGTTTCATTTTCAGGCAGATATAGAAAGCAGCAGTTAAGCATATAGCTTCTGCTTATCCTCTGATAAGATAGAGATTTGTGAGGAAAGCTGTCTATAAAGACAGAGGATTCCTTAAGGATGTTTTCAGATCTGTTACGTGCATCATCATCTCATTTCCTGAAGCATGGGCATTGGTACTGCATTCTCACTTTCACTAGAGAATACACTTACTTGTGAAAACTTAGCTTTGTTTTTGAGGTCATAAGGCCTTCTGTCATGGGAGGGATTCTCTGCTTTGTTATAAAAATAGGAATCAATTAAAACCTCAGCCTTCCCCTGAGTCAAACAAAACTTTTCAGATAAAGCCCATTTGTATATACAAAACCTTTTATTTTTTCCACACACATTTAATCATTTTTTATGAGGTTTTTTTCCTTTTTATGCCCTAAACAACCGCATAATTTCTGTGGTTACCCCATGAGACTCTGCTCATTCCCTTCAGTGGCTTCTAGTCAGCTTTTAACCTTTAGTGTGACATTCTCCTGGCAGACTTTAAGAGTATATAGTTTTGAGTTGCAATTCTTGGCTTTTGCCTTCAACCTTGTGTGTGAGCCAGAATCACTGCTCATCAGGAATGTTTCATGGACAATAAGTTTCAAGTAAAGTAATTAATGAATCTCAGCAAAGGTTCTGGCTGCTATAATGTAAATGTCAGTGGGAAAACCAGGAGAGTTAGAAAAGGGGAAAGATTTAGGAATATAAATAAACACTTCTTGCATAGAAAACAGAAAAAAAAGTGTTGAAATCATAAAATGATGGATAGGTGAAGAAAAAGCACATGCTTTAAAGGACTGGTAAGTGCCTGGACATTTTAAGAATTCTTCAGAGCAGATATTTTTGAAAATTATTACTTTTATTTTCTTTATTACAGGTAGGTGTTTGTATTCATTGATGATGCAAAAAGAATCTTCTCCTTGGTTTATAGTTATCACAATGACTCATAGGGTATCTCACGTGTATTAGATGAAATTACTGATTTCAGGCTATTTAGCTCTTTAAGGGAAAGTTGATTTGTTTTGCTTATTTATAACATTTGAAAATTATTTTATTTGTTTTCAAAGCATAAGTATGACTTCCCTTTATTTTGTGCTCAGAACTGCACAAATGTGAAGTGTGTCCTAATTTCGTGCACTGTGGGACAGCTGGAAAGAGGAAAGAGTGCTGCACTAAAAATCAGGTCCCGGCTCTGGGCACAAACTTTCCTGGAGGTAATGCACACAAACATCTCTTTCAATACACATATAAAAATATTTTTTATTTGACCAGATATTTAAAGATATAAATTATTAAATTAAATGGAGCAAATGCAAATACTTTTTGTTACCACTGTCTTTGAAGATAACATCTCATTGGTTCCTGTCCAGGTTGTTTGGATGCTGCTTACTTTTCTTTTTTTTGCTATCACTCCTTCTCAAGTTTATGTCCTGAATCCTACTTGAAAATTCCAAGATTATTTTTAAATACCTTTGCTGGTTTTGTTTCTGCTTTCCTGGACTGGCCCAAATCAGTAATCTCTTGGATCTCAGTGATGTGTTCTGCATTTGTAACCTCTTTCCCAATGGAAGGTTTTTCTTGGAGTCGTACTGCGTATCGTGTACACTATGTCCAGCTTAAAAATTCATTGTAATTCATTCTCTGTTAGTCTAGGGAAGAGTAGTATGTATCAAGCTCATATGACACATGGCACTCATGTAGTGACAATCTGTCTTACTACTAAAAGAAGGGACAGTGTAGGCCATGGAAAAAATGCAAACTTCTGTTTGCATATTCTTGCATTTTGAACTTCTGCTCTCAGGATTATATTCACACTGCATAAAGGGACCTGTTGGAGTGATCCCAGAGGAGGGCCACAGAGATGACTGGAGGAATAAAACACTTCTCCTATGAGGAGAGGCTGAGAGAATTTGGTTTGTTCAGCCTGGAGAAGAGAAGGCTCCAGTGAGAGCTTATAGCACCTTCCAGTACCTAAAGGGGTCTTATGAGAAAGATGGGAACAAATCTTTTAGCAGAGCCTGTTGTGATAGAACAAGGGTTAATGGTTTTCAACTAAAGTAGGATCTATTTAGATTAGATGTAAGAAAGAAGTTTTTTGCAATGAGGGTGGTGAAGTGCTGGAACAGGTTGCCCAGAGAGGTGGCAGATGCCCCATGCCTGGAAACATTCTAAACCAGATTGGACAGGGCTCTGAGCAGCCTGGACTAATTGAAGATGTCCAAGCTTGTGACAGATCACTTTGAAAGGTCCCTTCCAACCCAAATTATTTTATGATTCTGTAAGACAGAGGAATTGCACTGTGAGCTGTTTCCTCACAGCTGGCCATGTGTCTGTATTTACTGTGTGGTTGTCGTATCTTTAACAGTGGGAAGTACACTGAGAAATTTATAATTCAATTTGCTGTTGTTAGGAAATAACTGCAGCTCCTATCTTGATCAATTATGAAATTACTGCAGCTCCTATCTTGATCAAACTGTTTTATTATCACCTACTTTCTCAATTTAGAACTCTCCTGTCTTTCTTTCTGGAATGCAAGAACCTTCCTCTGTTTTCTATAGCTGCGGGAGAAGAATTCTTTGTATGCCGGGTACCTCTTACCCTGGCAAGAATTGAGGATCTTTGGTTTACCGCTTTAAATTAAGCTCCTCACACCTTTTAAGCTAATTTCTCCCTTCCCTCAAACATGAAAGTAGACAAAAGAAATCCATCCTCACTTGCTTTCCTGGAGAAATGAGAGCAGTCAGAATAGTATTTACAGAAAGTTGAATGCCGGCTCAGTAGCTAAACATCTTTGCTTCAAATCCATAATTGGTACAAACCTGGGGGGGGTCACTGGTCTCTCTTGGTGTACAGGACTATGGCAGTGGTTACTTGAAAGGATGACTTGAAAGGTTTTTCCACCTATCTGTCAGGATGTCAGATCACATAGTGTGTTTCTTCTTCAAAAGCTGTTATAGGAACACTATGACTGAAGAGCGCTTAAGTTCTGTCCTCGCTATCTGGTCTTGCTTGAAAGAAAGAGATTTCTGTCTAGCTCATTAACAAGAGACATCCTTCCAGATACTAGGTGAACTAATTCCTGATTTGTCAGTGCATTTTCTTTCTATGAATAATCAATCCCAAGAAATTTTCATATCCTTTCTTCAGTTCCATTAACACAAATACAATGTTTTTAAGAAGAAGCATATTTAACAAATGTGTTTGATACTCTAGATTGGATGTACCTTATTTAGGTTTGCTGAGTGAGTAATCTGCTAGTGCAAAAAAAAAGCAAGCTCTGGTTCAAATTTAGGGCCAAAAGCATGACAGCTTGAATGTCTCTCTGTCCTTTCAAATCTGGGAGCTGGGATGGACATCGTCTGGTGCAAGCTTTTGCAAAGGACAGAAAATAGCAGTATGTAAGCATCTCTGCAGCTATAAAAAACATATCTATTGGGAAATAGGATGGGAATTTGAGTCCAATTTTGTCTAATCCCATTAAGAGACTACTGGGCAATCTCACATGGTCTAGTCCCTGTTAAGTTCAGGTAAGAACTTCACTGCACTGGTTCTCTGTTCCTAACACACAGAGACAGGCGGAGAGGCAGAGATATTATCTTTGATTGGAACAATGTGTGACAACTTTGAGCACTGCAATGGGCAAGAACTAAGACAGACAATCTTCATCATTTTCTTCACCAAGCAAAAGATAAAGCTTAGCTTCTTTAGCTGCCTTCCTTACTGGGAACTGAGCCTGACATATTCCGGATCCAGTCAAGTATTTCTCCTCATTATTCTGCTGGTGAAATATAATTAACTCCATAAGAGCCAAAAAGAAGGTCTTGTGAAAACACGCTGTGCACAGATCCTTAGATGAAATTTCTAGGCTATTTACAGCTATTTCAGTGGGAATTAGCCTCATAAAGATTTTCCTAAGTCTAATTTAGTATTTATCAAGAAATATCTGTAAGAGATTAAAGTCAAGCAAAATTCATGAGAAAGAGTTTCTCTGAGTTTTTGGCTGTGACAGAGGATGTGGAACAATTGGAATAAACTAGCTACAGAAGATATGAAATCTCCTTTTTTTAGTGACTCTTAGTAAAAATAGAATCTTTTTCTAGGATGTCACCTTAGTTAGCCTGACTTAGGTTCAGAACAAGTATAACTGCACGAAATTCAGTGGCACGTTTAATGCAAGAGCAGTGGAACTCATTTTATGTAATTTTAGTAATCTGAAAGTTAGATGCCAAAGCTGGTTGCCTAACTCTGTAGACAGTGACAAGACAGAAAGGTATCTTCAGGGGATGCATTATCCAGCTGACTTGAAACATCTTCTCTCCTTCTTATCTGGGTGAGGAGAAGGGTCCAAGCTGGGCCTTGGGACATGGGTGTGTGCAAACACACCAGCCAGTGCCAGGGCTGCAGTCCCTTTAGCTCCTCCTTGCTCCTTAATAAATCCTGCTTGCTTTGCCTGCACCTCCCTTCACTCAGTGAGTTCCAGGCAGAGATGGAATGTTACACCAGCTTGTGGGCAGGGACAAGGATGAGCCATCCTGTAGATTTGCTGGGTGGAAAGACTTCATGGGAAACACTACTACCAGCACATCTGCTTACTGCACTGGCTGTACATACCTTTGCTATCAAACAAGACTTTTTATGGGCTGTGGTTTTACCTTTTCCCTGTAAACATTTCTGTGTTCTTTGAATAGTAACTTGCAACTCTTGTTAAGAGTCAGAAAAACTCCACTCAAAGCAACAGAATTTTCTCCTAAGTAGAAAAAGGTAGTCCCCAGAGAACTGTTGCATCCCCCCATTTATGTCTAAATAACTGCCAGAATAACATGATCCCTACTTCACATGCAAACTTGAAGAGAGACCATAGTGTCCTAGGGTCTGGTTGTCTTCCTTCCACCCATCTCAAAACAGTTCCCTTTTTCACAGCCCCTTTTAAAATTAACAGTTATACAGCCATCACCATAAAAGACTGTAGAACATAATTAGTTTCCTAAAAAGGACATAATCTGCTCTTAGTAAGTCTGCAACTGTTGTTAACTAGGCTGAAATCTGCAGATTCAAACTGAGGAATAAAATGCAGTCAAAATAATCAAGATGAGATGATTGTGAACCAGGAAGGACTGTTCAAGGGCCAGACTGAACCCCACAGTCATGGTTTTGTAAAGAAACTTAGAGGAAAAATCTAGAGCAACATTGCAACATCTTTTGCACATTCAGTTAATGTAAAAATTTTCATATGCCAAAGAAAGCAGCATAGTGGTGACATACAACATTCCTCAGCTGTGCTATAATCTAAATGAAGACGCGATGATTTGCAGAAGAAATTGTTTGTGCTCATTAAAGGCAAGAACACAGTGTCATGGTTCTCTTTTCATGTCATTTTTTCCTTATAGATATACTAATGCAAACCTGAGAAGGATTTTATTGGAAGTGATTGATTTATGCTAGGATGAAATAATTAATGTTTTCCATCAAAGTTATATGGGCCAGCCTGTATATTTTGTTGCCACAAAAGATCTGTCATGTATTGAGTGACTCTTTCCTCTTCCACTTAGTTTAACTGACAACAGCTGACCATGTTGTCTCTTGACAGTTGTAATCTGTCACCTTAAACTCTAAACTCCTATAACAAATAACAGTTAAATCACATGCAATGATTAGACATGTTTGAGTAAATAAAGCAGCCCAAATTTCCCAACCAGCCAACAAAGATAGAGACAGACATTGTGCAAAGGCCAAGAAGAATCACAGACTTTTCTGGATTAACTTCAAAGTCTGGTTGTAAATATGAACCCTCTAGTAAAGCTGACTTTTGGATTCAGACTTGCTGATCAGGCAAATAATAGCCTGATTCGTGCAAAACAGAAACAACCTTACATGGTTATGTTACGTTGTGTTCTGATGGGGCTCCAGCATGTCCCCATTTGTCTAATCATGCTTCTGAGTCATCCGAGGGAGACCCGAAGGGATCTGGTCCAGTATTCTTTGAATAGTCTAGTAAAACATCTGTTTTGAAAATGCATTTCCAAGTGATGAATCTGTATCATCTGTCTGATTTGTGACACCATCAGGCTCCAAACTCTTTGGAACTTATAACATTGTGGGATGTGGAACTCAGCACATTCTTAGCTATTATTTCAGCCTGTACTGAAAATTCCTCATAATGATACAAATCACTTTCTGGGAGAGCTAGGGGAAGCAGTAATGTAAAAAAAACCACAGAGGGCGTGTGAGGTTCCCAAGAAGTTTGGAGTTTATTTTATTTCCTTTTAATGTTATTGAATATAATTGTATTGTTTCTCTCTTGACTTTTTGACCGTTCCAGATATGTGAATTTGGCACTCCTGGACGCATGAACTTTAATAGTTAGAAGGGAGAAAAATCTAGTTTTAATCAGAAAAAGTTGAAAAGCAAGAGAAGCACCACTTCATTTGGGTGCTCTCTTGGTACCCAAAGTCATATTTTGGCTTCACTGTTAAATACTCATTATTTCAATGTTTCTGAACGTGCACTGATCCTCTTTCTTTTTAGATGCCTAAAAATGGAAATTTATACTTGACATATTAACTGTGGTGTGTGCTGCAACACCCATATCTTAACTGCCTGGCCCCAGACTGCTATCCAAAACCTGAAACTAAATGCCTAGGCTCCCTGTTCAGCACATGGAGAAAATTAGATACCTCAGAAAAAGTGACTTGCACCAACCATCAGGGTGGTGCATGAGGAGTATTCCTTATCAGGAGGATAGGCACCCAAATCAGGATTAAGTGGGAATATGTCCACCCTCTCTGAACACAGAATCCAAAAATTGCTTAGAAGGCACTTACAGAATTAGTTGAAAGATTTTAAGAGGACTTGGTTTATTCACCCCAAGACACATATTCATTGCCAGAAGCAAGAGCTGGTAGTCTAACGATTAGAGAATTCAGGGCTGGAAGACAGAAATTCTATTCCAATTCAGCTTGAGAGGCCCCACATCCCTGCTTTATAAAATGGTGGTGTTCCCTTCTGCTGAAGCTGCATCAAGGACATAAAAAGAAATTGAGAGATCTGGAAGGGTATAGCAAACAAGGAAGACCATGATGTAATACCTTGTTGGTTTGGACCATCAACTGCAAGTTCTCCCAGTCTTGTCATCCATCTTTGCCTTCATTGCCTGGAACCTGGAGCTGTCACCACTGTTAGAGTACATGCTCTAACTGTATTTCCATGATGAGAAATTTTGTTGAGAATCTCTGTATTTTATTACTGGTGAACTCAGCGCCTCTTTAGTGTGGTAGAAGTTCTCTAGGCCAAGTAATGGTTTTGTGGTAAGGATTCAGTTTAGCTGCACAAAGGCCATTAGAGGAAGAATGCAGATAGCCTGTGCAATGGGGCCACACAGACTGTGCAGCATATGTGTTGGCAGAGGCTTGGAGCTCAGAACAGAGGTGAACTGTTGGAGGTGATCTGAGACAGGTGAGAGATCCTCTTGTATAAGATATTTCATATGTTCACTTTTTTTCCTCTTGTCTTTACTATGGGGGCAATTATTTGATCTGTAAGTGAATATGACCCCAAGGAACAATAATTTCTATCCTCAGTATCCTGCAGCACAGAACCGCTTTCTGTGTCCAGTGGGAAACATCTCAGTCAAGGGAAGATTGCTTAGTATTTTCAAAGAATAATTTTGCAGCCAACCTAAATTCCCTGTCTGTGGATGGAAGTGGGGAAGCAGAAAAATTAGTGGGAGTGGGAGACATGTCTTGTGCCCTCATTCATTGCCATATATAAGCCATATATGGAGTTTAAGTAGATTATTTTAATTCAGACTGAAAATTAAAAGCCAAAAATTTGACACACTGCCCTTCAAGCCACATATAATAACAAAAGGAGGAAGTAGTCAACAAAATTTTCAGTTACACCAAAAAACTGTTGTTATTTGAAAAAAAAAAAGTAAAACCCAAAACTTTGGTTGTGGCCAAAAATACTATATTATACTGGACTTGATTGTTTATGTGGAATGAGGATAGAAAGAAAGAGACATTTGCATGGGGCTGAACTAACTGGAGGTCTTTTGGATGTGGGCTAGTTTTGTTTTCATTCATTTTTATTTAAAATATTTTCAGTGTCAACAAGAGGAGAACATGAGACTTTTCCTAGATGTGCTACAGTATAGGTAATGTTAGGTATATGAAGAAATAAACATCTTAAATTGATAACCATCATAATCTGTATATTGAAGTCTTCTGGAATCACAACAAAATAGCTGCCTCTATTATAACTTAAAATAGGCTGTTAAAATTAATGTAAAAATATAATATGTGAAGTGTAATCATATAATGATAGAGAGAAGGATGTGTTGATTTTCAGAGTATTGTCTTTGGTCAGAGCTATATTTGTGTGGACATATCCCCTTGCTACAAACAGCACAAATACTTTTTGACCATGAACAGAGTCACATGTACATTTTTAAGCAAATTAATAAGAACAAGTATTTGTATGAGCTCTACTCTCAGCATTTATGTAAGCCACCCTATTGGCAGCAGTTCACATCTTGGGATGTATTGGTCAAAGAAATCGAGCTAATGAATTCCCAAAGCATGTATTTAAAAGGTGTTGCTTACCCTCCTGCCTTTAAAGTGTGCCAGACTGCAGCAGACATGAAGGGAAACAAGTTTTAATCAAAGAGCGCCAGTATTGTTGTATCAGCACTGAACTCCATGTGCAGAAGTCATATGTTCTTGTGGCAAAAATACCACCACAGCATGCAGCTCGCCATAGGGAAAGTATGTGCACTTCAGCTGGGGAGACTTCACTGGGCTACATCTAAGCAGAAGAAAAAGGATTTCCAAGAGCCTGAACAATTCTCCGTAAGGCAATGAAACAGAGTCGTCCTGGGGTCTTTTTCCAGTAGCTGAACTCTTAAAACCTGCAGCACAGCAACGATCTGCCAGTCTTTAAGCTGCTAAAGGTTTTGTTCCTCCTACCCTCAGTCTAGCTCCCTGGGAGCCAGGTTTGTCCCTGCATTTCAGTGTGCTCTCTGACCATGCCTTAGAGATGCCTTGGGGGGATCAGCAGGTCTGTGCTTGAGCTTCCTGCAGAAAGCACCAGCATTCCACTGGAGCCTGGGGAACTGTCCTTGAAATTGTCAAAGATTTTCCAGCACTTCTCACATTATTTTGGTCTCAATTGTACTTAGGAAAACACTGCACTGAATATTTATTGGGAACACTTTCTTTCATTTCTGTCTGCTTTTTTGTCTCGCAACTTTTAAAGAAAACAAAGGCTTCAATTCAAAAATCTATTTGTAAAACAAAAGCATGTAGAGAGAGAGAGATTTAATAAATACATCAGCAGGATCTGCCACCCAGGCAACAGAGGGGATGGCCATGTTTTGTCTTCTTCCCAGAATATTGCAAACTACTGTCTCAGCAATGAGCACAAGATCAGGTTCTGCTTGTTCTAGCACAAGGGGAACCACAAAAGCTCAGTGTAGTTAGGGCTGGGCTGTCTACTGTTGGTCATTAAGCACTGACACAAATACCAAATTCTTTCTTCCCCTTCCTCTGAGCCACGACTAAGTCCTCAGCTTGAATTTCCAACCACAAGTCCTGCTGCTTCCAGTAAATACTGACTGTTTAAACATACACTATTTAAAAAATGATATGGTAAAGAAATGCTGTTTCTTACAATTGGCTTGAGAATTATTAAAAAGGCTGTAGGAAAGACAGCTGCTTCTATCTCAAAGGTGTTAGTACAAGTAAGAATCCTGGTTGAACCAGTGTTGACCACAGTCACTGTTTTCAAGTTCTTTGCCACAAACACATAATTCTGTAAATGCAGGAAAATACCCTCTAGGTCTTTTATAGTCTCCATTCCTGTATTCCAGTATTTCCAGGAGCCTAATCAAGGGTTGAGGCGAGATGATAGCTGTGGTCACAACCCAAGCTTATTAACCCAGGCCAAGCATTAATCCACAGGAAGTACACTCCACTGATGTTCTTGTTGCTGATATAAGCTGAAAATGAAATAAGCCATGGATAGTAGGTGAAAGGCTTTATTTTTCCATTAGTGATGTGTTTCCTTTATAGGAGGTTTCAAGAGAGTTAATGCCTTTACTGTACCTCAGCCAATCCGTTTGAATGTCTAATGTCTACTTCTTCAGTAATATAACCTATTCTGCTCTCTCCGTTACAGATTACTTTTATAAATCACATAATCATATCCAGAATCCTGCTTAATATGAATTGCTTAGGATTGAAAATATAAAGTTTTTTCAGGTTTTTTTCTGAATGCACAGTGACAGAAACATGCTGAGATTTTGTATGAGGAGGAGTCTAGTGCTGAAGAATAAAATATGAAGAATGGCTTGAGTCTGGAAATGGAAAATAATTAATGTGATAAGGAAAAGTCATTTTTCTGAATATCACTTCATAGATGATCAGCATCATGAAAGTGTATAAAACTACTTACTTCTCAAGTCTAACTTTTCATTTCAAACTCTATTGATAAAAAAAGTAGTTCCCTTTCATTTGATGCTATCCGTGTTATACAGCTTATGTGACCATCCCTGTGTAGTTGTTTGAGACAGATTTTTTCATATTTCTCTTTCCCAGTATAAGCCCCAATGAGAGGTTGAATTTTCTGATAATAACTGTTCAGCTGCTCTCAATATTTTAAAAGAACAAAATTATGGCATAGCCGAATGAGTTCCAGAAGGCAATAAATGTGCTGGCTTTTTATCACCAATAAACCCTCACATTTTTGCAGAGAAAATTAGCTTTTAAGAAGGAGAATGGACAAGGCAAATACCAGAACTACAACCCTGGAGCTCAGGAGAGCACCTTTTACTGGGATCTGCTTGGAAGACGTCCATGGGAGATGATCCTGGAAAAAAGAGAATTCCAGAAGAACTACTGATTCTTCAGGATCAGAATCCCTCCTTTAAGCTCAAGAACTGTCCATCCTGACAAATGGAGTTTTACCATCCTGGTACAACTCAGACATACAAAGACAGTGATAGGTTAAATGTTGGACTTAATCATCTTGGAGGTCTTTTCCAATCTTTATGATTCTATGGTTCTGTGAAACATAAAAGAGGTGGAAGCAGAGTCAGCTGACCCAGTGCAGGGACTGGATAAGGAATATAGAGAGTGTCTGAGAATGCAGGGACGGAGTTAGGAAAGTAGAAGCCCACCAGGACCTGAGCCTAGCAAGGAACTTAAAGGGCATTAAGGAGACTTCTATATCAGCAGCCAAAAGAAGACTGAGGAAAATATGGGTCTTCTGCTGAATGGGACATGGAAAAGGCTGAGTTACAGCCCCTCCACAGTTTTGTCTTTACTGGTAAAACCTGCATACAGTAATCCAAGGCCTCTGCAACCAGAGAGGAAACTTGCAGCTATCAACATTTATCTTCAGAGGAGGGATATCAGGATACGGGAACATTTAAACAAATTGGACATACAAAAGCCCAGGGAACCGGAATAATACAAGTACAAGTCCTGCAGGAGGGGCAACAACAATGCGAGACCTTTCTCAATTATCTTTGAAAGCTCATGCTGATTGGGGGAGTTCTTGAAAACTGCAAGAATGCAAATGGTAACACCTGTCTTCAAGGAGGATTCAGAGAACTATAGGTCAGTCTGCCTTATTTCAATCCCTGAGAAGAGAAGGTGATGGAGAAAAAAACGTGGAAGCCATTTGCAAAGACAGGAAGATGACTGGAAGCTGTCAGCGTGGATTTACAAAAGGGATATCATGCTTACCAACCTGATAGCCTGATAATTTGCAGATGGTAGTGAAGTGGAAGGAGTCATTGATATACCAGCTCTTCGTACTGCCCTTCAGAGGAACCTCAACAGGCTGGAGAAGCGAGTTGGCAGGAATTTCATAAAGTGTGACAAAGGGAAATGCAAAGTGCTGTACCACAGGAGGAATAATCCTATGCACCAGTACAGGCTAGGAACCAACCAGCTGGAAGGCACGGTTCTAGCAAAGGATGTTGGAGTCCTGCTGGACATGAAGTTGAACATGAGCCCACTGTGTGTACCCTAGCAGAAAAGAAAGTCAGCAACCTCTTGGGCTGCATGAGGAAGAGCATTGCCAGCAGGCCAAGGGAATTGAATCTTCCTCGATACTCAGCACTGATGAAATAGATCTGGAGTTCAGTCCTGGGCTCCCTGAGAAAAGTGAGACATGAACGTATTGGAGCAAGTCCAGCTAAGAGCCACAATGATGGTTAAGGGCTTGGCGCATTTGATATAGCAGGAGAGGCTGAGAGAGATGGGAATGTTCAGTCTGGAGAAGAGGAAGCTCAGGAGGGATCTCATCGTCGTGTATAAACATCTGATAGGAGGGAGTAAAGAAAACACTACAGGGTCTTCTCAATATCCAGGAACAGGGAAGAACCACAAATTTAAATAAAGGAAATTCCATTTAAACGTAAGAAAAAAAACCTTTTTTACTTTGAGGGTAGTAAAAAACTGGAATAGGTTGCTTCTTGAGATTGTGGAGTTTCCTTTCTTGGAGATATTCAAGATAACTGGACATGGTCCTGAGCATACTGCTCTAGTTGACTCTACTGTGCCTGTGCTTGGAGCAAACAAATTCCAAATATGCTCTCCAACCACAGCAGTTTTGTTAAAACTTCGATTTGGGCCATGGTCATTCAAATGCATCCAAGTTGGCTCCCAGGTTTATGTTATGCTTATTTCAGGTCATTTTCACAAACAAACCTTTCTCCATCAGTGAAGGAATGAAATAGTAGCCCAAATTATCAAGGGGTCTTCTTACCTCAGTCTTTGCTCAACAAAACACCTGAAAGAGGAAAAGCAGTTCTTTGAGAGTGTTTATGCCTTTGATGCAACCGGAAGCTACAGGGGAACACTGAGGAAAAGATGTTGAATAATCACACAGGTACCAAATCTTGTCAATGGAGCAGAAATCCTAAATGTGTGAGAAATAGAAGGAAGGAGAAAGTTTTGCAGATGTTCCAAATATGCTCGACTGTAAGAAGCTGGTGACAAAAGGACAGGCTGCTTTATTTACAAGGATATGTCTTTCTGTAAATCATCAGTCAAACATTGTGTTGAAATCTGATCATCATAATTCATAAAGGATTAAGACAGGTAGCAAAAATAGGATGGTATAATACTAATACTAATAATAATAATATAGAAAAAGGATATGACAGTCATAACTCCTAGCCCTCTGGATTCCATTGACCACAATCGCCCTTAACCATCTACTGCTCTTCAGAGAATATTGAAGCACTTTCAAAGGAGATCCATATCACAACCCCAAATTTACATGGGAAGGGATATACAAAATGAGTTGCATGTATTGTCACCCAGAAAATCAGTTGCATGTTTTGTGTGCACATCTTTGGGTTTGTTGAAATGCTTAATGACAGCTATATAAGTATTTTATGAGGTGGCCAGTTGAACAATGGCTGCTATACATTCCTCTCACATTGACACAACTTAGTAAACAAGCAAGGTGAATGGGATTTTTGAGCTCTGCTGAAATAGGAAATCAATCCCATTTGAAGTGTACCTGGTCTAGGTGACTCTGCCTTGGCAGAGGAGTTGGACTAGCTGATCTCTAGAGGGCCCTTCCAACACAAACTATTCTGTGATTCTGTCCAATTGAAGTTCAGAGGTGCTTGTTCCTACTATTGTTCTTTGGTGGGAAAGCACAGCCATTCCTTTGATGTTATCAGGAAGCTCAACCAACCTGGTCTCAACATAGGCCTGTAAATGTTCTCAATATACCCATGTTGGTTGTTGAGCTTGGTGAGCAGAGGTGAGGGTTTAAAACATAGACACCCCCTAAACTTCACCCACGCTTCTAACTCACCTGTTTCAGAGAGAAATATGAGAAATAACTGTGTGTCTTTCTGCATATCTAACCCTTCTTCCCCATTTTGAGCATGGGCCTTTGTATTGCAGATTATGATATTTATTTATGTCATGGACACATACAGGTCTCAGTATTCCTGCACTCTTCACCAATAGAAACCATCTTTGACTTACGAAACCATTGCTCTGGGGTTTTTTTGTCTGCTTATTTTTCGTAATGCTTTTAAATATGGATATGGGGTTTAATAATTTCTTTTTTCTATAATTTCAGAGAAAGAATGATCTCTACAGTCTTTCTTCCAATGTTTCCTTCGAAGTTAAGAGCATGCCATATAAAGTGCAACCAGAAAAGCTCCCTGAGGGAAGCATAGCAGTAAGTAACTGAAAATTTTATCTTTGTGTGAAGCACATGTATTTGGTCACTCTAATCACAGCTGTGAAAGTTTTTATAGATGAAAATACTGAGATTAATCTTTCCTGTGTTTCTAGTGTAAATTCCTGAAGGAATTACTACCTAAAGGAAATAACTTCATTGCTTTCTGTGGAAGTTGATGATACATTATTCTAATTATATTTTAAAATAATTTCTTGCTGCAATAATGTGCAGACTGCTTTATTGCAATTAGGATGGATTTTTCACCCAAAAGAAAACAGAACCATGAAAGCAAGTATCTAGTTACTTTGTTTGAGGTAAAAAATAATCTGGAGGAAATTTTTATGCAAAATCCAAAATCATGTTTCTGTCAGGTTTAGAGATCTCACTCTTCTCCCAGTCAGCAGTTCTCTCACACAAGGTGGTGTATTGTCTACAGCAACTTCTCTCTTATCTGTCTTAAGCTTCTTTGTTACTCTGATTTTCAGGAGGGTTTGTATGCCTTTCTAGGGTTTCCACCTCAGAGCACATCAAGTGCAAGATACAAATTTACTTGGTAATCCTTACAGAAGAGATAGATAGATAGATAGATAGATAGATAGATAGATAGATAGATAGATAGATAGATAGATGCTAAAGTACTTGCCTTATTTGCAGACTGAAATCTGTGTTGCCCTGGAGCACTGTATGAAAATTAATTTTGGAGGCATAAGTTTGATTTAATTGTTTGCTGGTGCCAAAGCATTGGGTTTGGGGAGCACTTTAAAGTAATTTGCTTCTTATGGTGTCTAATATCATGGGTAAAATTCACTCTAGTTTATCATTACTAGAAATGATTACTAAAATTCACTCTATTTTATCATGATAGAAATAAGTAAATATGAGTGCAAAAATTTATTCTAGTATAAGAGTAATCTGAAATTTTAAGGCTTAATGTTCTCATCATTTTAATGATTCGTCAGTTACAGTCCTTCTTTTAAAATACAAGCTCAGTTCAAACTTTGCCAAGTTGAACTGTAGTGAAAATACATCTTACCGGTCTGTTGAGATGTAGTAGTAGGGGCAGAATATTTTCTTACCTAGAAAACCAACAGAATAATACACTTTATATCTTACTTTGAGTATATTTCAGAGGATACAGGCTATTAAGTTTTGTTTTGTACATGCACAGATTTAATGGTTGATTGATACTTGCTCTGGGAAGACACAAGGTAAAATCTTGGATCTGTATGCACAGTGATTCCAACCTCCATCATCAGTAGAACCATGATTTCACTAGAGAGGATTGGTGCTTAATGCAGTATTCATCCAGAAAGGTTCAAAGGCACCAAGCTGACAGATATACTGGGGCTCTTTTTATTTTCTTGCAGCATGTGTTCCATACCAGAAACACATGTGCAGAATTCTGTTGATAGTGGGGCCTTCATCTGGACTGAAGTGCTTTACCCCAGGTGATAGCCTGCTGTTCTCAACAAGTGTCAGATGATCTACCAAATGCTCAGATAAGCATTTCATTCTCTTACTCCAGCCAGTATAATGCTTGTTATTTGCAGCAGATGATTTACAGCAAAATGCCTGTAATGGCAACTGCAAAATGTTGAAAAATGATAACGCTTTTATGTCATTTCATATCTGGACATGGCAGTGGATGCTTGCCAGCTCTGCAGCTTGATGTGTTATATGCACCAGTTCTTTGATGTTCCACTTGCAAGAAGAAATATTTCCTTGAAGTTGGGCAAAGCTCAATATTTTCGCTCCTTCTCAAAAAGATCACTAGTTGTGTTTTAAAAGCTTCCAAAGATTTATTTCAACGTTTATGGTTTTCTTTCAGACAATGAAAGCGTGGAAGTGGAAGAAAGATTTAAATATTTTTTAAATTAATTTTCAAAAGTGTATATCTCATAACCAGCTAACACTTTAAAGTTTATATAGAGAAGATAATATATTTAAAAGAATAGAGCATATGTCCTTCATTTAATTCATATAGTGCTGGATTCCAATTATGCAGGCTGATATTTACATTTAGTTTTAATGGCATGAATAATCCCATGCACATCAGTAACCTACAGAGTCATGTGGTCATATTTGCAGCACTGAGGACTTTATTTCCATCATCATGGAATTTAGGTCTTGGACATAGGTGATACAAAGGTGAAACGTTATGTAAATGTAAGAAAATCTGGATCTTTTACAGTGACACATTAGAGTGAAAATGCATCAAACAGAAAATCAATGTGGATGTTAAACCAGAATACACTGAAATCTATAATAGTATTTCCATTAATCTTGGTAGTCTTAGAATTGCAACCATATATTATACAACTGGTTGGATTTCCTTGCTAACAGCTGTATCATTCAAGAGAAAATTTCCTTTTTTTTTGTTACAAGTATTATTGTGGTAAATAATACTGTCTTACTTGGTGAATTTCATGTGCAACATTAATGTACTTTTTATTGCAAAAAGTACAAAGTTAGAATAAGCAGCAATTTGCTCTATTTTAATTTAGGATTTTTGAGCCAGTTTGGGAGTGCAATAAAATATGATTGCTTTTCTTAAATGTTTGATAGCATTTTCACTGTGGATGCCTTTACTGTGAACTGTTTGACCAGTGTCCTACAGTGGGTAAAACTGGTTACAGACTAAGGCCTATAACTTTTTTTACTTATTACAGGGTGTTAGTACTTTCATTTTAGACAAGCTTATATTCCTCATGAAATATATTTGCATAAGCCTTTGCAAAGTGTAAACATAAATGTGACTTCAAGCTCAAGGGAGCTTTTACATTCTATTTTGAGCATTTTTTGAGAACATACAAGAACATCATGCTGTAAAGGTATGGATGGGGACATGAGTACAAAAGAATTCCTGTTTCTCAGCCTCTGTAAACAAAATTGCTGAAGACTAAAGGAAGGTCATCATGGGCAGCAAAAGTAGTAATACTAGAATAATAATTAATTTAGCTACTGTTTCTTAGAGTAGCAGAATAAATTATGGAGAAGTTGTTTTATTTTTTAAAGTGTGTCTTTTAAAGAACGAGGGAGAAAAAAAAAAACTTTGTGAGAATCCCACTAGCATGGACTGAATTCTGACCACAGATGCTGGAAGTTTGCACCAGTCAAACCTAATTCCCATCTACACACATGGAACTGTTGGTGAACCAGCAGCTTCTACATGTGCTTCTCTCTGCTTTGTGCTCCCTTTCAGAGGAATCAAAGACTATTTTGAAGACACACTGAGTAACACCAAAATCAGAAGCAAAATCCAAACTGGACAAAATACAGTGAGAAAAAACCTAGTAATTCTTTTATCTACTTACAATGTGCTTAACTGGCACATTTTTAAAAAGGAAAATAAAAGCCTCCCCAGAAGAACACTTTCATAAGCAACAAGTGATTTTCATGGAACCACAAGAGGGGTTATGAAGTTAAGACTGTCAGACAGCATCTGTGCTAAGACCAGCATGGATTTTATTTCCAATAGCAAACAAAGGCTCTGTCTGTAACTCTTGGATTGACTTCACCCTCATCTCATTGCCTGAGGCAGATGGCATTCTTTGGCACCCTTTGCATACAAAAGGTGTGAGAAGTTCAGCAGTGTCAGAAGTCAATGCCCCCTCTCAAGTCTGTGAGCTGTGTTTTCCACCCACCTGACAGAGAAGCAAGCACTATTTTCAATGTTCAGCATAAAGTCTTGTCCTGAACGGAGAGGAAAGCCAAGACACATCTAAAGTACAGTGTCAACATGCAACACTTGTGTAAAAATTCCACTTCTTATTGGCCACCTTAGTTGGAAACATTCCCTGGCTCTGATCCTGCAGTGCTAAACCTACCACATGGAGAAGAACAGAAATCCAAGCTGAAAATACAAACTTGTCTTAAATCAAAATCATATGTAAAACTGTTGTGGACAGCATGGGGTGAAGAAGGGACAGTCCTCTGTAAAAATGGTGAAACGAGGCAGACAAAACTGAAGGAATGTTTTGTTTCTTTCTTCCCCTCCAGCTTCTGTCTCAACTCTGTGGGTGTTCAGGACTTGCAGTGTCAAACTGTTCACTAGTAATTGCATTAGTAGACTTGCAAGTCTTTGTGTAGAGTATAAAGGGTGGCAGCCCGGGGCCATTATATCCTACTGGTAATGCACACAGGCAGGAGTGAGACTGATGCATACAAATAATCCCCTGCTCAGGAAATAAATCTCAAGTATTTAGCACAACCATCCCCTCGCTTTTAAAACCTAATACAAAGAAGGATTCATGGAAAAAGTGTGTGGGTGCAACAGGATGGTTTCAAGATTTTCACAGGCAAATGTCATTAGCTTTGGCTGCACTCAGGCTAAAAGAGAAGAGAGATGTGCCAGCTTTGCAGCAGCATTCTGCTTAGTACCAGATAGACCTAATTTCTGCTGTCTGTTTTGCTCATTGCTGATAATCTAAGGATTATAAACATGATACCCTGGTCTTCTAGAAGATTACAGTTTCTTGTTTATGTTTCAACATTTGTCAAGCTCCAGCTGAACTGCTGAAATTAAACCCCAAGTTCACTTGACTGTAAAGGCAGAATGACAGAAGGAGGAAGGGAGAAAGGATTCTGAACCCAGGCAGCACAAGCAAGGCTGAGTGCTGATATACCACTCATCATTATTTAGCATCCTCAGGAAGATCCACGTCCTTATCTGGATCCATGCTGATAGGTGTTCTGTAGATACCAGAAGAAGAGCTAGCTTGTCTTATTGTTTTCGTAGCCTAAGAGGAAAGAAAACACAACAGACAAATACAGCAAACATCTAGGAAGTGGCACATAAAAGAAGGCATGGAAAGGCAACATGGGTACTTGTATTTGCATACACTGCTATCAGTTTTATCCAAAACCTATCTACCATCCCGAATGAAATAGTCTGTTTCCACTGATTGCAGGAGGATCTCAAACATGCTTTGAAGTCTGGATTGACCCTACCTAATTTTGAACCATGAACTGGCGCACATTAAAAGCCTAGTTGTTGCTCTGTTCCTGTGCAATCATATGCAGCCCTATAAGCCATTCAGACCCAAACACCAGGCAGCAACTTACTTCACCACTGTCTGAGAGCACCTGTGGTGCTGAAGTAGTTACCTTAGATTGGGTTAAAGTGGACTTGGTGCCCAAGGAACCAGATGTGGTTCAGTCAAATACTGTCTGAAGAAATCTGTAAATAAAAATTCTTCCTACAGAAGTACCTGCCCACTCAGATAATTTCCATATTCAGGATGTACCATTTCAGTAGATTGTTGTCATGGTTTAGGAATGGTACTCCCCACTTTAGTTCTCCCACTGTGACTCTCCAAACCATGCACCGCTTGCTCTCTTTCCTGCTTTCCCTTCCCTCTCACCCTGCAACAGGATTGGAGATAAGAACTGAAAGCACAAAACGTAAAGATCATGAATTGAGATAAGAAAAATTTACAGAAAACAGCAATGAGATAAGAAAATTAACAGTAACAGCAACAATACTAATGACAGAGGGTACAAGAAAGGAAAGAGTGTCAGGGAAACTCCCTGACAATAGACAATACTGACAAGCTCCCTCTGCCATGCTTACTCAACTGGGAGGAACTTTGGAAGAGACGCTCTTCCCCGGCCTCGGCAACAGTGTGAGATGGTATAGAGTAACCTTCCGGTCCTGGCCATGCCCCCTCCAGGCTACTCCAAAAATTAATCCTTTCCTGGAACCAGAGTGACCCTGCATCTATCATGCCACCCATACCTGGCCTGCAGCTTGTCAAAATCTTTTTCTTCTGTTTTACTGATGTTCTACAATCCACCCTAAAGCAGCAATGCTGACTCCCATTTCCTCTTGTATTTATCTCAGTCACATTATGCCACCTAGGAATTTGGCAGAAGCTATCAGTAGCAGAAATGCCAAAATAAAGTCTTTCCATGCAAATAAGTCTTCCCTGGGGTTTGATCTTGCTGTAAAATGGAGTCAGTCATTTTGTTAAACTTGAGACAACAGAAAGCACTGCTTGCCTTTTATTTTTGCTGCTGTTTTACAAATATTTTTAAGATGGTTTTGGTAAGTGGTCTTTCACATTAGTGCTCCAGCTTCACAGCAACATGCTCAGGTAAGTGATAATGTTAAAAATAAAAACCGTAGTGAAGCTCAAATCTTAGATGACTAAGATATGCAATCTGTATGTTGACAGTGTCAGGTCCTTTCCAAACAATAACTAAAATTTGTAACTTCTTGTGTGTAGTACCTCAGCGTTTGCCAACAGAGGAAGTGAACATTGTGAATGAGTTGAGGTTTGTTGAATCAATCCAGTTTTGCTGTCTTGGGGCCCATGAATTTTCATCAGCACTTCCCAACTCTTGTGCTGTATGTGATCAGTCTTGCTTCAAGGCAGCATTCATGATTTTCAAGCAGTAGAAGGGAGATGCTTTCTTCTTTGGACAGCTGAGCTCATTGTTTTCTACAGGCTTCAAGCAGCCCCTTGTAACTGCATCCTTTCTGTTTTCCCTGGTCAGTTAACCTTTTACTTGAATTCATCTTTTTCCTTAATTGGCTTTTCTCGGGAAGGATCTCTGCAGACAGTTCAGATGACCCTTCTCTCATTTTCTCTGCCCTTGCATTTTAATGCCACTCTGAGACACAAGCAGAGCCATTCAAAAACATTTTATCCTCACTAAATGAGCTCTGCTCTAGCTGAATCTAATGATGCAGAGAGGCTATGAAATTTTGCAGTGGTTAAGAAGCAACCCAAAGAGGAGGCTGGCAAGGGAAATGGTATTCCTGCACTGGCGTGGTTGATCACTTGATCACACCATCAGGATATCTGTTGGGACATAACGGTGAGATTTCATGGGTTGTTTTATTAATGCTTTTTGCCTTAAAATAATTTTTTGTTGCTTTAATTAGCTCTCCTATTTATTCTTTGTAGATGTTATCTTTTTGAAATATTTTAGAATTATGACTAGTTAGAGCTGCTCCAAAGATGTATATTAGCTGTGTTTGTTAGATCAGCAATGGTACGGCCAGCCCTGCAAGTACTTCATCTTCAGAGCCAATGTTAAAGTGCAAACACCAGGACTGGGCAGTGTCTTGGAATTTTCTGTGTAACCCTCAGTGTAAGCTTTGGTAGAAAGCAAGTATTATCCTACATAGAAACTTTGTCCCTACGTTTTGTTTCCTGGTGAGGGATACTATAAAAAATATGTGCAGAAGAGCTCGCCAGACTGCCATCTCTGTAAGTGCTGTGTCAGAGTAGGGAGCAGTTGACTGCACAGATGAAGTAAGTGAAAAGGACTATTCAAAAGCGTCTTCCAGTTAAGCCTGACAGTAGCTGGAAGATAGATCTACTGGTGCTTTCAGAATGAAAAGTCTATGAAAGAATGCTGATCACAAGAAAAAGTGAGAGAGGAAAGAATTGGATGTGGCAGAAAGGATTAAATTACTAAATTTGCCACCTTCAAGGAGAGAAGTGAGAGGCATGGGAATGGAAACAGTTTTGAGCTGAACAACAGAGTTGTGTCCATTCTTAAAATGTAGGCTGCTGTTCCTTCAATGAACAAATTAGAAATTAGTGTTGTGTTAAATTTCTAGTGCATCAATCACTAAGGTAGTAGCAGAAAAAAAAAACCATAGAAAATTTACAATGAGTGCAGCTCAGGGACTGGGCAATGGCCAAGAAACTTATTAAAAAGAGTAGGTTTCCTAGCTGTACCTTGAGCACAGAAGAGGAATATCACTCGAGAGTTTGTGTCATCAGTTTCTCTGCAAACTGATTTCATCATGTCATAAAGCAAGTTACTCCCATCTGTCACATACTTATCCTGTGTAAGGGAGACTAGGAGTCGATGAGAGGGGTCCAAGAGAAAACCCTAGAGAGAAATCACTTCCTAGGCTAACAACAAAGAGAAAAGTTTGGGAAAATAAACTAAAACTGTAGGGATATAATTGTGTCAGAAGAGTTAAGGAAAGCTCAAAATCATTCCTTCCCACTTGGGAGCAGCAGGGACAGAGTAAATACTCAGTGAGACTGATGAGGAGCCTTCCAAGCAGAGTCTGAGAGCATATAATAAATTTTGTACAAGGTACAGAAAGGAGAATGAGGAGGAGAGTGTGGATGTCCCCAGAAGGAGAAATACAGAAGGGTTATTACTGCTCTTTGTCCACATGAAGGTCTAAAGAGAGAAGTTTGCCAAGTCAATTGAAACTTTTGATAACTGATGTTAACATCTGCTGCTTTGTAGAGCCTCAGACAGTGAAAGAGCGCATTTCATGCTTGTTTCCCATTTAGGTAATAGTCTGAATGCTTGGCTTCTTTTAAAGAAGATAATATCATACTGTGCATTAGGCTTTATCACAAGGACAATACATGCTGCTTGAGTTTCATTTTTGGACTGCTTAGCTGAAATGCAAATCATTGGAAAAAATGTATACTGGTATGTCAGCAGAAATTAAAATAAGAAAAATGTAGCTGGTATCTACTGTGGTTTAAATTAAGACTTTTGGCCGAAGTCAACCATTGTTTCAGAGTAATTCAGTGCAGTTCAGTGTAGTGGCCTAATCTGCATCAGCATTCATGGGAGCAGAACTTTGCTCCTTGAATGTTCTTGAAGCATCTGCACAGAAGGGCGTTATTTTGCCACTCTGTATTATGGGAAAATTATTTGTATGTCTGATACAACAAGACTTTTATATACGTGTGAATTCCATTTCTAATAGTTATCATGAACAAGTGGAAAGGAAATTACAATAAAGAAGCCAACATGGGTGAATTTTGGTCAATGTGTATTTCTAATCTGCAAAATGCTGTTAAAGTCAATGCTTCTAGTCTCTGTATTCTACTGCCAGATTTGCTTTACTTGCTTCATTTTTGTTCACTAAATGTGTTCCTTTCATTGCAGATCAGAACATCTGTCATTTGGTCCACTCCAAATGTCTCCTTTGAGATCCCTTTATGGGTTATAATACTAGCCATACTTCTTGGACTACTAGTACTAGCTCTGCTGACCCTAGCTTTATGGAAGGTATGTTGCATTATTTCTGTTACTGTTGCCTTAAAAAAAACCCTGAAAGATACTGGAAGATACTAACAGATAAAAAGAGAGGCTAGAATTTTGTGATCTTTAACAGTTTGGAGCACAAGCAACAGTACACGTGTCTTTTTTGTTTTGGCCTTTCTGACATGTTAGTGTCATTGACCTTTATGCAGGGAACTTGTTTT
Organism: Struthidea cinerea; assembly: GCA_013397865.1. Lineage (NCBI taxonomy): Eukaryota > Metazoa > Chordata > Aves > Passeriformes > Corcoracidae > Struthidea > Struthidea cinerea. The sequence goes on along the minus strand of VZTI01002167.1, from coordinate 284,945 downwards.
TAGAGTCCTCCTTTATTATTGAAGTCCAGTTATAAATGGGCATACAGAGTTTGGCTCTGTTTCCCAAGACCTATGATCCTCTATTTCAGGATGTTTAGGTTCAAAAAGAAGTTACTCTAACTTTGTTTTCTCTGAATAATTCAGGAATTTCCAGTTTTTGTCAGCATGGAACAACACTACCAGTTCTGAGAATTAATTTTTAGAAGATTTCCTTTTATATTAATATATCATATATTTTGGTTTTTCAAGTGTTCTATTTTTGTGTTGGTTGTTACACTCCCTTCAGAAGTTTTAAGACAAGTTACTGGAAACTGCTATATTACAGGGAGCCAGTGTAGCTTTTGTCCACCCTCTCAGTTCACATTAAAAATAAGATTGAAGTAATTCCTTAAGTAGGATATGGCTCATCTGTCTTTAGCAGCCTAAAGGTTATGGTTAGGTGTACAGCCTGTGTTAACTTCCCGGCTTCACCTAGTTAGGTAAAAACAGCAGCAAAAAGCTATGTCTAAACATGCAAGGAGGAGAGAAATTACCTTTTGGTAATTACCTTTTAGTGGTACCTTCCTTTGACCACTTGTCAACTTTCAACCTTTCAACTAAAAGAATGACTTTTAGGCAGTTAAAGTAAGGTGAGAGAAATCTAATCTTTAGTGATCTTTAGACTAGGTCACAATACTATCCTGTGGACATTTCCCAACAAATAATTCACCTCTCTTATTATTACTGCTTGTCAGTCTGAATCTCTTTTCTGAATGAGCGCCTCGCTGAACAGAGATGAACAGATTTCTCATTCTCATCAGTCCATATCAGCATTCAGACCAACTTTACATCTCCTGCAAAGACATGTCATATAATTCGGATTTTTAAAGCTATGCTTTGGAACTCAATGCCTTGCATCTAAGACTTTCAAAGGGAATGATTTGGATAGAAATAAAATACCTTCACAGTCTATCAGCCTACCATACTTTGTGTCCAACATTTCAGGTTGCCTGAGTGAAGAATCAAACTGCAGCTGAGTGTTCCTGTGGTTGTCTTACCATGACATCTTTGTTTCTGTTGATTGTTTTCTGCAGTGTGGCTTCTTTGACAGAGCTAGACCTCCTCAAGATGACATGGCTGACAGGCAACAGCTGACAAATAACAAGACTACTGATGCATAAAGGAAGAGAGTTACAGTTCAAGTCAGAATCCTGCCTGAGACTAGAAACACAATGAGGATTAAATGAAAGATTCCTTCCACCAGTCTTGCTTTGTACCAGCAAGTGACATGGTGTCAATCTGATCTATGCAATGTTCTGAGAACATGCCACATGATGGCCATCCTTGCCAAAGAAAGCAACTTTATCACTGTCTTACAAACATATTCACCACTGAACAGAATGTTTATCCCGTATTCCAGTCAGTCTACGTTTCAGCAGATGCTTTTGAGCACATGTGGTATACTGAGATGCTTCCAGACAAGTCCAAATCTCTCAAGGAGAGAATGCCTTCATTGCTGTATTGTCTAGAAGATGAACCAGGACAAAACTTCTGAATGCTACTGTATTATGCAGAATACCTTTGAAACCTCCCTAAGAACTTTTATAAAATTATGGCTCAGGGAGACAGGCAATATATCAGTACTGTGAAAGTACTTCTGAAACACAAAGGTAGTCTATAAATAACTTTATAGATGGGGCACAATTATTTATTTTTACACCTTTTTGGAATAAGTATCTGATATAATAATCAACATAGATTTTGAGAGAAGAAAGGAAAAAAGAATAGAAATCATGTACTTACTTTGCATGTAAATAGAAGAGTAAACCCATTGTACACCCAGGACACAACTTCCTTGGCTGAAAGGTGTTTTGCAAAGCAGAAGATTTATGGAACACTTTACAAGATGAGACATATGATAAGCAAGTAGATGTTTTATCTCTTTCAGCCCAGAGCTGGCAGTATCACACCCAGATAACCAACTCCGTGCACAGTATAGAGCAGGGATGAGTTACCCTGTCCTTGCTTTGCTGAGGGCTGGCAGCTGTACACTGACACAGGATACAGTCATTTCTGAAACACTCTTTTAAATTATCACAGCCACACTGGTGATATTGAAAAGGCTTGGGGGGTTTGAGCTGGGGTAAATTTTCTTGGCCATTGCCCTGTTACTTTGTTGAAATTGCCTCTTAAAATGGAACAGCCACTGCCATAATTGTTCACCTAAAGAAATCTTTGTCTTTTTCATTTTTCAAACTACGAGCTGGCATCATCTTAAAATTAATGCTTTTGGCAAAGTTTAGGGCTTAATAAAATTATTTTTTAAGTAAAGTCTTGCAGGAAAGGGTGGCAGGATTTGTATTTGTGCAGAAAAATAGGATGCCAGCCAGCCAAGCATGAACAAAAAGATGAAAAGAGATTCTGAGGTAAAGAGTAAAAATATAAACTTAGTATTTATTACTTTTTTCTGGGTTTAGGATTCTGAAGAAGGGATGATTCTTTCCCTTCTATCAGCAAATGATCTTTATCTCAACAGGGGCTGTAAGGCCTGATCTGTGCAAAATTGTACGTGAAAGCTTGAGTCTTTCAGTGCTGCCTGTGAGTGTGAAATTAGCTATATTGTGTAAACTTCAGGAGGGATTGTTCATTTTATGAAACATACACACCACTTGCCTTCTCCTGAGTTCCTTCTCTTGCCAATCCATCTCAGCTTCTCAACTGGTAAATGGCCTCATCCATTCTGCCACTTTTTGCCTCCTTTTAAACAACTGCCCTTCTGCTTCCTAATACTTCAAGATAGGAGTAGTCATGAGACATTGTCAGTTCTGTTGGTCTGACATGAGATTTTACAGTTTTGTCATTTCTTGCATGCAGACTGACCTGGGAAATCCAAGCAGGAGCTGTGTTCCATCTTCATATCTAAGGCAAATTAGCAAGAAGACCTTTATGGAGTCTTTAGTTTATCAGATGCAGTGTGCCTGGATCACAGGACTTCCTTAGCGGAGGGTACATGTGCTCTGAACACAAAGGTGAAGCACCTGTGTGCTTCACGCAAGCGAGCACCTCTGTTTCCTAGGGATGGGGAGGCCTGACAACTTCCCAATCCCCCAGAAAACTATTAACAGAGTCCTTCCCCCAAATGGTTTTGAGCTGCTCCCTTGTAGATTAGAGACAACAGCTGATAAATACCACCACAAAGCACACCTGCCCCATATTTGCACACCTCTGTATCCCATACATTCCAGGCAAAATCATCCTTCCATGAAAAAAAAAAGTGAGCTTCCAGCTTTTGTAAATATTTAATTGTTGTGTGTAGCAGCTTCAGAAACAATATCAGCAGCTCATTGTAATCACATCATCTGCACAACTCTGATGAAATAGCACCATAAGGAGATACTGAACATAGGACTTCTGTATGTGCAATACTTTTTATTTCTTACATACCTGAAGCATGTTTACACACTGGCATTTGTGGTTGTTTTTTAAATTTTTGAATATACTGATAATGATTACAATAAAGGAAAAAAAGGATTAGGGAAGAAAAAGAAAAACAAACACAGCACTGTTCAGTATTTCTTGCAATGTGTTTTCAATCCTACATTGTTCTGAGGATGGGACTAGGTGACTTTGCAGTTGTAACTTCTACAGTTCACTTTTGAGCAATTACTCTCCATTTTAATGATGGGCAAAACATGTTCAGATACTAAATTTAAACAAAACAGAACTTCAGTGACTGTTGGGCCTGGCTGGAATCCATTGGCTGCAGCTGTGTAATGTCACTGGAAACCAAATTAGAGGCACATGATCTGACAAACAGTTACTTTGAGCAATACTTTGTTTTATATTTCTACATCCTTGTAGATTAAACTTCCCCCATGGAAATGTCTGGAGCTGTGTGTTGTCAAGGACTGTAGTCTATTCCCAGCATTTGTGGATACTTTTGGCTGCAAATTGCAAACAGCTTTGTGAAGTTTTCTGGGTTTCAGTGCTTTCCAAGAGTGTTTATTCCCTGGGGAGATTGCATCCTGGATGTGGACACTAGCAGGGGATGTGGACACTAGCAGGCAGTTGACATAATCTTTCCCCCCAGTATATTAGTAATGTGCTGCATGATAACCTCTGCCACATCCCTACATGACTGAACTTTTGTTTCAGTGATGTCAACTTTATAATGAGTTACTAAATGCAGCTTTCTGTAAAAGTAATTCGGCCCTATGCTTCCCAATGCGTGTGGTGAGCTGCTAATTGCAGAGAACATGGGAGTAGTCCAGAGAGCAGGAAAAACAGAAGATTACTTAAAAAATCAGTCTTTTAAAACTCTTTATTGCTATGACCACCACAGCAGTTTAGTAAACAGAGAGACATTCATCTTTTATGTCACATGCTTCTTGCTGAATTTGAGAAAGGCTGTCCAGTTATTTTATCCATGCAGCAGACTGTATCATATTTTCTGTTTCATGAAAATTCCAGAATTTGCATAACGGGGATCAGTATACTTGAATATGTTTTCCCTTACGGATTTAATCTTTAAAGATATTTAGCAAATACAATTTTAATTTTACCACAGGTTAATTTTTTTCTTGTCACCATTCTGTAACTCACTTTGAGTTTTTCCTGTTTTTCACAGCTTTTACAGGTTTCCCACATTAGACAGCTCTCGAAAACAGCACTGATTTTCTCTGCATTTTAGCTGTGAACTTTCCATCCCTTAGCATGAAGGATCTTCTGGTAGGCATAGCTTACATGAACTAAAAAGCCTTTTGGGAACCAACAAAACACCTAGAGATATGGAGGGGAAAGAAAGCCCCAGCCAGCCATAGCCTATGGTACTCCACTGCAGCAAGCTTTTTTTTAATGAAATACCATCTGACACACTGCCTTTAGGAATTGTTTATGAGTGAGTGTTTTATTTATGATTGTTGGCAAAGATCCATATTAAAATGTAGTGTAATGGCAGTGCCTTTTAACAATAAAAAGTCTTGAATTCAGCTTGTGCAGGCACCATGATGTGACACAGCAGGAATGCCTTTAATATTGAAGGACTGTTCTTGTTTTGCCTGTGTGTTGTACTGGAGAGGCACTTAGCTATTCAAGATGCTACCCTACTGGACACAGTGATTTTTAGCAAAGAAGAATGGAAGTAATTGTTAACTCACTTTTCAGATGGTTTCATTTGTTTTCAACATGTTATTCTACTTAACCAATGCACTACATTTCATTTCATTGTATATTGTTCTTTGTTTCAGTGAGGGTTTGTAAACCAGACTTCAGGAACTCTGTTCAAAACTGGACTGCATCAGACAGTATTGCTTTTCCAGAAGCCACTCAGGATAACAGCAGCAGAGCAGAATTCAGGATGCTGTGTGAAATGGTCAGTGCATTACAGGGGCTAGTTTACTTTTCAGCAGTTTACCCAAGTTCATATTCAGAGTCATATTAAAAAAAATCAACCTTAGATTCTCCATTTCTCTTGTCAAGGCGGGCCAGGGTGTGCCCTGTTTATCATTGCTGTAAAAGCCAAACACCGGGCAGTTCTCCCTGCAAAGCTGAGAAGAGGAGGGCATGCTTTAAACTTGCACAAGACCAGTATTGCACAAGCAACCAAACCAAGTGTATGGCAAGAGTACAAATACCATCTCCCTTGAGATATTCTCCTGGTCATGAAAGTTAACATTTCCAGCAAAAGCACTCTGCCCATTTATCACATTAGACCTGCAGCACCAGAAAATAATCTCTGAAGCTGCAAAAAGTTTCCATAGATTTCATATTCTTTGTAGAAATTTTGCATTATGAATTTATATGACAGTTCTTGGCTCTTCAACTAGCCTTACTGATTTTTTTTGTTGGTCTTTAGTATTTTAATAGCATTTGGGAAAAGATAGGCCAGCATAGTAAGACCTGAAAAAAAAAAATACATTTAAACTAACAGTGAAGTCTCACAGGAGACCCAGACTTATATCTGGATTTATTTTTTTCCATTTTAGGCTTGGAAGAGGTATCAGGAGATAGCTCAGATGGAGAGTATTCTGGCTTTGTTTTAACAAATACTTCCATGCCAACTAATGTGAAAACCAAAAGATTTTGTTCTAAAGATCCAGGTCCATCTTCTCCTCCTCTGTGCCCTGTGTATGAGAACAGGCAGAGCACGGGTAACTGACACCATTAAACTAGGGGTAGAATGAGACATTCACAACTTGACCAAGAAGAAACTTTCTTGTGGAGAAGGACAAAGACTAAATTTTTCACTGGCTAAAATCAGGAAATAATTGTTTTTCTTGAGGAGAATGTGACACCATGGAAGCCCTGCCCTTCAAGCACCATGGGTACCAGAATAAACACAAGATGGCTGGACTCAAGGGACTTGCTATCAAGCAGTTAAGGAGGCTGCAGGATACTATATTAACTATAAACAACTTAGAGAGGAGGAGGAGGAGGCTCTAGAGGAGAAATCAAACCTTTAAACACATAGATGTTATTACAGATAAGAAGCAACAGAAAGGATTATTAGTAAAATGGATGTCTGGAAATAAGGCTCAGCTACAGCAGATGAGAAGTTGTGACCCCAGAATATAATGAGATTAATGATCTACTACCATGATCTGATTTTTTTTCACAATGGTGAACTGATTCAATGCTCATGCAAAGTTTGAGGAAGACTATTTCCCTAGTACTTAGATAACAAAAGGAAAAATATCTGCAGCTGTGACAGCCTTACTGTGTTAACTGTGAATCTCTCTCATTCCTAAATGAAGGGCTGTATTCATTGACTTTGAGAGAAGGAAGGAGGTGATAAAGACGTGACACTTGAATTTTGAATTTTTTCCAGCTTCTGGCTTCACTGCTGTGTCAGAGTGACTTCAGTATTGCTGAGGCACTGTGACATCTTTCACTGTAGTGGTACAGGCTGTGCTATCCAAAGGTAATAGAAAGACTTTTCTTTCAAACCAGTAAAAACTAAATCTTTTGTGGAAACTTTCTCTCTATGCCTGGCTTACCCAGGAAACCTAAGGAGTAAAGTGGTGTTTCAGTGGGATGGTTTTATTTATCAAGTGTTGCTACATGCACTAAGAAGCTTCTCTATGCATGGAGAAAGTTTTGGTTTTTATATACAGTTTCAAGTAGTTAAACTGAAGCAATTCTTTGCAAACAGATGAAGGAGGCACAACTAAGGCAGCAATGGCATTGAAAAGTTAATTGATGTAGTGAAGGTGACAAACCTATTTAATTTTGTCTGTACTGAAGGCTTGATATTTTCAAGGTTTACTAGTTCTTTAATTCTACATTTAATATGTTGTGGTACCAATGAAGCACTTCGACATTATTAGCAGTGATATTTTTGTTTAATGTAGCAAGAAACTCACTAACAGATCAGACAAAACAGTTACTCTCACAAGAGGAGAAAATGCTAACACCATAACAGTTTTCAATCCTTTGGACACATTTGCTTTGCCTCAAAGATTTCTGAAGCTTGTTCCTCTGCGCTGTTGAGTGCAGCTTCATTAATATTATTTGCTTCATTGGCTCCTCCACACTCAGCTGGTGTGGATGGTTGAGAATCAATGCCATCTCCTCTGCATCTGCTTCTTGTTTAAAATGCTGAAGATATCTCCTGTCTCATGAACATGTCTGCAACTTTTCAGTAATTCCCATGTGATTGATGAGAATATATTCTACTTGATTTTGGGGGAAGGGGTGTTTAGTCTACACCCCACTTTTCTAATGCCCATATATACACAAAAAGTCAGTCCTACGGTATCTATTACGGATTATTTCACTAAGCAACCAGCCAAGTCTTTGTTCTGTAATTTAGTAGAACAAAGTAAGCCTGAACTTGGCCCCCCAGCCATTTTAAGCAAACATCTGTGTGAAACCATTGACTCACTGCAATGTATTTAAGAGGAAATCTTGTAAAATATGTTGTGGGCTCCTCGCTGTCATTGCTACAGTTGTTATGTTGTGTCAACTGTATGATCTTATGTAGATCATGCTTAGCAGATTTTATTATCTTGAAAATGCTTTCTCTGGAGAGTGGGAATGAAGTGCAAGAAAAAATGTGGATTGTCTTTTGCAAGCACACACAGAGCTGGTGAACTTTTAACTACCAGCCCCTCAAAAGGACCTCCTGAGCGGGTCTGCAGGAGGAGGGGAGGTGGCAGTGTGGATTGTGAGCACCACTAAGGAGGAGCAGTGCCTGGAAAGATGAGGATTGGCTCCAGCATACAGCATTGTCCCAGACCTGGCATGAAGAGGTGCTTCCTCAGCTGCCATAGGACGGAGGGGCTCTGTGCTTGGCCTCCCTTTTTCCTGAAGCTCTCTCTCTTCCTTTGTCTACACCCCTTTGCTCCCTCCCCTCGCTCCCTCCTGCAGTTGGTGTCTTGCCTACCGTCCAGCCCCCTAGCAGCTCCTCCTTGTGCTTCCAGCCATTAATTCCCCCCAGCCTCCCCACACCACAGTGGCAGCAGCTCCCCAGCTCTCTCTCTCTCCCCAGTTGGGACTTCACCAGCTGCTTCCTGGCCCTGTGATGTGGTGGGGCCCCAGCTGGGCACCACAGGTCTCCCAAAGTCAGATCTCACCCCGTGGCTACTCCCTGCCTCCTCAGGGAGGCTTGGGCAGAGCTCAGTCCAGCTAGAGTAGATACAGTGACCGTGCACTTGTCACAGGGTTGCTCAATGGGATGGCATCCCCAAATCATTCATATCCCGCTGTTTCACACTGACATACACCTCCCCAAAGATAAACCATCTCTCTGTTCTGCTCATGTTGCTCCATCTCTTCCCCCTTTCTGTTTCTGGACTGATCCTCCACGTCCCAGAACAATGTCCTGGCCGATTCCTTGCAGACCACTTCTCAAAACAAGCTCACCCAGTGACCTTTTACTAATTGAGCTCTGCCTGTTCCTCTTGGCTGCTAAGGCAGGCCCAATCCCCAAAGCTGCCCACATAATATGTACCCTGGATCTTTCCAATATCTCTCTCATCACTGCTCCAGGCCCTTCAGCTCTTTTCCAGTGTACACTGGGGACATGGGAGGGAAGGGATGGCCTTGTGCTTGGCTGCTGGGCTGAGCTTGGGCGGTGGGAATTGCCCACAAACTTGATGTAATTTTGGGAAGGCATTTCATCCCTTGCTTCCTCATCTGCAGCAGGGCCACTAAATAACAGTGCTGGATACATGTTGCAAATAATAAACTCCTCAGGTGAAAACCAGGACTCTCCTAGTTCTCTAAGGCTGAACCAAGCTTAAAAAGCCACATCAGTGCTGAGTAACATCAGCCTCCATGGACCAGCTGCTGCAAGTTCAAATGCCTGTATTGGGAAAGCATGTGACTGCTCCCTTTCTTTCCCCACAGACCCATAAAACCATGTAGGCTTATTTTTTAGCTGCTTATGCTTGCATTATTTGGGCCATCAGTTATAACTGGTGAAATAAAGTAAAGCTGATGAAAAAAGTAGTAATGGATACTGTGATTTGAGCTATTTATTCGTTCCAGGCTTGCAGAAAAAAAGTCTGCTTATTCCATTCTCATCAATCCAATATATATGAAGCTACTGAACTATCATACAAATAATAGTTTTCCAAGCTGCTGTGTAGAACAATTCAGGTGGGAAGAACTAGTAATATTAAGTACTTACCTTTTCAACTTTGGATCCATGAACACTAAAAGGATCAAGCTTGTATTTCTTTTGGACATAGAATTATACAGGAGTTAATTGTCACATCCAGAGCTTCTCTGGAATTACGGAGATTTTCAGCAATGAGATAGAAAGGTAGTGCCTTGTCTTTGCTCTACTGCACACCAGGCTATTGCATTTTTTGTTTCTGTAACAGAAGAGATGCACAGTCCTGAATGGGAGTACAGATACACAAGCAACCATGAATCAGATCATTGGAGAAGATTTCGAGGAATAAAAGTGTGTGTCCCTGAGCAACAGCCAAGCTGGTGTGTTGACTCAAATAAGGAGTGGTTACAGATGAAGTGACTGGGTCACTTGAATCCCTGGGTGCCCTCCAAACAATCAGACCTGCCTGAAGCTGAGCAGTCAGAAACATTGTAACACTTGACAGTCTTGGCCTAGGCATGGCTTCTTGTCAAACGGAGCAGGATCACTTCACATCAGCATCCAAAGCTGCCATAAAACCACCATGAGTGAAGAGACTGGCAGTGGAGCCTGTGTGTTAGTAACGCAGTTCCTTGTTTTGGCTGGCTTGTGTCACAGAGGTAAGGATGACATGCAAAGATTTTGTAAAAACTCTTTTCCTTCTCCATGTATTCCAATGATGTCTACAGCTTAAAAAGCTGGATAGAGTCAGTGTCTTAATCTGCCCTCCAAGTCCTGAATTTTTTGCCTTATTAGATAGCAGGCACCAGCTGACAAACACCTCAAATGCTGGTGCCCTAAGGAGGAATGAAGCATTTTTCCATATGATCTACTCTCTTAACTCTTTCATTCAACTGTTCAATGCTTCCACGAGGATCTGTGGGGGAAGTGCAGGATTTGAGTGTTGGCATGCCTTTACTATGTGCTAGGCACAGAGCAAATTTGTGGCACAGAAGGCCTGCATTTCAAATATAAAATATGGAGCAGCAGATGGATGTAATAAAACAGAACCATACAGAAACAATGACATGATTATGAACAGCATAATAAGCAATGGTCATAGCATGCCAGGGCCATAAGCACACTTCCTATTCTGGATTCCAAAATTGGGCATCGTAATACCTAAATAGAAGTCATCTGGCCCATCAAGGCAACCCAGGGCATCTCTCCTAGTTACTCCAATGCCTTACATAGCCAGTGGATGTGACAGCTGTGGGTTTACTCTCCAGCAACTCCCTTGAGCCCATCTGGTAACATTCGAGTCTGGTGCCAAGGAGGAAACAGCAGGCATCAACGTGGGCTATTTTCCCTGCCTTGCTGGGGGCTGAGGTGCTGGATGCCACTGCGATGTACTGTCCCAAGGCCACTTTTCAGAAGACCACTGGTGTGCAAGGTAGGGGAGACACGCAGGCAGAGGTTGTGCCCAGGAGCTCGTCTCAGCCCTGTGTTGCCTGCTCTGCTCTGGCTGTGCTGTGCTGTGGTTCACAGCAGCCCGCAATGCAGAAGGATTACAGAGAGAGTGGAAGGGTCTGGCTGCAGTCAACTCAGTAGAGTGATCTTCTGGGACTGGAAAGTTGTGGTCTGTGCTCATAGAAGTGAGCGGGTTGCATCTTCTATATTACAAATGCTCAAAGCATGGGCATTTACAAACCCCAAGAACTCTCCGAGTGCCAGTGCTTGCTGTCCTGTGGTTCCCAGGTGTCCAGCATCCTTTTCTGCACCAATGTCACTAGTACTGTGGGAAGGATGATGCATGTGTCTCTTCCCAGACATGTCCATCACCCATGTATGGTCCTCTTCTGAGAAGTAAATGGTTGTTCACATCCTGACAGGTTGAATTAATTGTAGTGTTCACTCTCTCTGCTTTGTGGCTGAGTACAGTGGCCAAGAGGCTGTTACACATGTAGTGTCCCTTTCTCCTCTGATCGTTTCTTGAGCCTGTCAGTGTGTGGCACCATCTAAACAGGCTCCGTGGCTTTGGGCCTCCCACAGACTTTGAGTTATTCTGCACCAGTTGCAAAAACTCTGGCAATGAAGTGCTCATGCTGATACACTTCTGAGTTTGTGCAGTGATGCATGAGCATCCACAGACAGCAGCAGTAGAAGCAGCACTGTTAAGGCTGGATACCTCTATGGGATGGCTGCCCCAACAGTACGTGGTCCAAATTACTGTGTTGAACTAAGGCTCCTAAATTTCTCTTAAATCAGCCCTAGGTTTGCTAACATTCAGTCTAAATGTGGTCCCTTGCCAATAAATGAACTTGAAGATGTCTGGAATTCCAACAAGGTTGTTTGAGATCCCCAATGAATGTTGTGGAAAGTTTACAGCCTTGGTATGTTCTGCTAATCATTTAAACATTTAACTTGTCAGATGCTCAAAGGTTCATCATTTTCATGTTCAATTTCCTGAATATACCAGGAAAATTTTTTCCAACTTGACCATCCAAAACAAGCAAGTGTATTTGTATGTAGGCACCTAAATCAATGCTTTGCTTTGCCATGCTCTGAACTCTGATCTCTGAAAATCAGCCACTCCAGATACCTACATATGGCTTTAGGGACCTGAGTATTGGCAGCCAAATTCATGTTTGTGATACTTTCACATGTTTGCAATAAGAATCTAAACATAAACCAGACCAAAAACCAGAGAAGTGGGGGGAAGGAAAGAAAAACAATGCTCTGTAGGGTATCTGTGTGTTGACATAAAATATGGAATAATCCCATCCTATTGCATCTGTGTGTGCAGAGTTTTCTTTCAAATGTGAATTACTGAATCAGTAGTTCAGCCTGTCCTTGGAAGAGAACTACTGTATTTCACACATACCAAGACAGCAGGCTCCACACTGAGATGTTTTGCTGTGGAATTCAGGTGCCCACCACACCTCAGCAGAACGTCTTCACTTGCTCCCAGGTCATCTCCTGGGCCTTCTCAAAAATGAATTTTGGTGTCACTGATGAGTAAAAGTTTTCGTATTTTCTGTTCTTATGCTGTTGTCTTAGGTGACCTCTGCCCTTGGGCCACAGCTCTGGGCATCAGGCCCACTCTGCAAACTGACAGCCTCAGGAGGGCTTCTGGGTGAAGAAAAAGTAAATGGTATGAGGCCACATTTGGCAGCATCTAGGAGATGCCCAGGGTTGCTGGCATCAGAAATTACTTGATCTGTTTTTAAATTTACAATTTGCCAGTGGGGTTTTTTTAAAGGTACAAATATGATAGACTCACCACCCTACCTGCAACATCAGGAAAAGCTAAATATCTGCTTGAATGTCCCTTGACAAGCTGTGCTTTATGTTTGTTCAGGGAAAATAAACCCACATTTTTTCTTTCATTAATGTGGCCAGACAGAACAACAATGCATCAGCAGAGTCAATACAATCCGCTGCTGTGATTTCTCCATCCAGTAGATTGAAGTCCAAAAAAACCCCAAAGTTCTTCTAGGGTCTACACTTTCTTCTTGCAACTCTCTGCTCAGTTGGTTCTCTGGAGAACAGCACAGCTGTGAACGTGCTTGGGCAGGTCCCTCCACAGCTCCTCTGGGAGGAGAGCAGAGTTTGGGGATTTCTGTTAAAAGGCAGTGCATCTCAATCAGCACTTCAGCTTTTACCACAATGCTCTTAGTCACCAAAAGGTCAAAATAGCACAGATGATCATGGTCCCCTTACCCCTGCCCTTAGTCACCGTGTCAGATAGGGTTCCCAGCCTGGGGGACTAAAGGTGTTTTACTCTTTTATCATGCCTGGACAAAAGTGTAGCTGCAGGAATCCTCCAGCCTTGAAAACTAGGAAGTATTCTTCATACAAGACTGGAAGATTATATGCTTATGCCCAAAACTTAAACTGAAATCCAGAATTATCCCCATACTCTTACCGGGAAAACACTTTAAAATGTGAAAACTGAGTGCTTCCACTGTGTACCTTCTTCCTGCTCTAGAGACCATCTACAGAGAAGCACAAGAGCTGTAGAGCTGCCACAGCCTTGTACATACATGTTTGCTATGGTAGAACCCTCCCAGGCAGGACGTGGACGGAACCTCCAGATTTCAGTCTGGCCCAGAGTTTGTAGCAGGAGTTATAGAGGCCAAAGATTCTTGCTGAAGCCATAAATTTAGGCAAAGATTTCCCTTCCTGTGTTTGCACCAGCACACACATACTCCTCTCCCATGCAATGTTAGGCAAGAAGATGAATTTCACCTAGACAGAAGCGTCTGCTGGGGTTTAGCTCTTCCATGGCTTTATGTCTGTGACTCAGCTCACTGGCTGTTGTCAAATGTTGTATAAAGTCCTCTTCATTCTTTACATTCAGTACTTCTCAGTTTGGTTTACACCCACCAAAAATCTTTTCCATGTTTTTCTTCCTTACAAGGAAAATAAACTTGTAAAGAGGGAGAAGTGAAGGGTTACATCTGGAGAGAGTTATGGCTGTGGCTCAAAGGAACAACTGGAATGTCTGCAATGCGGAAGTTTCTTCCACAAAGCCATTTCGTTCCTCTTCTTGAGAAGTACAGATACAGGCTGCTGCAGCTCACAGAGCACTGCCCCAGTGCAGCTTCCAGTGAGGAACGCCAACAGCATCCCTGCTGAGAGCAGGGTTGATGATTTCCATTGGTACTACCCACTCAGCCTCATGCACACTGTCAGGAGCAACTCAACATCAGAAAGTCTGCTTGTCACAAAACTAATTACAAAAGCCACAGCTATAGCAGTAGCAGCAAATTTTATAATTGGCTAATTCTGATACTTTTTGGTAGGTATTTCTGACAAGCCAAGTGTTTGTAGATACCACTGAAGTCACTGGCATTGGGGATGTTTGGCAGAGGAAACGACCCTTTGTGTAGGTGGTGACTAAGTTCAGCAGCACCGAGTCCGCCACAGCCTCACAGCTTCCTTCACCTGTTAGAGGTACTGTGTTGGAGGGTGACATCTTCCAGCTTCAGGCTCGGCTCTGAATTTTGAGGAGCCTGTGGAATGAAGAGATGAGAAAGGAAAATACTTTTCTTTGGTGTAAATTAGTGATGGGGAAATAATACACATACAGAGGGTACAGCCCACTTCTCTTGCATGTGTAGGATTTCCCTCAGACTACCGTTCTCACAGGTGGGGTTGCTTTATTTTTTTCCATGCAGGTGAGTAGTATGAAGTTCAGAACCACTCCTGGTTCAAGCAAATGTAGTTTGGAATTAAAATTTTTTTAAACAAGAACTTCATTTCTGATTCTGAGGTTCAAGTTATATCTGCATCTGGTTTTATTTTTTAAAAGATGTTAAACTTAACTGCTTATAAACAACTCCATTTCTGAAAAGAAGGGTCAATGTTTGAAACATTTAATATTTATTTAAGCAAAAGTTACAAAATTATTTTAAATTAATGTGTTATCTGTAAAACCATTATCTCCTAATTTTTTACACATTTTATAAGTTTGTTAGTTCATAAACAAACCAATTTTGGAACAATGACATTCAGAGAAGACATTATGAGGCAATAACCTCTATAGTGATAGATTTTTTTTTCCATTTGTAAGGCATAGAGTATTTGCAATGTATAATATTGTGCATACTGTTCTTGCTTCAGTTTTCTCACAAGCGTGCTAGACTAAGGACAAGGTTCTGTGAGAAATACTGAATTCTACTTGTTTTTAAAAATGCCATTTAGCAGAAAACAAAAGCCAGCCTTCCCCATTGGGAATCTTCCTCTTTTTTTCCTGAGATATCTAGCTTCTCTTTGCAGTCACTTTTTCTTTCCTTTCTAAAATGTCTAGTATAGAATAAAACTGCGGCAAAGTGAAAGTATTGATTAAAAAAATAATTTGCTATTCACATCAGTGTTTAATGTATTTTTGGAAATAACTGTGAGCAGAACAGCTACCAGCGTTCCAAACAAGCAACATCTGCACTGCATCTAGCAACTGGCTTTTCAAACATTCCCATGTGTGCTTGACTTGTTCCTGCACCATCTCCAGCAGCTATTCCTGGTAGCTATATGTGTCACTGGAATGGATGTGGAGGAGAAGTTATGTTGGAAAAGGGTGAAAAACACTTTGGAAAAACTTGCACAGAGACCTCTCCTTGGAGGAGATCTCCTTGCTCACTCTTGGAACAAATCCAGTGGCCCCAACATGACAGTGATGGAAGCACTGGGCTGACAGTCCATTATGATGAACCCAAAGACTATACTGTTCCTTGGATTTTGCCATTCTTCATGCTTGAGTGCTATTTGCCTCTCCTGTACATCCAATTATGCGGGAATTAATTACACACTATGTTAAATTCATTTGAGAGATATTTTGATTTGCCAGCTATTTAGCTGTCCTCACTCTTGAACGTTTGTGTCTCAAATGCAGCAGTTGCTTCAACTTCTTACACTTTGCCTTCAACCAGGGAGTTAGCTGTCATTGTTATATCAATATCAATATTTATTGTGTCAGTATTACAGTAATGCTTCTGGGGTTCATAGTTTTATTGATAAAAAACATTAGATAACATGGGAGAAGAACTGGATACCTTTAGAAACACACCTGCTCCGTGATGAGACTCCATTGCCAATGTTCTCCTGTTTCCAAATTATAATTTGTCACTTCTTGTCTGTTCAGTTGGTAATCCACTCAATGTAAGCCACACTGATTCTGATTCACACTGAAGTTACTTTGCAGTCAAAGAACCCTACAAAATCAAATGTTTTAAAGAACATAGCCTTCCATCAGTGCTGCAGCTTTTATCAAATACGTTTATAATCTCATTTTTAAGATAAAGGTAGACAAGAACATTAGCCATACAGAACACAGGGTTACTCACAAAACTACAGGGCTTACTCCAGATGAAGTGTTTCTGATTTTAATGGTGGTGCTCATCTATAAGAGATTCAGGAGCACTGAAGACCATACCATTGTCATCGCAAAGTCAGAGCTGCTACCAAAACCTCCCTTCTTTCCACATGAAGAGTGATGGGAGGTGGGAAGAAAGAGGGTGATTGTATCTTTGTGGATATCTTGGCTCTGGTATGGGAGAAGAGCAGCTGTGAGGTCTTCAGCTCTTCTCAAAGCCTTCCACAGCTCTCTTAACAGGAAAGGGAAATTGGAAGCTGGAAGTTCATAAGCATTCTAGCTTAGCCCATTTCTGTCATCCTCAGATTAGAAACACACAAAATGTAGTGGGAGATATGATGCCTCTGTGTGACATTTCTCTTGTAAATGTATTAAGTGTTATAATTATGCATGCAGATATACTGAAACTTAAAATGGGTGCAATTGTAC
This sequence comes from Struthidea cinerea, assembly GCA_013397865.1. Classification (NCBI taxonomy): domain Eukaryota; kingdom Metazoa; phylum Chordata; class Aves; order Passeriformes; family Corcoracidae; genus Struthidea; species Struthidea cinerea. The sequence continues at coordinate 268,122 of VZTI01002167.1, read as the reverse complement.
TTAAAGTTTGGTCTTTACTCCTAAAATGGAAAGCAGCCATAGATTTATTTACCATGACAAAAATAAAATAAATCTTGCATGCAGCATAGTTTTAAGGGGAAAAGGAGAAGAATTTGATTGATATATAACCATGCACTACAGATCCTGATTTGGCAGGGTTTCCACTGGTTTTTCTTTGGGAAATGTTTCTTATCAAGACGGCTATCTGGGATCTTTCTCGTCTTTTCTGCTCCTTGGAGTTTTTTCTTAGAGAAAATGTTTTAAAATTCTAGATATAATCACAATTTTTTTCTTTGCCTCTTCAGACTCAGATATGCCCTGGGTTCTGTGCTTCCCAACACAGACTGCCAGGCAGCTGGGGGAAAAAGGATTCTTTATAAATAGAAGCTCTTGTTTCTTCCTTTCTTTACTCCCTTGTCCAGTCATCCAGATTAATTCTTGATTGAGAACGTAATTTAGAGCATTTATTGCTTTCCCTCAGGCTAGAGGACATCCATTTTTTTAAAGGAAAATCTTCCTAAGTAATACTTTGCTTAAATAAATGTGCTTCAGAAGCTGAATTGTTATGAAAGTTTTCCACCCAGGCAGCTGGCAAATGAATAGCCTCATGGAAGGGGCCTCATTGCTGGGACATGAAGCCAGGACAGCAGCTGTTTTACTCGGGTAGCTGTGCTGGGATGGTTTTCTCAGGCACGACACATAAACACAGCCACTCACCTGCGTGTCCATGGCAGTGCTACTAATCCTTGCTACCGTCCTGACCCACAGTACCCGTGTGCTGACGTGCCATGGCCCGGCACAGCAGGGGATGCCTCGCAGTACATGGGTGGCTCCACAGTGCACGTGCTGCAAGAACTGCTCCTGCCCCTCCACTCCCAGCAACAAACATCACACCCATGTAAATGACGAATGTGTTGAGGGGAACGAGATTCGATAAGGAATAAGAAAGAGGGAAGAGGCAAAAGAGAAACACACTCCCTTCTGCTGACATGTCATCACTGGAACATCTGCTTTATGTCTGAGTGTGCTAATGATCTCTCTGAAACCCCACTGCAAGACAATTAGGGCTGATAAATCACAAGGGGGTTTCTTAGGTTTTAAGATCCCAGATGCTATAGTAGAAAGAAGGAGACAAAAAGAAAAGAATGGACACTTTATCTCACCTAAAATCTGCTGAGTGCTGACACGAAAAACCTTAACTTTAAAAAAAAGCCATAAAACACAAAAAGGGCAAAGTTTTGTTCCACTTTTGTCTGGATTCCAACTCATACACAAGATATTCTTCATGATTATCTTTTTTGGGGGCGGAGGGAGGAAAAATTTAAAACAGGAGCCTGGTCTTCCTGGTCTTTAGGAGTTGTGTGTATATATATACGTGCTCTTGACTGATGAACTTTTATGCACACATGAGCCTTTTCATCCAATAAAAAGTCATTTTAAAAAATCAAACCATTAATTATAGGATGATTTCATTGCAAAGGTTAGGGGAAAGTCAGAATTGTTTGCTAATGTTTATTCTTTCCCTCTCTAGGACATAGTTGATTACAAGGCAGTATGTACCAGGGGCTTTTCCAGTTGTGTTTGTACACACTGTCTCCCACATCTTCACACAGTGGTAGAAGGCAGATTACACACTGTTTGTAAAGCTAAAGCTGGACAAATTATCTGCAACAGATAGTCTGATTAGCCTGAGCCTCCACCTTGCTCACAAATTTTATGGTAGTGGATCCTGGTGTTTTAGATTAGTTTGCTACTGAGATTTGTCAAAGCAAGTGACAGACTGGAGGAGCTGGGTGTCAACTGGGGAGCTGTGGCAGCTCCATGCTTTTCAGAGACCCCGGAGGAACTGACTGAGAAGTTTACAAACACTGAGCAGCAAGCCCTTGCACCACAGAGAAGCCACTAATATTAATGAAAGGTCTGTTTTCTCGAGACTGGTAAACATTACCTGGAGTTGGTGTCTGGAGTTTGTTACTACAGAACCTCCTCTTCCTCCAAAGGGTTCTGAAAAAACAACTTCCAGATCATCAAGGTCTGTTGTTTAAACCAAAATAGAGGGCAGGCTTCTGCAGGAAACTGGCACTACAGATCTGCTGTCCTTCAGTGGTCAGCATCTTCCTGTGTTTCCTACATTAAAAGACATGCATGTGATGGTGATGATGATGATGATGATGACGATGATAGTAGAACTAGAGAAAATTGCAGTGGATGGTTTCAGTAATCACAGGTGCCAGTCTGTGATAAATAATGATAAAATACACTGGTGATGTGATGTCAGCTGATGTCAGCTGATGCCCTCCATTAGCTTTCCCTGCGTAAGACATCTCAGTACTGGCATTGACCTTACATCACGAAGAGCATGTCTGTCAGAGTACGTAGTCCTAGAAGTGCATGGTTTGCTTTGCATCCTTTTATATCTGAGTGAATTTCAGACAGTCTGGGAACTGCCCCTTCCACTGGGCTGTGGGGGCTACTGAAAGCTTCTAACCCAATCTCTTGATTTGTAACTGTTGATATCCCCTCTAAATGGAGGGATACCATGTCCCGTGAGATGGAATCAGCCTGTGCTCTTGCTGTTGTTAATGCAAATATGAAAGGACAAGTAGTTGCTTTACTATTGATGAATCCACTCAGGCAGAACAGGACATGAATTTTAATAAGACTATTTCCCATTGTACTGAAACACCTTGCTCTTTGCATGAAAATAAAAGACAGAAGTAGTTGCCTAAGGGTCCTTCTGGCCATCTACCCTCCCTGAAGGGGGATTCTAAAATGCTTCTTGCGCAGGGGCTGGGGGTTAAGTATAAGTGAGAGGGTTGCTCACCAAAGAAGAAAAATAGGGGGTGAAGTGCAGCTCTGCAGAAGCTGTTTTCCAGCAGTCATGCCTGTTGTGCCACACTGTAGCTGTCTTTTTTAACAGTCAAGGCATGACTGCAAATAAAAAAGAATACAGGCAAGAAGGGGGAAAAGTAAGTGCTTAGGAAGGAACTGACTGGTGGATGGACTACTAGAAAGCACCTTACTATCATCTCCACAGTTGTAGTCACTCTTGTTAGCTGGGAAGGAGAACTCAGAAAGCAACTACCTTGCAGGTGCCCAAAACTAAGGACTTAGAAGGCTCCCAGACTCCCTGTAATTCTGTGATTCGTGACTAGAGATTTGTCTCCAATGCAGTGCTCCTTCCAACATGCGTGTTCTCAGAGAGAAAAAGATGGGGATGAGGAGCACCTGACCAGGTTGGCTAGAGCCAGCATCACTAGCTCTCAGCTGGATTCCCGCATACATCTGTACAGCACCAGACAGTACTCAGTTACTTCTTTTGCAAGAATCAAATCAAAGACATTGGTATCCAGTGCAAAAATCCCATCCAACTCATCTAAATGCAGACAACAGGGGGGCACCACTGGTTTATCATCTTAGTACCCTTTGACTTAATTCAACAGTGTATGGTTTTCCTGGGATTGTCTGGCTATTCCCTTAACAATTCTCTTCAACACTTCCACAGGTCTGGGTGCAAAGACTGGAATTTTCTCATTCTTTTTCCCCACAATGCTGGGACATCCAGAACTGCCCATGGACTACTGCAAAGCATTTGATACTGTCCCATACAACATCCTTGTCTTTAAAACGGAGAGACATGGAATTGATTGGTGGACCACTCAGTGGATAAGGAATTGGCTGGATGCTCACACTCAGAGAGTTGCATTCAAATAGTTGTAATGTCCGGATGGAGACCAGTGATGAGTGGTGTCCCTCAGGGGGCCATATGGGACCAATATTATTTAACATCTTCACTGGCGACATGAACAGTGATATTGAGTGTGCCCACAGAGAATTTGTGGATGACACCAAGCTGACCGGTGTTGTAGTTGATAATCTAAATGGAACAAACGACATCCAGGCGGACCTTGACAGGCTTTAGAGTTGAGCCTGTGTGAGCCTCATGTAGATCAACAAAGTCAGGTCGGGGCAATCCCAAACACAGACACAGGCTGGGCAATGACTGAATTGACAGCAGCCCTGCATAGGAGATCTTAGGGGTATCTGTGGATGAAAAACTGAATATGAGCTGGCAATATACTCAGGCAGACCAATCATGCCCTGAACTGCATCAATAGAAGCATGCCCAGCAGGTTGAGAGAGCTGATTCTTCCCCTCTGCTTTGCTCTGGGTCGCCCAGCATAGGAAAGACATGGATTTGCTGGAAAAGGTCCAGAGGAGGGCCACAAAGATGATCAGGGTGCTGGAGCACCTCTGTTATGAAGACAGACTGAGAGAGCTGGGGTTGTTTAGCCAAGCTCCAGGGAGACCTTATAGTGACCTTCCAGTACTTCCAGTAAAGGGGGCCCTGAGAAAAGATGAGGACTGACTCTGAATCAAGGAGTGCAGTGATAGGTTGAGGGCAGTAATGGTTTTAAACTGAAAGAGGATAGATTTTGTTTGCATGTTGGGAGGAAATTCTTTACTGTGAGGGTGGTGGGACACTGGGACCAGCTGGCCAGAGAAGTTGTGGCTGCCCCATCCCTGGAGGTGTTCAAGGCCAGGTTGGATGGGGCTTTAAGCAACTTGGTCTAGCAAAATGTGTCCCTGTCCATGGCAGGTCAGTCAGAACTAGATGATCTTTAAAGTTCGTTCCAGCCAAACCGTTCTAGGATGCCATAAAATGGTGGGCTGTGATATCTCCCAGTGTAAGGCTATAGCAAACTACTGGAGTGTGACCCACAAATACAAACTGGATGCAAGCCTCTATGTGGACAGGGTGGCTTTTGTGTGAAGCGACTCCACATCAGCCCAGACAGTTATCCTGGTTATTCTCAGCAGAGTACAAAGCAGCTGGAAAAACACCAAAATAATTCTCAACTCAGATACCACTACACTTAGACAGTAAGAGGAGAAAAACTACACCTCTGCTCATTGACAGTATTTTAAAGAGATGATGTGATGAAACTCAGAGCTGCATTTTAGTAATTTCATTATTCTAAAGAGATTGCACAGAAACAGACTCTTTCTAGCGAGACAAGTCTGCTGAAGTTGGCTATTAACATGATATCCTAAATATCTGCTACTAAGGTCCTGCTCTCTTCATAAACAGTCAAGAAAGCATGTCATAGAGAAGACCTGCAAGGTCACCTAGTCCATCTCCTTGACAGTGTTTGTTGTTTTGTTCTTCCCTGGTTTCCCATGTCTTAATTTAAACTTGTCCTTATTTCCTTCCTTCCTATCAGCCATATGAATCTCTTTTAAAATAACTGCCTTCCTCCTTGGTATCAGACCAGATAATAGAGTACATATTTCATGTCTTTCTCCTGTAGAACCTGAAATTAGTCTGTTTCCATTAAGAGCTCAATTGCAGCTGAAAAATCACTATTTTCATCATTCTTCTTTTTTGCTTTTTCTGTCCACGTTGCTTCTATCAGCTGTGGTCAATAGTCCCCCTCTCCCTTACCTGCTCACCTGTGAAATTTTTCTTGCATTTAGTTACACTTTTGTTAATCACCTCTTTAAAGATTAGTGAATATTTGGATCTGCATCTGATTTAATTTTGAAGAAAATTAGCAGTGATGGACTTTTTGGGCCAAGATAATGTGTTTTCATTTGTTCTTAGTCAGAATCCTGCTCTTTCTTGCTTGCAAGGTTCCTTAGCTTGCTGCGTTTATAATTCCCTTGAATTTGCTCTTTCTTTCCTTGTTCCCACTGATGAACATTTAATCTACTTGTAACACTTCCATCCTTATTTTTTTCACTCCTGGTTGTTGGCTGCTTGGCAAGGCTATCCTGGCATTTTCTAGAGGAGTTGACCTCAGGGTAACAAGTGCTAGTTACCACTAAAAACAAATGACCAGTCACAAGTAGCTGCTCAGGTACTAACAACTCTTTTCTTTTACCTTACCTGCTTAATTATGCTCCTTTAAAATGTTACTGAAAGACATGGCAGTTTTTCCATAGATTTCATTATACTGTAGCACAAATATATATATGTATATATCTGTAAAATGTAGCATCCTTGCTGGCACTAAGGATTTTCAAGCTGCTGCCATTCTTAATACTGCCCTTTACTAGAATGCTTTAGTGGCTTTTGGATTACTATGAAGCTGGCCATCACTGCAGAGTTATATTCCAATGAACTTCTGCCCCAGCTTGCTTGAAAAAACAATCCATGAGAATTTCCAGGGAGTAATACATCCTTCAGAGAACAGGTTTCCATCATTTTTTGTCAAAGAGCTTCTAGATCAAAAGCTGAAACAAAGTCTGTTGACTTTATCAAGACAAAATGCAATGACTTCATTCAAATGATATGTTCTGATAAGGCCACTTTTGTATTTCCAAAACTCAGCTTTGGGAATTGCTTAGTATACGGGGGAGTATGAATTCTCATTTTTCATTCCAACGGAGATCGAAACAAATTCAGATGGTAGATATTTTTTCCCCCTAGAACAGAACTTCAGCATTCCAACAAGCTCACAGCAGATTCCCATTTACAGTGCGTGAATTTCCTGTCTGCTCTATAACCTTCTCCAGGAGATTGAGGCTAAAACTTTCTGCTCCCCTCCTCAGTAGATCAACTGATTAAAACATTATCTGATCCTTAGTAACCCAGGGCTATAATTTAGAAAAAACATCATTTCCCTCTGCCCTTTATTTTTGTTAGCCCAAGGGAGCGTAGAAAAAGTAAATATTATCTACAGACTTTTTTTGGTTTTCAGAGGCCACATGCAAACAGTTCCCCCCATCCTTGGAGCTGCAACCCCTTACCCTATAGCTCTCGGTGTTATCTCATATATCCTTCCTCTTGTTATTTGTTGTGTATCTTCCAAAATAAACACAACTGCAGAACCACAGGATGACTTCAGATTGCAAGGCTTAGTATCAAAAACTCCACTGGCTTTAGGCTGGAGGCAACACTGCTGCACACAGGGCTTTAAGTTAAACCTCTCTAAAAGGCTGCTATTTTTTCCTTTCCCCTGTAAATACTAGAGCAACGATCACAACAATGCCTTCATGCTTTTCAAGAAGCAGCAACCACTTGGTTTCATGTTTTGATGAACAGAGAATGTTCCTGTGGTGATTTTTAGTGGGAAAACTTTTTCCCATAAATACACTATGAAAGAACATTCTGGAGGATGTGGGATGATTATTGGTATAGTCAGGAGAGCAAAATCCTGTTCTGTTGGGATTCATTTATGTTTCTCAGATGGGAGTGTGGGGAACTGGAATTCCAGTTCAGATTGTTTCTGTGTATATTAATATGTGGTTGTGCATTGCACAAATGGCATAACCCATATGCTCACTGCCCAAGCACCCAGCAGGAAAGACATAAATGGCTTCATATCATCGTAGAACTGTTGCTCAGTTCCTAAGTAGCCTCTTCAAATCAAGTGAAGTATCAGTTCCCCAGACTCTACAGGAGAAGGAAACTGCACATGAACTCTGAAAATCAGCAGGAGGATGGCCTATTTTAGGAGCAGAGCTTCAGCTAGTAAACTCTGAAGATTTGTTGATTTAAACATGAATCAGGAATATATGGAAATCACTACCATTTGCACAAATGTGAGCCAGGACTCATAGAGCAATCTGTATGTTCTGCATGATAATGCATTTTCTTACCTTCAGGGAAACCTGAGACACTTTGGGCAGACACATGTTCATTCTGCCTGAGCTCTGAGCTGGCAGGAGAGGAGCCAGCTCCTGTGTGGAAGCTGTGCTATCACAGTGGTGTGGCACTGTGACAAACCTAATGTACACTGCCTCTCAGCACCTGGTTTGTGTCACAAGTCCCTTACTGTTGATTGTAAGGTTCCATGATTCCAGCCAAACATGGGAAATGGATACAACTTCTTTGCAAGGTCATCAAATAAATGAGCATCACACATTACTGGGTTAATCATATGCCCAATATTTAGTTAGAAAAAGAAAAAGAAAGGACATAATATTTTTAAATAAAAATTTTGTCTCTTCTAGGCAATTCTTTTGACTCGTCTCCTCTCAACATGCCTCTCAAGATTTAGTCCTACTTGCTCTCCAGCCGCCTGTACAGTCTTCCCACGAAAGCAAATATAACTTGGCATTACAATGTAAAACGTAAGCAGGAAAGAAAACTTTCCGTGGCTGTAAGAAATTCATATTTCTTTCAAGGGAGGGCTCTTAAGATTCCCTATTTGACACTATGACTGTTGTGAAAGAGAGAAAAAAATCAGAATTGAACCACCAGATCTTGATATTTCTAAACGTTTTCTCTGATTTATTATGTCATCACTTGACAGTATAATTCTGGCAGGTAGATGATATGAATTTTTTTTTTTCACACAAAATTAATCTCAGTTACAGAAAGTCTGCAGTTCTGCCCTTCAGGTGACACTATCTTCCACTAAGGTTGGGACGGCTTTAGGCAGGATGTGCCAGTCAGTGCTTTCTTGGCACAGCTGAAAGTAAAGACACTGCAGAACTGTCTAAAGATTTGAAATATCAAGGAATATGTGGTTTAATTTCTGCCTGTTTATGATATTTCATAAATTCTCAGGGGAAAAAAAAGTCATTAATTCTTTAATTTAAATATTATGTTTAAAATACAATACATCATCTTTGGCCACAAATCAGGCTGACAGCTGTAGCCAGCTGCCCAGGACTGCTGGGTCTCTCAAATGACTCTTAAAGGTGAATATAATGTCCAGGAAGTCAGAACTCTCTAATTCTGGACCAAATACAGTTTGACCAGGATGGCAGCATAAATTACTCCAACCTCCATTTTATACCTTGGTTGCTTTAATCAGCTCTGGAGACAGAACTAGAAGAGGAACAGAGCCTCTGTCAGGGGCTGTAAACAGCACTTCTGAGCCACTTCACTGTCTCAAGGGTATTTCGGATAGTGCTGTGTAATCACAGTCAAGCAGCAGAATTGAGAGGAACTGACATAATATTCAAGTATTTGTTTTCACTCTGAGTAAGACACAGATAAATACATGGATTTTTTTAAAAAAGTAAATGAAAATATTTGGAATGGTATCTTGAGGCTGCACACAAACCAGAAGAAATCACTTTTACTGTTTGTTTTGAGAATAGAAATAAAAAATGCAAAAAAAGGCTGGAGCGAGATATAAAAATGAAGAGGGAAAAAAAGCCAGAGAAGTGGGGCTCAACATAAGAAGGACATGGAACAAGTTGGAACAAGTCCAGATGAGGACCATAAAGTTGATAAGAAGACAGGCTGAGAAAGTTGGATCTGTTCATTGTGGAGAAGAGAAGGTTGAGTGGAGACCTCATAGCAGCCTTCCAGTATCTGAAGGGACCCTACAGGGAAGCTGGGGAGGGACACTTCATTAGGAGCTGTAGTGGTAGGACAAGGAGTGATGGGCAGAAAACTGAAAAAGGGAAAATTTAGGTTAGATATTAGAATATTCTTTTCGATATTCTTTTCTGTGAGGGTGGTGAGATACTGGAACACATTTCCCAGGGAGGTTGTGAGTGTCCCATCCCTCACAATGTCCGACCAAAACCAGGTTGGATAAGGCCTTGAGCAACCTGCTCTGGTGAGAGGTGTCCCTGCCCACAGCAGGGAGATTGGGACTAGAGGATCTTTAAGGGCCATTTCAACCCCTTAACAGTTGGCCCCCCTTTTAGGTAGGGAGTGGAGTCACCATGCCTGGAAGTGTTTAGGAGGTGTCTGGATCTGGCGCTGAGTACTGTGGTTTAGTTGTTTAGGGGTTCCAGTGGTAGTGCCAGATTGACAGGTAGACTTGATGATCGTAAACGTCTCTCCCAGCCTTGACGGTTTTACAATTCTGTGAAGATTCTACGATAAGTCAAAAAGTAAGTTTTAAATGGACTCAATGACACAAAAGAATTTGCTTTTTTCTTTAAACCAGAACTAACAAAACGGGTGCTTGCCCTGAGGCCAAGAGCTGTCCTTGGTTCTCTGCAGGGTTCTGCCTGCAGAGTTTTGTCACCGGGCTCGGGCTGTGCCCGCCCCAGGGGTGGATGGCCGGGCTGCGGTCGGCCCTCGGGGAGGCGGGAGCCTGCACCGTACCGGGGGAGCTCCGCGGGCACACGGCTGTGTCCGCCGAGTGGAAGGGGACAGGAGGGCACTGCGCTGCCCTCGGGCACCTGTCTCAGCCCCAGCCCCAGCCCCAGCCCGGCCCCCGCACGGGCCCGCGG
>VZTI01002167.1:220731-257862 GCA_013397865.1 Struthidea cinerea | reverse complement strand
CGGAGGCCCCGCCCCGCCCCGCGCGCCCCGGTCCCGCGCGTGAGGGGAGCGGGGCCGCGGCCACGGCCCGGTGTGACTGCCCGGCTGTCTCTGGAGGCGGTAAGGACCTCAGGGAACTTTAAATAATGAAAATAACAGTGTGCGGGCCCTGCACTGCAACTAGCGCGGACTAGGGAGTCGAGTATTCGTATTTAAATATAAGCTGTAAAGCACTGTTTGTCATTAAAGATAAACTGAGGGTTACTGAGAGATGGAGAACTTAACGTGACTCTTGTCAGGGAGAAACAGACACCTTTAAGCAAAGTCACTGGTGTGTGTTTCTGGTGGAAAATACGTTTATCTGATAGGCTATGACCAGTTTAATCTCTCTTTTGCTATGGAAAAGCCACAGTTTACTATGTGAATATAAAATTTGAGGTACTGCAGAAAATCAAATAATGAGACTGCAGGATAACTTCTTTTAAAATCTATTGACTTTACTATGTTTTAATTTCTATAAAATAAACTTTCCCTTAATCTGTAAACCTCATCACTTGTCAGAACCCCAGTACAGGGGAGCTCAAAGGGAACCATGCAGAACAAAATGGGGGAAATGAAAAGATGTGATGACATCCCACCATACACCCACTGAACATTTAAAGGCTGAATTCTCCTTGTAAATGTCAGTCTTTTCAGGCGAATCACATTACCCCTGTGATTTACTCAGTGTCTGCTGGGTGCTGCACGTGAGCTACATCAACTGGTTCATTTCTTACTGCCAATCACTACTTTTACTGCGAAAATAAACATCCGTAGCTGAAGGTATAGTAACAAATACATTCATTGTATTTATTTGAGTAAATGAAGTTGGCTTTTGGTGCTTATTCCTACTCGGAAACTAAAATGCATTTTATTTCTACTACGGGGGATGCTTTGGGGCTGGCTACTACAAAGAAGGATGTCACAATGAGCAGAAATTTTTTTTTACTTGTTGGTCATGGTTTTTAAATTTTAAATGCATACTAAATATATCTACTATACCTCAAGATAGCTTTAAAAAATAGGTACAATTTTAGGGAGTGAATTGTTAAGCAACATAAACAATACCTTAAGTGGCAGTAGGCTTACTAATAACTTTTTGCATTCTCTATCCTCATTATACATCACAGGTCGTTACAGTTACGGAACAGGCAAACGGTTGAGAATAAACAAGAAAAGGTGCTAGTAAATACAAAATGCACTACATTTTGTGTAGAAACACAGGCTGTAGAATTCCAGGAAACGCTGAGGAAAATAAAATATATCAGACCATTTCAAAAGCAAATAAACAATAACCCCATTGCCACCGACATCATTGGAGTCCTCTATTGAGCAATTAGGGCACTGTCAACTCTTCCAACGTGCTCCAGAAATCATGCAGAGAACCACAATGTAAAGTGACAGAGTCATCATCAGTGGGACCATCTCAAATCCACCATGTACTTCTGAATATAGTCACCCAAGCACAAGCATTAATTCATTTGTTTTTCCTGAAGGAACTGAAAATAAATGTTCCTGTTCATGTTGTCAAAAGGGTTTTTTGCCCACTTTGCATAATTTGATTATCTTACTGCTTAGGAGCCGAGGCTGACTCGGACACTGCAACAGTGGTCCCGTTCCAGCATGAGTGGGAGGCTCTTGGTCACAATAACCATTCCTCCCTCTGCACTTGGAGGCAGCTCTGAGATCACATCTGCAAATCATTCAGATAAGTGACTTTGGTTCCACATAAAATATTGTCTTACAACTGTCCAGTTCTGGAATTTATATGTGGTTAGTGTGATAAATGTTATATGATCTTACATATATATATACACACCAGACAAAGGATAATCATAGGGTCAATGAAAAATGATAGTGAGGAATAGATATTGGATGATAGTAAACAGAACAATTGTTGAGCAGCTCATTTGTAGTTGTCTGCAGAAAGGAAAGGGAGGGTGAGAGTCTCCCATGTGTTAGAGATAACAGCAGTATCAGCTATAAAAACTCTAGATGCACTAAAAGCAAACAGAGGCTGAAGTCCAGATAATGTAAGTTTTTAGGAAAGGCACATCTGCAATCCTTTCACTGACATTTTCTAGATCACAAGAGTCAAGAAGAGATTCCTGGAGATTAAGAAGTAGCAGATTTGAATCTCACATTCTAAAGAGGGCAAAGGACAGGAAACTATAAACTAGCAAATGGAACATTGTTTGTATATAAACCTGGACACTGCTTAAGTGATTTGGCTAAAGAACACCTGGAAAGGTTCACTCTGATTAAGGAAAGCTAGAATGGTTTATAATTCATTAAGTTGTTTGCGGTCTTTAGAGATCCCACTGCCATTGAGTTCTTTATAGGTATTATGACTGCTGTGAAAGATTCATTCATTTGTATCATAATAATGAGAGCAAGGTTAGTGTGAAGCAACAGCACATACTATGGGGTTTTGGTGTTCCAGCTGAAGTTTCTGTGAAGCTGCAATAAAAGTTAAATGCTAGACAGAGGCCACTGTTTTTAGTGGTAAGAAAGAGGTTGAAAACCAAAGGCTATTAGAAAATCTTTTTTCTATGGATTTTTTAAAATTCTCTTTTTAAAGTTACATTTTTGTGAACATTTGGGAACATTATATTAAATTGGTTTTGAAATAAGTATTTTATTATTCCCTTATTTTTTGCAGCAACACAACAAATCCTAGTATCTTGCAGAGCAAAATTGATTTCAGTGGCAAAGTCTGGTGAGATGGCAACACATCCCCTTCCAACCAGAGCTGAGAATCTGGGGCAGGGACATGAATTCACAGTGAACACTCCTGTGCCCCATACAGGCCTTCTGCAAAGCCAGTTGTACATTTGCTGTTGCTCTCAAGAGTGCAGGGTAAAACAGCTGCACTGGGAACAGGGATTTCTTCACCCATCCTGCTTGCTGAGGTGAGGTTTTCTTCCAGGCTTTACCATCTCAGGCAGAGGCCATGTTTCAGTGGGACTCTATTCTTACAGATTTTCCCCCTTCTCTCCTGAGAGCTGATCTCCAGCTGTATCTCATTCAAGTTAATACTTACTGCATTAGGGAGCTGTCCCATCCCACCATTCTGACAGGACATCAGTTTTGCTTTCTCCACCAGCCCTTTGGGAAGAGTGGAGGTTGTGTCTGGATGCTGCTGGTCAAAGCAGACCTGTCAGGAGAAGCTGCTCTGCTGGTGTACTGCAGGTGCACATATAGTCAGATTTTCTAGCCCTGAAAGATACTGTGTTCCAGGAGCAAAGAGTATATAGGATTTCTGGACACTTCCCACCTTCTAGCAGCCTGATTAAACAGGGCTGGCTGCCAATAAAGAAGGAAAACAATTTATTATCATGTGTATTGGAACCTGCTGGAAAATTGCTTACTGCTCAGCATTGTCATTAACTCAGCAACAGGTTTTCATAAGGTTTCCATTTTCTCAAGCTAAGGGCCAAACTCGTGCTGGATGTAACTTCATTAGTGCCAATACAGCCACACTGAGAATAAATCTGGCCCCAAGATTTTAGGATCTCTGTGTGGGGACTCCAGTCCACATCCCTGTGCCAAATCATAAAAAGGCCAATCTCTCGGAGTCACCTAACAGTTCTTCCCCAACTGTTCTTCAGCAAAGACTATTTAAAATTAAACAGCTCAAGGTCAGGTACCTCTCTGGACCAGGAGCTCTACAGCTGAGAGTGGTTTTTCTGGTATTGCATGAGCCAGGGCCGGAAGAAGGAGGCATGTAGCTGAGAGGAAGATGTACAGCCCCATTCCGTATTCCCCCAGGACTAAAACATGGCTAAAGCCCAGGCAGATTGTGTGACAATTCACTTCAACTGCTTCAGATGTGGTTACCATAGTTGTTCTAGGGGTAGAGAGATCAAACAGATCTTTCTAAGGCAGGAAGATGGAGTAAGACATAGAAAGCAGAACTGCCATGAAGGCAGTTAAGAATATGGAGCACCAAATGTTCCCAGAACTCTCCTTGTGGATAATTTACTGTGTTAAATTTAAATAGTGTATCTTTCAGGCATTGTATAAATGGAAGGATTTGTGTGCCCAGACTAGCAAGACTTTTTACAAGTACAGTGCTGTCTCTGACACTGCGTGCTAGTCTGAGTATCCTCAGGCAAGGAAAAACCCAAGGTTTCGTTCAGGTACTTGCCAATGAAAAGTGTTACTAAGTTTTTATGAAGAGTTACATTTCTGAAGCCAGAAATTCTGCGCTCCGTAGAGGCCTCAGCACGCTCAGTACCCAGCATTCCTCCTAATTAAAGTTTGAATGGCTTCTATAAAAATACCACTGATCACTATTTTCTGTCCATAACTCAGACATGCCTTTCAACACTCTATTGTGCTTAGGTGTTACCAGTGATGAGAATAACTTTATAGTCAATGCTCACATTGAGCAGCAAAACCAGAAAGCATTTCCTCAATTTCTCTTCTGAGGCAGTTAAATATCTCCACACAGTCTTTTAATTTCAGTGTTACACTCACATTAATAACATTTATTCACTTTGTAAGTGTTTTATGTGTGTATCAGAACACAGAACCAAGCTCAGATTTGGATTTAATTTCAAAATATTGGTCTTTCCTTTAAAAAAATTATTATTTGGCAGTGTTTATACCAAAACAGTACATTATTTTATCTGTTGCACAAAGAGTTACATTTCACTCTGCACTCTCATTTTTGTGTTACTGCGTGAGTTTAAGTGCTTAAAGTTAGGCAATTGCTTAAATACTTTGTGTAGTGGGAGCCTCAGGCCTCACAGAACTACTGAAGAGACATATAAGGTTTGTTTCTCTTTTAAAGAAAGGTGAATGAGTGGTACTTAGGGTGTTTAGTGTCTTGAAATCGCTTAGGGCTTATTTATTCTTGGACAGGAAATTTCTGTGGTTAATTTTGAAGCCTTAAAGTTATGGAGGAAAAAGCAACGACTTTTGTGAGTGGAGAAAGTACACGTTTGGTTTGGATTTGAGGGGGTTTTTTTTCTGTTCTTAAGTCCAACATCTGAAGCTGG
This sequence comes from Struthidea cinerea, assembly GCA_013397865.1. Classification (NCBI taxonomy): domain Eukaryota; kingdom Metazoa; phylum Chordata; class Aves; order Passeriformes; family Corcoracidae; genus Struthidea; species Struthidea cinerea. Next base: position 252,838 of record VZTI01002167.1, on the reverse strand, counting down.
AAATGTCAAGCAGTTTGTGGAGTGGTTCAGAGGTTACTCCTGTGCACTGTCACGGCTGGTGACAGACCCGTGATGCTGGGAGCTGTCTCCATCAGAGGAGGTTTTCTGCTTGCTGTTTACGATGCTAAACAGGTCAGTAGCTCATCTGGTCTTAGGGGCCTCAGCAGCCTTAGAAGTTGTGGAGATTTCCTGTGTGCCAAGGGTACTGTGATCTGTTGCCACCTGCTCCAAATCCCTTGTAGTCCTGAATTCTTAAAGGACATTCTGGATCAAACTATCCCTCTTCCAGCTTTGCTGCTTACTGGTCAAGGCAGGGAAAGGAACAGAGAGGGCTAAGGCACAGACAGTTCCCTCCAGGCAGCAACACCTTTCTTGAGGTGTCTCTTCCCTTTGGAGATAGGGCATGGATGGGACTGGTTTGTCCTGTGAAGTTTGCTTCCCTGTGAGCTTTGGCAGCAACACATTCCTGGAGAGCAGTGTGCCAATGCTTACTTTGCAAGGGAGAAAACATTCATCTTTTCTCCTTTCCTTCTTTTTGCAGTGACAGTGGTGGAACACCCCTGGGACATGTCTGTGGTGTTTCTTTCTCACAAGTTTTAGCACTAGAAGGTTTCTGTATTGGCACCAGGGCTTTACCCCTCTCCTACACAGTATCATAAGACAGCATCTTAGGTGGCGTTTCTGGCTGTCCTTGAACTCTGCACTGGAGGGGATTCAGTTATGTCACATTTCATCCATGATTTGTATTTTTTGCCTCTATCCACTCTTTTCCCTCCTCCTGATTGTTTATTTTACTTTTTGTGTTTTTCTCAAATGATCCTTGTTCAAATGTTAAGAGGCTGTTTTCATATTAGTGTATTTATATTTTCAACATCTGTTTATTTTGCTGCAGAACACTCCAAATGACCTGGCAAAAGAAGTAGCAGTGTTTATAAATATAGCCATTACTTTAATTATTCTGATTTTTAACTTACAGTGTATTTTTATGTGACTCAAGAGATTAAAACAGAAAAAATTCCAGGCCACACTTAATCAAATAAGTATTACTTTGTTTAACTGTATTATCAGCAAGAAAGTCTGGTCTTGGCTCACTGCAAGCTGACTTTTATATTTGTCACTAGAGGCTCTCAAAATTTCAGCCTACTTTTTTTCAGGTAATGACACTCCAATATCCTGCCTTTCACTAAGAATGTAGCAGGGCATTCTTTTTTCCTTTTGAACTTAGGCGATTTTAATTACAGGAGGTTTTACAGAAAAGATAGCTCCTTTATTATTTGGATCCAGATTGCTGATCGTAACTTCCATGATTTCTATAAAATACTTCCCTTTCCCTAAATCCTTTACCTAATGTAGTTTTCACCTCTCAGCTCAGGCTGTTCTGGTGCAGCAAACACTCTCTACAATGATGTGAAATGCCAATGCATTTCCCTCTATCCAAAGTACGCTGGGTCCAGCCCTCTTTTTGCAATGGAGTTCAAAGAGTGAAGAACTAATCAAGCTTCTAAGTTTCTGAGTTTGTAATGGAAAAAAATTCTTTTCAGATTCTTATTCTAGTTCTCTTGTTAGTGCTGGAAAAATGTGCAGTGATACAGCAGTACATGTCATGTGCACTGCAACTCATTTCAGCAATGCAGATTCTCAGAGCAGTCACATGCTTCGTTTTAATAGAGAAATAATGGGAAAAAGGAAAGAGCATTCAACTAAAAGCAGCTCGTTCATGTTACATAGATTTTGTAATCAATTTTGCATTGCGTATCCATAGATTTATGTTCATAAGAGCCCAATGCTACATTATATATGAGATCTACCTCCAGTTTTGTCTTAGCGTAAGCCACTTATCATTCAAGTATAGAAATGTTTTCAGTTGACCTGGTGCTCTCACATTTTTGATGGATTTTTTTGTCCATATGGGAGTAAAAGGGCTATTGCAATGATGGTGTCAAAAAATAGAAGAGAAGAAATTTGACAAAAACATCTCAGTGAATGTTGTTATGCTGCTGTGTGCCTCTGAATCCCTGACTGCAATAGTAGTATTCTACTGGGGCCCCAGGTTGCCACTGGCACCTTCTTTCTGTAACATTTTCTTTTTCATTCTTTGCCATCAATTTTTCCATGCCTAGTAGAAAATAATAGACATTTCTTTGGCACCACATCTAGCTGTATCTTTTAAAGGACTTAGTACATGCAAACTCACTCCTCTACTTATTGCCTGAGTCTTTCGCATTTGAACTCAGAGCTGTTTCTCAGAAAAGGCTTTTACAGTAATGAAAACCTTCTTTTTGCACTTTCCATTCAGGTTTTCTCCAATAGACTTGACTTTCCAAGAGACCAATTATTAGCATTCTTTTAAAAAGATTCTTGTGAATGGGAGAGCCATATAAGAATGTTATTAAAATTTCATAGGGTGAGAAAACCATGGCCCCCACTGAAAACTGCTATTACATAGCACCTGTAGGAAAAAAGGTGGAAATTTTGGTAGTTTCCCGCATGATCTTACAAAATTACAGGTTTGAAGGTGGAAGAGTATTGGATTTTATGTTAAATGTTGTGCATAGCCTATTTTTATTTACTCTGTTTGGGCTTATTTGTCTAAGAAAGATTTTTGTTGCCTAGATATTTTGTAGTGATTTGTGAGAGACATTTCAGGAAGGAAAAAATGAGTTGGTGACAGTTAGACTTTTTCTTTTGAGACTATTCTATAAAAAGCCAAAATGCTTAAAATGAGCTTAATGATGGCTGTTCTGATATATCTGACACAATTTTCAGCTCAGTGAATGAGACCACATCTGAGACTTCCTTAACAGCAGGTCACAAATAAAGTAAGTTATTGAACTGAAACTAGAGCTGGGAGTGTTCTGCAAACAGCCAGGGAAACTATAGGTGCTGGTAAGCCAGCTGGGAACACTATCAGGGATAGAATGCCACTCCAGCTCCAACCCCATGAATTATTTTACAGTGGCAGGAGGTCTGTGGGAGTGTTTATACTTGCTGTCTGACGTCCCTGTGTTTCATCTTTATTATGTGTGATAGACGACATGTTTTTATTAAGCAGTGCTTGCAGGACAGCTTCCCTCTAGATAAGGAATCAGTAAGCCAGTGGCCATCCCTTGAGAGCTGCAGGAAAGAAGGCTTGGGGTGAAAGACTCCACCACATATTTTCAAGGACTAAAATTTGTTGATGCTAGGGAAAATGAGGAATTTGGAAGAAAGAGCAGCGTTCTATAGTCCATAGGTAACATATGAACAGTCAGATTTGAAAAAGTTCCTGTGCCCAGACTGATAAGTCTTTTACCAGTGTGAGCTGTGGATGTATGTCCTACCAGCCCTCTTCTTCCTACCACACCCCATGTTTTTTACAGGAAGGAAAACTGAAGTCTGTGTTGGAGCACCCAGCCAATTCCACAGTCAGGATCAATATCCTACACACATCCATCTCTCTTGGTCTATCTTTGGATCCTACTGTAGCTACCAAACCCAAGCTCTTCTCATACAGTCCATAGGCTTCTTATGTTAAAGAACCTTTCACAAACTTGGCAGTGCTTTGGCCCAGGTAGGAGCAAGGTTTGTCTGAGCAGTCTTGTGGTCCCAGTAGCCCATGGTCTTCTTCCCCAGCTTCCCACAGGTCATAATGCTGTCATGAAGGGCTATGGTTCTTTTTACAGATATGTCTAAATCAGCTGTAAATATTAACATATTTTAAATATTAACAAAATTAACATATTTTAAATATTAACAAAATATTAACATATTTTAAATAATAAAAATAATCACTGATTTTTGAAGAAAAAACTGAAATCTGCTTCAACATGAATATGTCCAACTAAGTGTGCAATCTCTGCAGTTGTGCGTTTTAGGGAAAAAATTAGAATGAAAAGTGCTGAATTGTTTTGCAAGAGAAATATCTAATAAAGAGCTCAGGTATGGAAACAACACATTCCCTTGGACATGTAATAATTATATGACTGAACTGTATTAGATAAGCAATGAGGACTCAGGAAAAAATTTAACTACGTAGGAAATTACAGTTTCTCTTTTATAGTCACACTATATGTTGAAAAGTCATAGCTTATTCTGTGAGACATGAATCAATAAATGACAAGCTTTAAAATAGGTTTTTAATAATGTTTTTATTTAAATACAGAATAACATTAGCATTGACTCTTTTAGGTTTACAAGGATGCTATTATGACTGGCAGATGTGAAATTTAACACAGACAAACCACATCCTGCAAAGGCTGCATTTCATTTTATGGCATTCACCCGGTAGCTTGCAATCCTCAGTTTGGAGTACCATCAGCAGTATTAAAAAGCCAGCTCCTGAAACTGAGTGCCCAAAAACCCCACACGTAAAATCACACCCGTGATCTCTCAGAGCTCATTTCCCACTCTCTTACTGTAAACCCTTAGGGTTTGAAAATGAAACAACTTTCAAGCCTTAAAAGTGAAATTCACTTCACCTGCATGAAATCATAGTAATCAAATTTTTATAGGTGGAGTATGGTAGGGGACAGGGAGGAAAAATTTACGCTATAGAAGTGTGGGGTTAAGTCAGGAGGTCCTACACAGTCCTCCCTTCCTCCCTCTCTTGCAGCTGCTCCTTTTTCTGGCATATTGACAGTATCAGCAGCTGCAGTTCTTCACATGCACGAAAAGCTGCGGACTGCCTACAACCAGAAGCTCTTTCTCCAGCCCACTGTGGCCTCTGCTGTAGTCTTTCCTGTCCCCTTGGGTTCCCATATATTCATCCTTATCTTGAGACTTGCTTGGTGTTAGCTGCCTGATTAGCTGAACCATTTAGGTCCTAATACAGAGCTCCTGTAGGCAGGAAGAGCTTTTCCAATGAATTAGAGATTTAAGATCAAGGTGGGTCCCTTAAAACAAACAGAATTATATGAAGTGGCAAGGTGACTGTAACTGGAAAATCTGGGACTGGTGCTTGACAAAATTGTTGGGATTCACCAGCAGTGGTAAGGGCAAACCCAGATTGTCTAAATTAGACTTCAATAAACTGCATGAATATAAATTTCCTGGAGCAGTAGGGTGAAAACTGGACATTTAGAGGATATATGGCAGAGGTGCTATCAGAAATAAACTCAAATAGGTAGAGGTTGGTCTATGAATATAAAAATATAATGTTCTTATAGAAAGTATCATTAGATTAAATTGGCTGTTGCCATCACCAAAAGAGACAAGTATTGCAAATACCATAACTAAAACACAGAGATACTTTTTATCCATCAGCAAATACATGGCTTTCAAATAAGGTACAAACTCTAAGAGTTCTCAGAACTAAAAATGCTATCTTTGCTACAGAATAGAAATTGCAGCAAAGCCAAGCAAAAAGTTCAATTATATGTCCATGAATCTGATTTTAGAACATTCCCTAGGTGAGACAGTGTTAGATAAGATTTGCAAAGGCTGCAGCTGATGGAGAAATTGCATAGAAATAAATTCCGATTGTTAGGATGGGAAGGATTGTACTGGATTATCATTCTGGTTTATTGGGGTGGAGGCTCCTGAGTTGTTGTAGAAAACTGTGCTGTGAATAACGTGTGCATGTAATCAGCTGGAAGTGTAAACAAGCGAGAAGTATTGTTTTATAATAACAGATGAACAGTGGCAGGGAAGCACTGTTAAACATATACCAAAATTCAGGCCAAATTAAGCAACAATTTTCATGATGTGGTGCAGGAAAATTGGCTGCTGGTAACTGTAGATTTGTGTATGTTGGCCAGAAAAATAATCTCTTCAACATTTCCTGGACTATTATTCTTGCTTCTCTGAGGTGGCCTTGCTTAAAGAAACTACAGGTGATTGTGTATACCCAGTGTGATTTTGCTACACATTTTACTTGACCTGGAAGTATTTGAACACAGCTGTAGGGCACAGGACATGATTTTAAGTGCTTCATAAAGAAACAGGCTTTTAAATGCGTCTTATCATTTACATACGACAAGTTTTGGGGGACATGACGCCTGAATTATAAAATACCTGTGAAAACAGTTGTAGAGTCATACACTGATCACTCTTTAGCCCTTTGATGATAGAAAAACATGAAAGACAGTTCTGTGGGTGCTGCCATGGGAAAGTTGTTTCCCTCTAATCACTAACATTAATTTTTTAGGTGTTTTGGTCTGGACAATGCACTTGCCAGGCCAGGAGCTGGTATTGCTGGGGGTCCTTCTAGTTGTGCAAGGGGGTCGTGTATGAAGGAAGACAGTGTCATCTCTAAAGCCGCAACAATTTAATATACACACCCTGGCACTGTTTGGGGTAAAAGCCGAGACTCTGACACAGCAGTATTTCCAGAACTGTGCTCTGTTTGTGCACACTCATGTTGAATTTTAACTGATATCCTGAGAAAACTACAAATAAAACTGTGGTTTTCAAGTCTCAGGGGACTGATACCAAGTGCTGGATTTAGATTTTAGTTTTCCAATTTTACGCCTTTTTTTTCCATACCTTGTTTCCTTCTGTCATTTTTAACGAACACTCAGACCCTGTGACAAAATCCCTGGTGCCCAAGTTTCAGTTTCACGCAGGGCTAGGAGCTAACTTGGACACTTACATGACTTGCAATAATTTGGAGATGTGGTGTGTTTTGAGTAACTAAAAATTACATGACAGAATTCTGCAGCTGATGGTGTTTGTCATCAATTTACAGATTCAAGTAAGAAAAAGTTTGTAGTATCAGAGAGGAATTAACTGAAACATTTTGCACCTAAATTATGTTCTTTATATATTTCTTTTATATTTCTTTAACAAGTAAAATAGAAATACAGCTATCTGTGAAGATAAAGGAGAGGTTCCAAATAATTTCTAAAAATACCTTGCATGCTAAAATATCAATAAAATCAATAGCTATTTTTATTTTATGTTATTAGTGAGATTTAAATTAAAGCTTTCCTACCTACAGGCTATGAAAAAAGTGACTACACAAAAACAGGGTACTGGTGTCTACTCCGGACATTACCAGAATCCTCAGCTCCAATTACTCAGTTGTGGACCAAAGGCTACAAAATTACCAAAGCAGTTACACATTTCTTAGTTTTTCCCTGACAAGAGTGTTACAGAGAGAGTGCAAGGGACCTTCCTTGTTTTTGTGCTGTTCTCATCACCTGTACCTTATCAGAGGAAAAAGATTCCAGCACTAGATGCCAATATTTTAAGGAATGTAACAGACCTTTCCATCTCTGAAAGTTTTTCCCACTCTACTTTCTCTGATACAGCCTGTGGTTCAGAGAGAGTCCTGTAGAAACTTCACCATCTAGTCTCCAACCTATCTGGAGCAGTTCCTGGTCAGTCCATATATTAATTCTTAGATCTTTTCACAGGTGAAATTTTGGCTGGTTGAGTTTTTAGATATGGTAGAGTGAGCTGGTTTTTTTCTGATTTTTTATCACATTCCCATCTCAAAGCCATTGCTGTTTTCCTAATAACTTGTTTTCTGCTTTGTCTTGCTGCATACTTGGGAAATAAAGAGAAAGGTGCTATAACACCTTGGTCCCAAATACAGTGGTCTCATTTTCAGGAATCTTCACAAGAACATACCCACTCTGGTGGCTGCTCTTACCTCCAGAGAATGGCAGTATGCCAATAATCACACACTGTTTTTCACTGCAGAACCTTATTGAAGGTTTTAAACCCTGGGCAGGGTGCTTGCATGGCCCTGCACCCTTTTCCTTGCTCCACCTGGCATCCTTCACCCCAGGCAGCCTCTTGTGTGCACCACACGTGGGTTGTGGTGCAGAGCATGGATGCTGGTGCATGCTTACCTTGGCACACATCCAAAGGGATGAGGCAGGCACCTTGGCAGCACTGCTCTGCATCTGTCCCTGGGGGCACTCAGGGCTCCATCATGCCCCAGCAGGTCTGCCAGCTTGGATCATGGGCTGTCCTGACTGCTCAGGGCTCTCTTGAACACAAACTCTGTGTGGGGGTGTCTGAATGCCTTTGAATAGCTCATTTGCTTTTCAGGAACAATTCTTTTCCCCCTAAGAGTGTTTTTGCAAGATTAAATAAGTGTGAAATGGGCATTTATATGATCCCTGCCTATAAAAGATGTTATCTGCCTGCTGAGCTTCCCTCCCCTGTTTGCTAATGGGAGTCGAGTCCTTCAATTCATGGTGCTAAATTTACTGTAATTAATTATATCTCTGTTCCAGCGCTGTCCTCATAATGGGTAATAATTGTTTGCTCTGCATAGACTGATGTTCCTTCTGTACTGTCACAAGTGCACCTGGTCTGGGATATGAATAAGCTCACAGAGGTGACTGAAACTTAAGCTTTATATTGCAGCAAGGAATCAGACCACTACTTTTTATATAATCTTTTAGGAACTTTATCATTTTTGTAAGGTTTTCATAGGCTAAGAAACACAAATTGCAACAGAAGACAATTTCACACATTAAATATTGCCTCATGAAGTGTAGAATGCTTATACTCAATAGATACTGTAAAAGAAAGTTTTACAAAACTACTGCCATTAGAAGTGCTCAGGTGAAGGATAATACTGGGTGACTTTGTTCCCTGCTTTGTTTTGCAGGGGGATGAGAGGGAACTGAATTTCTGTACCACTAAAAACTGTAGGTTTAATATCTAGATATCTAGGTGTTTTGGACAATTGCAGAATCGCTATCTTAAACCTGTTTCTTAGGATACTGTAACACTATAATAATTATCTCCTGTTGCTGTTAAAGAGAAATACCAGCATGGCATGCTCCAAAGCTCATGGATGACAGACTCCTGGTGCCCCTGAGAGGCAAATTAAACCCTCCCTGGAGCCATGTAGGGCTACTGATCTCTTTCTGCCAGAGCGAGCCATGGCTACGCCCATGGTTGGAGCCATGTAGGTGACCAGGCTGTTACAGACCTGACTTTGTAATACACATTCGTGTGTGAAGATGGTGCATTGTACGTTTTACTACACATGTAACTTGCTTTGTGGTGAGGAGGCCCAGTTAGGAGTAAAGATCCCCAGATGTTTTTCCTACCTCGGTTCCCAGTCTGGTAGATCAGCTTATATGTCACTCAACTTGTTTCTTTGATTGTAGATCAGAGGCCTCAAACCTGACTTCTTGGCAACTGCTGGTAAAAAGTACTGCACAGAATTAGGTGCTCATCTAATTAACATGGAGTATGACATCTGACTTCATGAAATCTGCTGGTGAAAAGTAGTATGTAAAACTAGGTGCTTATATAATTAACATTGCTTCTTCAATTTGTACAAATAAAAATAACTATTTGTGTTCTATGTCTTACAATGGTTCCCAATGGTAAAACTTCAGTGTTATAAACAAAACACTGCAAATAGATTCAAAGTTCATTTCTTTGTCCCTTAACGTGAACTATATTTGCTTAAATGGAAGGATTTCTGGACTGAAACTTGTATACCAAAAAGAAGTCTGGAAAACAGTTGTTAACATTTTACAACTGAGTTATGAACTCTTGAAAGTATGAGCTTTCCCTGAAGTTCGTCAGGAGACCATACCCTTTTACTAATCTGGCTTGCAGGTGATGCTGGGCTTATTTAGCTCAAACACTGCATTTTTTGAAAACTTTGAGTGGTGGAATGCCTGGGTCTGTAGAGCTGGAGCTATAGTTTTTGAGATTTAGTTATTCACAGAGACTTCTTTTTCAGTTTTGAAAATGTAACTTTTATTTTTTAAACTTGCTAAAAGTAGAATTTCAACATTTTATTTAGGGGAGAAAATAACATCCTAAAGGAGATATAAAAGAATTACAAGTAGAAGATTGTTTAGCCTCTCATAGGATGTTTCGGCAGGGCTGTATATTTGCCAAGTATTTTTCTACATAAAAGACTCTACTGTTGCATCTTTTCTCTCCTGATGTTTTGGAGAGACTGGGCATGAGCCTGCTGCATTATGGAAACTGAACACTTTGGATATGTTATTGTCCAACATTTAATCAAATTTTCAACCTGTCCATATGGACATAACCTAAGTTTTTTCAGATACACATTTTCCTGTTGGCCAACAGTCCTTAGCAAGACTAAGTTAACTAAATTAACTAACTAAATAACAAAACTCCTCCTTTGGGAAGCATGTCATCTGTGGAGGGCTTCATTTGGGAGATGCTTGGATTAGAAATGTGCTTAACTGATGTAGGCACCAAGGAACCAGGTGAGCATGAAGTCTTTAAGTTTCCAGTAGTGATTAATGTGTCATTCAAGCTGTACTTTGGAGCCCTGAGGCCCCTCTAGCAGAATTGTGGGTGAAAGCTGGGGAACATGGTGAAAAGAAACAGTGAAGAGACAGCACTGAAAAGTAACATATTAATGAAAAGCAATGTAATATTATATATTTCTTTTTTAAGAAATATGGAAGTTGGCTAATTTTTGCTGATATTCTTATCTGATTAAATATCTGATTAATTGGAAGAATGATGTGCAAGTGGTACACACTCTGAGGAATACACTATGAAATTTTTGTTCCTACCTACCAGTCAGAAATTTTTCTCTTCCTGCTACTGCTCTATTTTTTCTGCAGTTTTTGTTTTATTTGAGAATTCTGGCTCATTTCAGTAAGTTGTTTAGGTTCTATGGCAATTGGAGAAGTAGTGAAATGATGCATTCCGAAGAAAATCAGGTAGCCAAGAGGAGAGCACAAATTCAAGTCGAACTGTTTAGCAATCTCTGCAGAGCATGATTTAACCTTACTTAGCATGTAACAACAGCTTCATTTACAGAAAAAAATTATAAAGTCAAGGTAATAAGCTCCTAATAAAAATACCTGGAGCTTCCTGCAAGTCTTTCTGCAAAATCAAAGAATATTAATTTCAACTTTCTTGATCTTTTGGATTCCAGATACTTTGGATTCCTTTGAAAAAAAAGAAAATTTATTTAGAAGATAATGCCTCACCTGGTTGAAGAGTTTCTGCAAGCTTTATATTTCCTTTGAAAATAGACATTTCCACTGAAAATGTTTAAAGTAAAAGCAAAATGTCTCTTCAAATCCATCTAGGAAAAAAATGCTGGTGTACTCATTAAAACAACTGTACTTGTTTAATATTTTCATATATTGAATTAAACATCAAAGATGAAACACACATACAGAAATCATGCATATTTTTATAGAGGTCCATAGATGAAGGAGAGGGAAGAGGGCACAGAGCGCTCCATGGTGGGGATGGTTCAGATGCAGAGTCGGATACTCTGTGAGGACCCCAGTGCCCACACGCCCTGCACCAGGTGCGTTTGGCATCCTGAGGGATGAGCAGCATTGCTGGTTCTACTCGTTCATGAGGAGAAATTGTCGTTGACGTAGGCTGGGATAACAGACTTTGATAGAGAAATTAAAAGGTAAAACAGATTTTGGACAGTAGAATATAAAGTAGAAAATTTCTAAGTACATAGACTGTCACACATATTTTCCCTGCCTCAAACTGGAACACGGCATATTAATGAACACTTGCACCTTTTTCTTTTGATGAAACCTTTCACAAGCTCCTTGGGGCACAGAATTTTAGTTTCCCCTCATAAAAAGTCACTGTTAGTATTAAATAGCAAGCAACCTTAAGTAACGACACATGTTTGGGCAGATAATTAACTACTGATCTGCTTTTTAAAATGATACAATTACTCTATGACCGGTTTGATTTTAGAAACCATTACGGATTGGGCTGTTTTTCTAACTATGAATTTACTGCCCGATACAATTATACTAACAAAACATGCATATCAAAAGTACAGCTACAGATTACTTCTGCTGTAAAAAAAAATCCCAATAGCAGCATATTGATCAGGTAGTTCTCAATCTCAAAAAACCCCCTTTTTAATAGCCCCTCTAAATAGTTTGGGGAAACCAAGCCCAATGAAAGTAGATAAACTCGGAGAGTAGGGTGAACGGGTAACTGACTTTCTGAAACATACTATACTAATCTCAAAAACATAATGTAAGTAATCTGTGCAGTGGTGTGGGGGTAATTATTTTAAAGATGGATTGCTGTATTTCGCTGTTTTTCTACATCTTACTTTGTCCTAACAAAATTGTTGTGTGATCCTACTATGCAGATCCATCACTAACACAGTGAAACATACTCCAAAACTAGAAGATATAGGAAAGGAAATTAGTTTGAAGTGATTTTCTGTGAAAACCTAATGTTCAAAAAAAAAAAAAGGTGTTTTGCATTTTTTCCCAAACATCTTGAGCAGAACATAAAAAATGGAGCTGTTAATTTCAGGCAGATTGTGTGATTCTTGGGGGATCCCGTGCAGGGCCAGGAGTTGGATTTGATGATCCTGATGGGTCCCTTCTAACTCAGTATATTCTATGATTCTATGATTCTGTAAATGTCAAGGTGCATCTAAGGACCAAAATAAATATTCTCTATGTTGGTGAGAAATAGGTCTTGGTAAAACCCCTGAGGGCAGTTGGCTCCCTTCTGTACAGTTCAGGCAGTGATAGCTGTGGGCACTGAGTCAAAAGCCACTCGATGTATTATCCTGCAGTAAAATTACAATCAAACTTTTTTCCCCTGTCAATGAGAGGCAGAGAAAAGGAGGATCTCTAAGCAGCTGGAAATTTCCTTAATCCCATTTAGTAAAGCTCCCTGCTTTAGCCAAAAACAATCACATCCCAAGTGGGATTTTGTGATATAAAGCATCTCAGAGCTTCTTTGTGGATTTTTTTTTCCCAATTCTTTCCAATAAAATAAAGCTGAAGCACAGAGGGAGGCAGGGCAGTGGCTGCACAGCCAGCTGGACAGGAGGCATGGCAGGAAGTCCAGTATATGTTTCTAAAGTGAGTTAAGGTATGTTCCTGAAACACTAAACTCCCCCTTTCATTCAGAAATCCTCATAGGATAAGCTTTGCTGACTTGATGGGGAAAAAAGGAAAACTTTTTCTTCCTGTAAATACTTGAGCAGAAGGAAATTTCAGAGGGAAAAATGATTGTCATAAACATCATAATTTTTTAAAGAGCTTAGTAGTACAAAGTGTCTGGAGTTAAAGAATCTTTTGAAATCACCCTAGAGAAACTAGAGGTCCCAATCCTCAGCCTTCCAGCTCTTAAAGCTACCTTCCCCTTGTCACTGAGAGAAAAATGTGGGAATTATTACCTCCTTGCATCACTGCAAAGAAAAACTAGCCCATGACATTCACATGTCTGGCCACACAGGCACAAAACAGTCCCGTAAGTGGTCCCTGAGTGCATATAAATCCTGTGAGCCCATGTCCTATCAGCACAGGTTATACATTTCACATCCTTCCAGCCACCTCTATTCTCACTTTTGGCAAGTGGACGGTATAAACCACCATCTCCATTTTCAACAGGAATTAATTTTTTAATGGTCTGGATAATAATAGCAATTGGTTTAAAAGTTAGAAATTCAGTTGGAAATAGCATAAGTGAGTGAAATTGACTTTAAAACATTGTTTAAGTTTTTTTTCTTCACTCCCTTTCACCCACTTTGGTCACTGAAAGCTTCGCATTGGGACTGAATTAACTAGAAATATATTTCTGATCCTGCCAAGATGTCCAGACTGGATAAGGATGAATAGTATCTTTTTCACCTTGTGTAATGACAGAATTTGCCACTGCCTGTAAGGTTTCTCTGGCAGGAATAGAAAGGTCAGCTGCAAAGCCTTCTTTTACACTGAAATGTCATCAGTCAGAGTGCTGGGGAAAAAAATGAAGTGAGTTAGGTTCAAGTATTTCCTAAATGCCAAACTTCACTCCGCTGATAAGCCCCAGACTGGAAAGATTCATACATATCCATGGAAAATTATTAAAAGATTCCTCTAAAACACTTCACGAAGTGAGAGATTTCAGACCTTTTGATGATATTGAAGGAAATTCTTCTCATGCAATTGGGGTCTGCTACAGTTTATATTTTTAGAGGTGATGGACACCACTGCGTTTGAATATCACAGGTCTTAGAGGCTGAAAAAGGCTGTAATTTCTCTCTTATATTATCAATTACCTAGGGACTCCAAGAAAAAGTATTCCTATTTGCTGTAGTAGGTATTTTGCAGAGGACATTCTTAGTGCTGGACTATTCTTAGTTCTGAGAGGACATGGTTATTCCTTTGGGTTGATCTCATATTCTGCCCCAGCTAAATGTGCACTCACGTCTCTGAAACAGTGCTTCTCCCACAGTGGACAGGGGCTGAGGACACTCAGAATGACACTCCAGTTTTTCCTTCCAGAGACAAGAGCTGATACCGGCTTCTACAAGCAACACAGTAATTCCATACAATTGGAAGTGGAAGAAGCAAATTCATACCTTGTTGCATCGTATCCATGGAAATGGTGTCTGAGGAGTACAGTCTGTTCTGCTTCTGACTTGATCCAAATAACATCGTAGATGATTCTCTGTTGAAATTAAAGATACATCAGATAAAGTTCAAAGGTCTGTTCAAGGTCTGATTATAGGTTTGGGTTTTTTTAAAAATAATTTGTATACTTGAAAGGAGAGGAGGCATTAAATTCACAGATGACACCAGCCTGGAAGAAACAGCACAAGTAATGGAGAACAGGACCAAAACTCAGAATGATCTTGGCAAATTAAAAAAGTCATCTGATAAGAAAAAGAGGAAGCACAGTGAAGACAAGGTCCTTAGGTAATCAGGTATAAGCAACTGAGCAAACGCAGGAAGGAGCATGACTTGCTGGATAGCATTTTGCAGAGAAGAGAGCGTGGAGAATCCCAAGCCAAACAGATGTAAGGGACCTAAAATGTCATCTCCTGAGCTGTATAAACAAAAGCATTGTCTACAAAACACAGGAGTGTTTATTTTCTTATTACGTTGATGAGTCCTTGGGAGAAGGATTACACCTGATGCAGGGCAGCATCTCAGAATTGGTGGGTTCTGAATTTTAAAACACTGATATGCCTTCCTGGTGCTTCAGGGTGTGCATTGTTCTTCAGACCTCCCCAGCTCTTTTAGGGATGCTTTGGCTTTTACTTCTGTCTCAGCCACATCCAAGTCATGGCTCTTTGCTGCCAAAGGCTGCTCTTAAGAACGGGCAGGAAAGCAGCTTCAAGTTTCTATGTTTCAACCTCAAAACCCATGTCACCTATTCCAATAAAGAGGAAGTATTCAAGCAGGCAATATTTCACATGTTTTTAATATGGCATGTGAGATTTGAGGCTCAAACATGGGAAATCCTGCATTATAAAGGATGTTTGGTCACTCAAGTTATTTTTTAAAAAGATGTGAATGATCTGGAAGGAGTCCAAAGGAGGGCAGTAAGAATGATTAGCTGTCTGCAAAGATTGACAGCCAAAAGAAAGGAAGTATGAGGAGGGAGACAGACATAAGCTCCTGACATGCAAAAAGTTGCTGCTGCAAGAGGAAGGAAGTAATCTCTTTGCCATGTTCATGTTGGATAGGATAAAAACCAAAAAGCTTTATATGTCACTGAGGGAGGTTTAGGTTAGATGTTAGAAAGTGTTTCTGAACAGGCAGAGCAGTGAAACATACGAATCATATTCCCTGGGGAGTGACTTGGGACATACGGTCTGGATCACTGGGCTGAACTGCAGAGACTGAGTGTAGCCTAAGGCAGAAGAATGGCAAGAGCAACCTTGCAGTGTTCTTCCCAGTACTGGAAGTCTTCCCAGTACTGCTTGTAAGTCTATCAACAGCAGCAGAAAGAGGTAATCAGCTGAGTGCCAATTTTTTTAAAGTATCATCTTGAAAAATTCATTAGCTCTTCAGGCAACAGAAAAGTTCCCACAGCATGCCTTGGAAAGCACGAAATTCACCTTTAATACTAAATGTTGCTTTCTTGGAAACATTCTCAGTGAGGTAATAGTCAGCACAAAATAAATTACTGCGTTTAAATCAAAGACCCAATTTTGACTTTTATTGTCTGCCTTTCTTTGCGTTTAGGCATCATCTACAGAATCAGGGAGTGCAGTACTGTGCCATATAACATGGTAAAGAACAGAGGCACCTTGGTATTTTTTATTGCAGTGTTGACAACGATATTTTTCTTTAGGTAGTACCTTGTCCCTGAATCTTTTGCCATGCATTTATGCAAGAAAAATAGAGATTTCTTATTAAATGTATTATAACTAACATTAACACTACATCAGATACACACACACACACACACACATATATATATCCAGCAAATATATATTTATTCTCTTGCAATATTCATGACTTTCATATGCCTTAAAGGACTATTTGCTCCATCTGGTTACTGAAGATACTTAAATTATCTTCAGTGTTTGAGGGGTAAGAAATTCCATTTGCATGAAAAACCTCGTGACTCCATATGGAGGTCCTAGACCCAATTTACCAAAAGTTCAAGACTCTAAGATTGATATAAGAATAATATACACTAATCAAGGAAGAACTGTCATGACTATGGTTAATTTATCATTTTAATTATAGGGTATGAAACACCTATACTAAATGACTTCCCTAATGACTAAGCCTTACAGTACAAGCTGTGTTATGATTTTTTCTTTAAGATATTAATTTTATCCTAAGACTTGATTTTTTTTTCTGACATGGATAATGTTTCTGCATTGACACCTTCCTAGTGCAAAATTAATTATATCTGGGCAATCAGAGTTTATTAATTTCTTTGTATTTTATTGTATTCCCTTTTTAGTATTTGAAGTACCATGAAGATGATTTAAATTTCTCATTCCTTCACTACTTTTTTCCTTTGAAACAATATATATTTTTCCAAGACCTAATAAAAGAGAAAATGTTCATAAAATATTATTTTTATGGTCTTCCATTTTCTGTATTCAGTCATGTAAAGGTGATATCATTACCCTGTGGGGACTGTGTTTTTCGTTTGCAGTGGCACCCCAGAGACAGTATAAGGATGTATTTACATAACCATTGCCCTTAGAAATGTCACAGTATCAGGTATAACTTACTGAGCAATAAATTCTTACCAGCTTTCAAATCCAAAAGGGGCAGCATGGGAATTATTCTTTATATTACATCTTTAAACATGCTTTTCTTTCTAGGTGATAGAAAAATTACAGTGAAGTAGGGAGGGAGGAAAGCAGAAAAATAATCTGACTCATGTTGGGTAAATCTGAAAAGGTCATTTCTTGCTTCTGGCCTGCTAGCCTCTGGGCACATTTTTCTTTGTATCTCTGCCCAACTTGTACTACTGCTTTTGATATGAGGTAGACTCATCCACCTTCACAATACAGTTCTGGTTTTGGGTGAAGATAGGACCAAAACCAAACCTGAATAGGAACCAATACTTTTGGAAGATGCTTTCAGCCAAGTCATCTGGACTTCCCCCTCAATTCTCTCTTCTGACAACAGATTCTTCTGGCACCAGATGTTTTGGATCAGATGTCTCACCCTCTTCTCAAGTACTAGTTCAACTTTGAATTAATGTCTGGTTTTACCTTCATAGTAGGTTTTATGCCCAGCCCAACTGAAATGGCTCCTTTAGCTGTGATTGTTCACGAACATAATCTGTCAGTTAGCCTAGGAAGTACGACCTAGGAACTCAGAAAGTATTGTTTTTGATGGCAGAAGCGAGCTGCAAATTGAAGGTGTTAGTATGGCCCTGTCACTGCCCAGTCCTGGAGTCATTACATTAAATATGGTAAACAAAAGCCTATAAATATTCAAATATACTCTACTGTTAAACTATGCTTTCCACATCCTAATCATCCATCATATGTTAATACTTACAACTACAAGCTGTTAATTCCCATCGCAGCAACAGGCAAATCTGCAGCCTGGCCAGTGGGTGGCAAACGTGTTTAACTGGAAATCTGATCTGCCTCTGCTATGTGGCCCCTAGCCTACAATATTTCATAACTGCTTTCAGCATGTCACTCCCATCAGAGGTCCTGCTATAAAGCTTCAGCACTTGTACTGTTCAGAAAGGCAGCTCTAATTCACTCATTTGTGGTCCTGCTCCAAGACTTTACCACTTCTCTCTCAGTAGAGGCCCCAAGACAAATACAGTCCTTCCCCACGACAAGCACACTGGCTCCAGGTGCATAATGTGGTATATATCCCTAGAAAGAAGCTCTAAAATACCCGCAGCAGTGCAAACAGATCAAGACTCAGCAATAAAGGCATGCCAGAATCCTGTACCTGAACAGGTGAAGGATGTCCCCAGTGCTCGCACTCTCCATCCTACCTGCCTGGGAAAAGGAGACTGAAACCAGCTCCTTCTCTCCCTTCTTCACTTCCAGAGAGTTGCATCTGTGACAAAGTCAGTGTGGGAGGGAAAGTGGCAAATAACCATGTCAAAAGAATTTCTGGAGTTTGACAATTTCATTAGGCATCTTCCCACTCTTTATTTTATTTGTCCTTGCTTCTATCATTTTAATTAATATATGAAAACAGCAAAAGCTAAAGGACTCTCTTCCCACTGAATTAAAATACAGGATGAGGAAAAGGAAGTTTAGAAGTTTGCTGAAACTCTAGGGGAAAAAACCAAATCAAAACAAAACAAAAAAGAAAATACAACTTCTCCTAGTTTATAAGACACATATATTTAGTATTTCTCATTTCTTAATGTTCTAATGTTCTGATATATTAAAAACTCGGTCGTGTCCAAGACTGTTACTGGTCTGCTCTATAATAAAAATGTTTTAACAGCTGGGTACTGTCCTCGGCCAACTGCATCAGGTGACAGTGCACCACCACCATCTACTGATCATTTGGCTGTATTACCAAGAGAGAAAGGCCCCGACTTGGACCGATTTGGATTTGCAGATTTTAATTCCCAAGTTAAAATTCTGGTACTGAACCAGAGTTTGTCACTTGTTGTACATGCCTGACAAGGAGAGCAAAGACAGCTAAATTTAGAAGTCTAGAAGGATCATGAAACTCAAAAATTGCAGGGAGCAACTATTTAGGGGTTTGCAGTAATGCTGATCTGCTGCTGGAAAAACTGCAGATACAGATTATTTGAACAGCATTTTGCTCTGACTTACGAAACATGAAAAACTGGTGACCGTATGGTAGGCAACACTGATTAATGTTGCACTGAAAGGATCAAATACTGCTTTTCCTGCCTGCACTTTTACTCATGCAAATGAAAATCATCAGCAATATTGTGTAAATTACCTTTGACAATTCTCCCAAGTTATTCAGCTGCCTATGCCCATTTAAAGAGCTCAGTAATGTAATGCATTGCATTGCATAGGGCACACACTTGGTTCTTCAGGCTAAGCTTAGAGCACATTTGTTTGGAGGAGCTAAGCTGTCGCTTCTCAGTATGTCCTCTTGAATTTGATATAAAATTAAAATTATTTCATTTTTGTACTTATGAAAGGGATAAATTGACGTCAAATTTCTTAGCTTTAAAGGGATTATTTTGGTTCATAGCCTTTATAATATAAATTGTTCTTTTCCTAACTTTACAAGGTCTCTATGTACTTAGACCAGCTACTCACTTTTTTGAAGAGGCTGCATAGAATCTTTTTCTGCCCCTTCAGCAAAAGAATTGTTTTTTACTACAAAAGTTATGGATATTGAAAGTGTGATCTTTCAGCCTTTCTTATGGTATTGAATCCTTTTGTTCTGATACTTCTGTAAACCAAGCTGATGTGAATGAGGATTAGCCTGGTAGAATCCAAGTTGTCTAGAAGTAGGAGACTATTAACAAGAATCCTGCTGGGTAGCTTGCGCAGTATCTACATTCTGCAAAAGGATATATCAAAAATACCCAGTCAGAGCCCAGATTTTCACATCTATTCCGTCTGGGTGTAAATGTCAGTGCATTGTGTATGAAGATACAGACTGGTGCTCGGAGCCATCCTTTCCACTTCAAGTCTACTGCCTTTTGTTAAAGTGTTCCATATGGCTATCTCTTCAATCCACTTACCTTCTTTTGTCTGTGTTGGTGGAGTTGTGCTGACTTACAGCAGTAGATAATAAGTCATTATGTTCTGTGCTAGTGTTACCTCTGTGTTTCACTTCACTCTGTCTGTGCTCTAACTTAGATGATCAGTGTTTGAGGACAGTCACCTTTGATATATTGTTGAGAATGCCATGCACACCTCTATACAATGAATAGTGTGATAATAACAACTTACTCCCATTCACCAAGAAATCAGACACGAGGTAATGATCTAGTGGGCTGTCTTGTCTTTGGCTGCAATCAAGGGAATATACAGGTGTTCAGCTGGCCACAGGAGGGCTCTCATATTGTTCCCTAGATTCAGTAAGGAATACAGTGTGAACAAAGACCACATAGTTCAGATCAGACAAATTCTCTCTCTTCCCAGATTACCCTCAGAGTTTATGAAAAAAGAAGTTTTCTATAATTCTTAAACAAAGCCTTTCCATCAGGGTTAAGACCAGCTGGGACCATTACATCATATTACAGAATATGAAACCATTGTTCCCAACATTTTCATACTTGGAACTCCCTGCAACCACCTTCTCCACTTTCCCAGTCCCCAGACTTCATCTTTGTCTGGTCCTTTCCACTTCTGTTTTCCTCCTTGGGCATTCCCTCATTTTAATGTCTCTTAATGGCAATAGCAGGGAGGTCATGCTAATTATCCCAGCAGGGTTTACTAGCCTGGACTTCAGTCACTGCCATGCTTAGCCTCTAATATCATTAGTCTGAAGCACACCTTAGTGACTGGAAAGTAAGAGCATGAGCTGTAAGATTGTACCAGTGTGCTTTTGTTTTGTCAAGATGGTTTTGCTGAATGTGTAATATTTGTGTGTCTTTATGCAGTATAGTAATTTTAAAAGAATAATGCTAACTCCAGAGATTTTAAACTAAACAAAGAATAAAAGTCTTTTACTCAGTTAATACTTTCCTTGTATGTTTATGTATATATACATTTGCCTACCATGCACAGATACAGTTGTATGCCTGTATATATGTATTTATGTCTTGATATATATCTAGATATATATCATTATATCTATACATAATGATATGTATCTAGATATATATCACTATATCTATATATAATTTTACAATATGTACAGAAAGATTGAAAAAGGACAATTTTTCATGGTGGCATTGCAAACACATGAATAAATGCTTTTCACAGAAAGGAAATCCAAGAAAAGCGTGCTTAAATTTTACAACTTCCGTGTTGGTCCTACTGGATTTCCATTTTCAGCTGTTTGTGTGTATCCACATGCATATGTGTGCATACATGGTTAAGCCTAACATTTGAAGAGTTTCAGTTTCCTACAGTGAACATTTCATTAGTGTTTATGAAGGCTATTACCAGCCTGAGTCCTTCATTTTAATAGGAATTATGCATCTAAACATTCCCATGAACACTGTGCCTGACAGAGGCACTGAAGTCCTTCAACACAAAGCCAGCACATCTCAAAAGCAGGCTGGCATGCGCTAGGCTGTCCAAATGTGCACCGAATTTGTCTGCCTCTGCTTCAGACTGGCCTCTGAGAGTCACTCTCATGCTGCAATAATGTCCCTACAACCAGGCCAAATGCAGGGCTTCCTCAGCACCTCTCTCTGCAAGTATGTGATCCATTTAGAGGCCTGACTATTTTTCTTGGGTCAAACCCACTCCTTTGTGTCTTCATTTTCTCAAGGTATATAAAATAACAGCACCATAAGATACATGTAATGAGCTCACCTCTCATTTTCTGGGTTTCCCCAGAAAAGCTATATTCATTGTGCTCTGGGGAACACATTGCAATGAATGTCTTTATTTGCATAATGTTTTCAGTTGAAAGCAGAAACTGCCAGCATCTCAGTTTTTGTGACACAGTACTTCTGTACTCTATTTGATGGCCATACCACCTTTGCCAATAAGTGATCTCAATATATTTTTCCAGTTCTGTCTCCTATATTATTTTGCAGTGTACAAGAGTTGTAAGAGAAACAGAGTAGTCCTTGTGTCCTTGAGCCTTGCATTACAGGGATAGCCTGGCTTTTATGTATGGACATTATTCCACAATTCCACACTCAGCAGACCCATAAGTTTCTTCCATCCTGGGGAAAAAAACCCACCACATTTTCAGATTTCTTATTAGTCTCTACCCTGTCTACCCAACATATGGCCACAAACTCTCTCGTCTTAGCTTTCTCTGCATTGGATGCAAAAGCTGATAATAACAGCTTCTTTTTTGGTTTGTTTTCGGTTTTGGTTGGGTTTTTGTTTTGGTTTTTTTTGTGTGTGTGGTTTTTTTTTGTTTGTTTGTTTGTTTATGGTTTTTTTTGTTTTGGTTTTTGGTTTTTGGTTTTTTAATTTATAGAAGGCATACATTCAGCTGGAGGGCTGTTCCTGGGCATCTGGGGGTGTGGGAGTGCTCAGTGAGGGGCTGTGAATATTCCTCAGGGAGCAGCACAGGGTTTGGTGTAAGATTAAACTGGGTAATCTGTAATCAGAGCAGGCATATGGTGTGTCAGCATGGTGGGAAACACCAACAGATCAGGCAAAGCCTGTGAGCCAAGCTAAGTGGAAGGGCCTGGGAAAGCCAGAAGTTTGCTGCCTTACCTAGAAGCAGCTGATCCCTGCTTCAGTGAACAGCAGAAGCTTGTTGCTCGCAGGAGTTTGCTCCAATAGACAACCACCCACTTTGCCTTTCCTAGAGCCAGGCCTGCTCACATGAGTGTTCAAAGGGTTCAGAATGCCAGAGACAAAAGCATTTCACAACATTCAGCCCACATCTCCTGAGGCTTGTGCCTCTTGAGGAAGCCTCAATTTTTCCCTAAGTAGTCATGAGGCAAGTCCCTCACAGCCAGTTCAATTTCTGAGGAATTACAATGCCTGGTCTTATTCACTCATGAGATACAAAATACAGTCCTGCCCATCATGTCAGTATTTCACATTTCACTGTGTTTACCTTGCACACTACTTAAGCTCTGTCTTTTCCAGATGATGATTAATTCAGGCAAAACCATCTGCAGATGCTCCTTCTCTCATTCCTGCTCCCCTTCCTTGAAAATCTGTATCTATTTCAAATATACAGTCCTCCAAAAAGTTGGGAAGAGCTGATTTTCATATAGCAACTGAGACAATAACCACTCTCCTATCTTTTTAATGCCATTTAATAAAAATTTCAACAAATGTTCAATTCTAATACATTTGTAATCAACAGCACAGATGTCAGGTTTCACTAGCAGTCAGGGACAGATTCTCTCAGTATGTCTTCAGTCAGTATGATCTACTATATATCAAGAAAAATACAAATCTACTGTGAAAAGTATCACAGTTAAAATGAATAGAATAGAATAGAATAGAATAGAATAGAATAGAATAGAATAGAATAGAATAGAATAGAATAGAATAGAATAGAATATCCTGAGTTGGAAGAGACCCACAAGGATCATCAAATCCAACTCCTGTTGCTGCACAGGACCAAGAATCCCACCGTGTGCCTACACCATGTTTGGACAAACACAGCAGAAAAATGAAAAGGAGAACAGGACAGACAGAGTTCTGTGCATTTCTAATAGGTATACAAGGAAATATAAGGGAAGATATGCAAACCCTGACCTGGAGAAGTTCTGGTGCAAGTGTATAAATATTTTCCAGTATGGTAAATAACTTCTTGGCTGAATCTAGATTACGTAAAATGTTCTGTCTCGGTGCACTCAGAAAAGAAAAGCCATGGGCCACAAAAAAAAAAAAAAGGAGCATTTAAATTGTCTTTTAGTCTGCAGGTGAACACCCTTTATTTTTAACCCCACCATTTGTATTTTAAATGCATAGTGAAAGATCTGCTATCTCCTTTTCACTAAAGCAGGGACTAAGATATTTTTCTCCTGAACTGTGGCATAGAGAAAACAGTCTTCTCTTCTTCCTCAAGTCCTCTCTTCTTCCCCCAACTGACAAAAACATTTGTACTGTTCATCAGTCCTTTGGTAAACTTCCTCCAACAGGTTTCTGACATTGCCTTCCTTCCCTGCTAGATGCTCCTTTGACACTTTGCTTCATGTAGAAACTCATTTCTGTTGCTTCCCCGCTCTGTGCTACGCACAGAGAATAAGTGCATTCCAGGTCTTCGGGGGCAGCTGAAAACAGCAGGACTGTGATTATCTTTACTTTCAGGCATAAAGATTTCAGGGAATGACAAAAATCTTAGGGATATTGGGTTTGGCTTTTGGTTATTTCCAAAATAATGGGAGATGGCTGGACAAGGAAAAAAGCACAAGTACACCAAGATGCCTCCTGGGACACTGAACTCTGGGACCCATAAGACTCAGAAAAATAGCAAGTACACCATCAGAACCATTTATAAGCACAAACATGTGAAAAACCAAGCAGTTTCCACATACTAATATTGTAAAATTTAATATTTATGTGTCACATGAAACAGCTTGGTAACAAACTGAGCTTGAATTTAGCGACAGAAGGAAAACAAAAACCATCACAAAATGCATCACGTAAATTGTTGTGGGAGGGGCAGTGTTTAGCACTCACTAATTCAAAGCTGGGCCCTTGGGAGCTAAGAAACTACTCGTATTTGCTGGCACAGCTGTAGCTGTCGAAGGGATTACTAAAGCGTGATGGGATGTGTGTGGCAGTCAGATGCAGCAGAACAGTCATCTGAGAAAAATTATATCAATAAGTGCCACAATGTTTTGGGGTTTTTAACTAGGCAGTTTAAATATTCCCAAAATTATTTCCTGTAAGAACTTGTGGCATAATATGGTGGAATGAATACCTGAAATATTTTAAACGTCAAGCTTAGATAGAGCCTGGAAAGTTACACTTCACAAAGCTTCCAGGATAACAATACAATTCTCTATATTTGCAAATTACCAATAACTGTGAGCTATTTTAAAGCTTCTGCATAATGGCATTTGGAAAAAAAACCCTGAGCTTTAAAAATGGCAAGTCTCCACCTCTTAAGAAGAAACAATGATTCATACTGATGCAGCATTGTCTGTTTGACTCAGCAGGTGTATTGACACCAACCAAAGATAAGGGATGGGTTCTGATAAGTAAAAAAATCCCCATTCCTCAATTTAGATTAAAGAAGGAAAGAGGTTGAAGTGGGAAGGTGGGAGTACCTGTAGTAATAGAGATTAGGTAAAACTGCTTGAACAAGATGGTGACAGTAGGTATGGCAAAGTTTAGAAATATAAACTGGTATAAATGCATGAGATAAAACAAATGGAAAAACTGCTTGAACAAGATGGTGACAGTAGGTATGGCAAAGTTTAGAAATATAAACTGGTATAAATGCATGAGATAAAACAAATGGAAAAAAAAAGATAAAGAAAAGAAAGCAAGTGCTGTTCAGAAGTCTGGGTACAAAGGAACAGTAATTAGGTTTTAAATGGTAAAGAAAACGACAAGGTTTTTGAGTAGAATGTTATAATTTTCAATTGTAAAACTGATACCCTTGAAACTAATGTTTGAAGTAAATAAAATTTGGAGCAGAAAGATAAATTAGATTTTGGTAAATATAGGCAGTAGCCAAAACCTTGAGAATAAAGGAAGTGTCCTGGATGTCAGGAGATGTGAGAGCAAAGGTAACAGGCAGAGGAGAGGAACGGGAGCCACAGAAAGACATAATTGACTTTAGAACCTCAGAGAAAAATCTTCTTTAAAAATCTTGGTAAGATTATGGCTTCTGAGAACAATGTTTGCCAGTTTTGTATTGATTTATAAAGTGTTGGGGTTTTTTTTGTTTTTCTTCCCCCAAAGACTAAAATCTGTACAGGACTTGTAAAGACAGCTCAAGGCCATTAAGCAAGACTCTCTTGCATTTTATTTTTGCTGACTCAAATGAACTGTCATCAGGAGGCACAAGTAAGCACAAACACTCACAAACTCCGCAAACAGAGCTGTGCCTGGATGGGTGTTCGTGTCCACAAGAGCTGTACTGCTGCGGTGGCCGCCGGAAGAGAACTGGTGTGGTGGTGAGGAACTCAGATCTAAACTGCTTTGAGTGTATTTCATCAAAGTGATTAAACAGAGAGGGAAGGCTCTTAGACTTAGTTATCAAGAGCTTTTGGGAAGACAGTGGTTTTAGTACAGCATTGTGCCAAAATACACTTTAGAAAGCTTCTATTTTACTGGTATACTTTTGTCGTCATTTGCTGTAGCATAAGGTTTGGTTTGTTTTAATTTGATGTATTTTTTGTTGTATCATAAGAGCTTTGTGGCAGCTCAGACAATCTTGTAAGTAATATCCAGCAGAGTTTAAATCAAACCTTGTTCAGAAAAAGTTTTAAGTTCGCCTAGCTGACATCCAAATGACAGTCATCCTATCAGCTGAATGGAGCCATAAATAACAGAAAAGGGAAAACCAGGATTTTAATGCTGAATAACAACTTCCTCTTAATTATAGTCTGTGTTAACCTTATAATAATCCTTAGTATGAATGTTGTCACCTTTTCTTATTTTATTCAGAATATTTTTATGTTGGTGTTCTTACTAAATCCTTAACTCTCAAGAGTCTGAGACTCATCTGGGACTCTCAGATTTTTTTTTTTTTGTTTTAAATTCACTTTTCAGAAATGGAGGAAAATCTGGAAAACAGAACTACCTTAGAGGTTAAAAAACCCCCTTGCCAGTCACAAAATGTTCTGATATCTCCCATAGTTTCCAAAAGCCCCAGAGACCCCACACCACCCCTCCTTCATCCTTCCTTCCACTGTCCCCAAACCCACTGACTCCTTAGTCATCCTTTCATCCCTGCTTCAGATGTCCCAGCCCCTTCTCAGCTGCTGAGCCTGGCCTCCTAAAACCTTCATTTTGGCTTCCAGACTCCCTACGACCTTTTCCTCTGCAACCATTATGCAATGCTTACAGATTTCTTTTTTAATCTCAGCCTAGTCCTATTCTGACAGCTCCCATAAGAAATATAAATTTTTATTTAATATAGAAATAAGGCAATAAAAGCTAATGGCTCTAATATTTATTGAAGTCTCGAGCTGGTCCACATGCAGTTGTCTACTAAGGGATTTAGTGTGAAGTCAGGTATGGGGACGTATTTCACACATAACTGTTTCACACTGTCTTCCTTATGTAAACAAGTATTTAGGTCTTGCTGAACCAAACATTTCTTTACCTTACGAGCGCATATAGGCACTAGTTGACTCTCATATTAATAGCACAGCATGTGTGTGTCAACATTGAAATGATCTAAGATCTTCAGGGTGAAACATATTTATGCCAAAGACAGAATTATGTTTTGGTATCCACACTCAGCATGGCTACAACTACAACAATACAAAGTAGTATTCAATCACTGCTAGATTTCTCATAAGGATATGAAATAACTGTTGTTGTGGTCATAAAACTTTGCTTTTCTCTTTGGAAGATCCAGGACTAAATAGCTTCTATAATTTTCATGTAAAATGTTTAATACCACATAATCTGTAGCTGGCTCAAGCTTACCAGGAGCACTGCAAAATAATCTTCAGGGCTTTATACGTGACGTTCACTTTTTTTTTTTTTTTTTTTTTTTTTTTTTTTTTTTTTTTTTTTTTTTTTTTTTTTTTTTTTTTTTTTTTTTTTTTTTTTTTTTTTTTTTTGTTTGGTTTAGGTTTAGGTTTGTGTGATCTTCCATATGTAAAGTAACTTGTGCACTGGTAAACAAGGACTCTTGCAGAAATTATAAAAGTACTTCAAAGCAATTCTCAAATGCACACACTGCTACTGCCAACCAGAAAGGCTAGATAACAGCCTGCTAGAGCTGCGTCTTTATTATAAATATTTGCATCTTCTGGTTCACTGAATTCACTTGCTACATATGAAATATTTAACTGTTAATCCTCCATTACAGATTTGTCATTGGCTGTCTGATCATTGCTTTCATAACTTGTATTTGTCTATGTGGAAATAATACCACAAGAAATAAGGTAGTAGACAATTGTGAGAAAGAACAGAGAAGAACTAATTAGACCAACGTTTTGCTTAAGCATATTCAGCATACCTTTCAAGGGTGTCTGAATATTGTAGAATTAAAAATTGGAAATTTTCACTGTAAGCCTACCTGCAAACTAATCCATGTAGTCTTCAAGGCACTCATTGAATGTGTCTGTGTACTCATGATTGATACAGAGAGCCTCATTAATAGGTTCTCATGTTGTAAGTATATTAGTATTCATTATTTGAATATTCAGCTATTTGAAAATGTGCTTGTACAATTTAAAATATAATTTACATCACTCATACAATGTAAAAATGTACTGTGCATAGCATCAGCATGGACTGGACAAATACGAAATGCTGCCAAAAGGAAAAATTTCCCACCTTGGGTTAGGAATAGGCCCAGCCATGTCGTGGCCGATTAGTCAATGGAACAAGAGCCAGGCAGAGCTCTTGCAAGACAGTCTCTGCTGCCAAAGACTGCGGTTATGGTGAGGGAAAGGAGCCTCTCCCAGAATGCCTGTTCGGCTATGGTAATGTATCCCAGTTCTAGTTCCCTGGTTGGCTCCTGGTGTTAGCCACACCCCTGTATTTAAGATCAATCCGTCACGTGTTTGGGGTCATTTGCCTCTAGAAACCTTCACAAGTTGTGGCAATAAACTGCTGTTTGTGGAACTCCATGCAAGGTCCCTTCTCAACTCCTTGCCGTCACATTCACATTACTGAAGCCATCCCTGCGTCTGTGCGTTCATGCATGTGAGCCACAGCACCAGAAGGGAGCCAGTAAGACAGCCATCTAGTTCCCACTGCACCTCCAGCACTAGGGCTCAAGTATTCTTTCTGAATAGAAATCACAGAATGATGAGGCTGGAAGGAGCTTCTGGAAGTCATCTGGTCCAACCTGCCTGCTTAGGCAGGTCCTCATAGAGCCAGTTGTCCAGGATTGTGTCCAGAAGGCTTTTGAATATATCCATGGATGGAGACTCCACAACCTCTCTGGGCAGCCTGGGTCAGTGCTCAGTCACAATAAAAGTGTTTCCTGATGGTCAGAGGGAACCTCCTGTATTTCTGTTTGTGCCCATTGCCTCTGGTGCTGTCGCTAGGCACAACTGACAAAAGTCTGACTCCATCCTCTTTGCACCCTCCCTTTAGGTATTTATATACATTGATCAGATTGCCTCTGAGCCTTTTCTTCTCCAGGCTGGCCAGTTCCAGCTGTCTCAGCCTTTCCTCAAAGGGGAGATGCTCCAGTCCCTTTATCATCTTCATGACCCTTTGGTGGACTGTCCCCAGTGTGTCTGTGTCTCTCCTGTACTGAGGAGCGCAGAACTGGACACAGCAGTCCTGGTGTGGCCTCACCGGTGCTGAGTAGAGGAGGTGGGGCACCTCTCTTGATCTGCTGGCAATGCTTTGAATAATGAAGCCTGGGATACCACTGACCTTCTTTGCTCTAAGAGCACTCTGCTGGCTCATGTAGGACCCAAATTACAACTGAGCTCTCACTACAGCCTGACTTAATTTTATTTTATTAATGTTATTTATTGACACTGCTCCTGTGGTGTTTACTCAGGCTGCAGTAAATTGTCTGCTTTTTTTTCCTTAAGGGTGTCTAGCCAATGGGTGTCAGCAAACAAGGCATGGAAACGTGACTGGGGTATAACTGATGTTTGCTTAAGTTTGTAGAGGATTTGAACTGAGATATAATATATCAACTATACCTTGTGTCACAGGGAGTTTTCATCCAGGAATCAATGGCATTACCAGTATGTCAGTGTTACATACTTCAGTGCTCACTGAAGCAACAGAGAAAAGATCATTTCAAGAGAAGCTATTTGGAGGAATAGCTCCGTTTCATTACATGAATAGCAGCATTCATGAGAGTGCTACCATGTAATTATATAGACAAATTTAGCTTATTCAGGTAAGAGACAAGCCCCATGTGCCCAGGATAGTCTACAAGGATATCTGGGCAGAAATAAAGAGGAATGCAGGGAGCACGTGGTACTATGCACAGCTTGCGTTTTCAAAATCTGCAGCTCAGAGGTCCAGCTGTACCTTGGGCTGCATCACAAGAAGTGACCAGCAGGTTGAGTGAGGGAGGTGATTCTGCTCTCTGCTCTCGTGAGACCTTGTCTGGAGTACTGTGAACAGCCCTGGGGCCCCCAGATAAGCAGTCCAGAAGAGGGGTGTGAAGATGATCACAGGCTGGAACACCTCTCCTACAAAGACAGGCTGAGAGAGTTGAGGTTGTTCAGCTGGAGAAGAGATGGCTCTGGGGAAACTTTACAGTGCCTTCCCAGTACATAAAGGGAGCTGCAAGAGAGAGCTGGAGAAGGAGTTTTTACAAGGGCGTGTAGTGATAAGACAATGGAGAATGGCTTTAAACTGAAAGAGGGCAGGTTTAGATGAGACAGCAGGAGGAAATTCTTTACTGTGAGCATGGTGGGACACTGGAACCGGTGGCCCAGGGAAGTTGTGGATGCCTCATCCCTGGAAGTGTTCAAGGCCAGATTGGATGGGACTTTAAGCAACCTGGTCTAGTGGAAGGTGTCTCTGCTTATGCAGGAGAATTGAAACTAGATGATCTTTAAGGTCCCTTCCAGTCCAAACCATTTAAAGATTCTGTGATTTCTCTGTGCAATATCTCATTTCTTTTCAGCCTTAGTTGTAATCCACTGATGTTGCAAGCGTGGTTGTATCTGTTCAGTTTTTTGTGAAAATAATATAACGATGTTCAGGAAAATGCATTTTCCTCTTTGTAACAAATAGCTCTACCTTTCCTTATGAACAGAAATAGGTTCTATGTAAATTTCTATCTCTGAGCTCATCCTATGTATGCTAATTTAAGTTCATGAACATCCAGAGAAAGGGAAATGGGATCTCAAAAAAAAAAAAGCTATCTTATTTGCTACATGGCCAACCTCCTTTCTTTAGGAACAAGTTGCCTCACAGTTAAGACATGACATGAGTTTCAAATCTTGAAATCTTTGTTTATGACAAGCAGAAGTAAGATCACATGATCTGTATTTGTTCATTTAGTCTTCTTTGTGAACTGAATAGCCTTTTTGTACTTAGTTTTCTTATGGGACTGAACTTTACAAATAAATCCTTCAAATTCTCGGGATACAACAATAAAGTTGCAGTGTCTGCACAGTATTTAGCAACTCTCAGATAATGTATTTGAAAACAGCAAAACCAAAGTGAAATATATTGTAATCAATTGGAGTGTCTGTGAATGATCTGTAAAATCAGTTTTAACGCTTCTGGGGTACCAGAATTTCATAAAATTCGTAAAAGAAACAACCTGTAGCTTGTGATGTAGCTACTCTGGTCAAATACTGAAATGACAAAATAAACAACTGTGCTGCTTTCTAAAAATCAATCTGTAATACATCACATTTTTATTGGAAGATTTTATTTAAAAATAGATATTACAAATAAATCCTGAAACTTTAAGACACCTCAGTGAGACATTAAATTTGTAGGCATACAAACTTCAGTCTTACAGGCCAACGGACACACTGGCAGCGTTTGGGAGCAGATCGTGGGAGATCTGCTAGGCAGTGGGGCAGAGCTTTGCTTTGCACAGCTGTGTAAAGACTTGCCATAATAGCTGCCTGGAGCAGCAATCTCCGTGCTGGAGGAAACATGAGGAGCCCCTGTTCTCCCTCCCTGAGGACGCGTAATGCTCTGCAGAGACCGGGAAGGGAGGAGTGACGGCTGTGCCCTTGTGTTCTGCCTCCGCTGGCCTGAAGGAAAGCAAGCCGAGAGATGCTCTTAGGGAAGATGCAAACCACCCCAGTGACAAAGCCCCCAGGGAGAGTACCCTGCTCTCGGCAGAATGTCCCCACTGCTACCCTTGCCATGCTCCGCACGGGAACGGAGTCAGCGTGCCCAGTCACAGCCCTCAATGCCACGATTTCCAACCCAGAGTTCACCATTCCTGTGCAGTTTGCTATAGCATTTTTAAAAACTATTTTGTATTAAAACCAGTAGATGGGTGCATTTGCTGTTACTTTGTGGTTGGTTGGTTCGTTTTGCTTTTAAAATTCGCTTTAAATTCTCCAGCAGCGGCAGGGGCCCCGGGCGGAGGTCACGCGTGGCAGCGGGGCCGCGGGGGACCCTGCGACCCGACACGTCCCAGCCGTGCGGAGAGCAGGTCACCGCGCCCGCCTTCCCCCTCGTCCCTCCCGCTGGCTGCGGTGGGAGGCGAGCGGGGCCGGCACGGCTGGGGAGGCCATTTTGCAGCCGTTCGGGGAGGAAGAGCGGGCGGCGGGCGCGGCCGGGCGGTACCTGGCCCCCCGCGGCAGGTGAGCGCGGCAGGTGAGCGCGGCGGCGGCGGGCGCGGGGCCGGACCGTCCT
>VZTI01002167.1:122759-219772 GCA_013397865.1 Struthidea cinerea | reverse complement strand
TGCTGCCCCCTCCGTTCCTCCTTCCGTCCCTCGGCGCCGCCGGAGCTGTTGCATTGCTTCCTTTTCCCCCGGTTTCCCCTCTTCTCACCGTGCCCGCTGCAGGGCCCGACGCGGCGGTGAGAGGCGGGTGGGGGGCACCGGCGGCTGCAGGCCGTGTGGAGCCGCCGGGCTGGGGTTCGCCCCCGGGGCTGACGGCGCGGCTCAGCCGCGGCCCCGGGACGTTTCCGGGCCTCCGCCGGGCCTTTTGTTCGGCGCGGTGGCTCCCGCCGGCCAGGCGGGGTCTGTCACCGCTGCCCCTGGGCAGGCGGGCAGAGACGCTCCCCGGCCGGGCAGGGTCGTCCTCGCCCGGGTGGGCTCAGAAGCCGCAGCGAGCCAGTGCCCGAGCGCCCCGGGGGCACCTGGAGCAGTTCCTGATGCTCCTGTGATGGGCTGTGGGCTGCGCAGCCCCGATGCTCACCTGTGCCGTGGTGTGGCAGCCTTTCGGCCGGCGAGGTGCACCTGGCCTCCAGCCCTTCCCCGTGTGAAAACTCGGGAGGGGGAGGGAGACGCCGCTGTGCCCCCCTCACCCTCGGCCTTGCGTTTGGTGGCAGGAGGGCAACCCCTCCGTCGGGCTGCGGCAGGGATCCTGCGGCGGCATCGCGCCTGCCGGGACCAGGGGTATGTCAGGATGCAGAAAACTTGTGTACATAGGGGTACAAGATGTCTTCGAAGGAAATGCGTCCTCCCCTGTGGTCAGTGTTGGCCCTGTGGCATGTATTGTCAAATGGCTAAATATGTCATCTGGGATGAGCGATCATACACCGGCTGGGCCTTCATGGCAGCGGGCTGGCAGCATTCTTCCCGCTGCGGTGGGGTGGACGTGCACCACGTAAAGGGTACGCTTATGTCCTGTTTCCTCAAAGCTTTTCCGATATCACACCGGTTGTAACAATCAGTAAGCAATGCCTTGCCGCAAGAAGCAAAATGTTAAAAGTAACCTTTTTGGACTGTTTCTTTCACGGTTGTATTTAAGTACACCAAGTAGAATCTGGGTGGGCATGTGTTCACACACAGAGTAGTCAAAAGGTAAAGGTGTCTTGTAGGAAAACCTACCTATCTGACATCAAATGTAATACCAGATTTTGCCTTTTTTAAAGGGTGAAACAGTAGCAGTTCTGGAATAAGAACCACTAACTATAACTCAAAGGCCACTAAACTTAGGATATACTGAGTTTATTGATAAGCATGCCGTGTTTGGCCCTTGAAGCTAGCACTTCGGATACCAAGGTAATATAAAAGTCTACTGTAATTTTTGTATCATATGGAAAATCTTCTTCATGTATGTGATCGAAGTGGTGAGGTTGGCAAAATTGGTGCCTTTCAACTGCCCTGTTGATCTTGTCTTCTACTGTCAAGCTCAATTCAGATGGCATGGAAAGGCTTGTCTCAGTAGCTGCTACATCCACATCAAGACTGATGGCTGATTATTTGAGTAATAGCAGCTATGTCAGTGAGTAGAGAACATTTTTATCAAAATAGCAATGTCTAATTTTATCTTCCATTTAAGAACATCTGAGTTTTCATAGTTTTCATTTTCCAAAGCCTGATTACAAGCGCAGTCTTTAGTCTTTGGACATGTGCATTGGTAGAAGGGCATATGTAGAGCTGATCTCATATCAAAGTGTATTCTGCTTCCTAGTTACTAGCTACTTACTGTGAATCTTTTTCTGAAAGTTTTGTGATGCCAGCTTAGCTTTGAATAAGTTCCTGGACATCAGGTGTGATGATTTTCTGGGGAAAAGAGTTTTTGTATCAGGTACATTCCCAGTTTGTATACACACAGCACAGTAAGTGCTAAATGGTTGTAAAACCTAAACTAGCTGGTTTTCCCTC
The DNA here is from genome assembly GCA_013397865.1 of Struthidea cinerea. Taxonomy (NCBI): domain Eukaryota; kingdom Metazoa; phylum Chordata; class Aves; order Passeriformes; family Corcoracidae; genus Struthidea; species Struthidea cinerea. The sequence goes on along the minus strand of VZTI01002167.1, from coordinate 217,900 downwards.
TTGCCCTTTTAGTACCATGGTCGTAGTTGTAGGTCCCAGTAAAGAGCCGTTGCCAAAGTTCAGGGATATTTGCAGACGACTGTCTTTCCCTTTGTGGCTGGGAATAAACTAGTTAAAAACCAAGGGCTTGAAATAAAGATAGAGGTTAGAAAGCCAGAGCATGCCATTAGGGAATAATTGCTTCAGCTGCAGTATTCATTGTTGGACAGGTTACATGAGACTAGGGTGGAGAACCCTCCTCGTGGTGGGAAAATCAGATGAGACTTGGTTTAGATGTTCCATGTCTGTGTTAACAAACGAAATAAATAGGTCTTGGGTTTGGAGCTTTTTGAAGGTGGGATTTGTAGTCAGTGTTCTAATTAAGGAAGGGATGAGGAGGGATGCTTTGCATCAAGCATTTCTCTCCTTCATTGCTCTCAGACGTATGTTCAGACAGTCCCCGCTTCGAATTCTCCTCAGCCAGACTGATTACGTAATTTGTGCATATGAAAAGTACCGGTAATTAAGCTCTGCACTTAGCACCGTATTTAGAAAAATGAATGAATTTTTTATGCAGATCTCTTGTGGCCTCTGAAGGTCACAGAGGTATCCTCTAAGTCTCAGCAACTGGTTTTCTTTAATAGGGTAAAATTCTCACAGATGAGTTGTTCATTTTGTCAGTGTTTGTGCTTAGAACCCCAGAAGTGAGGCTGTTAGATGTCCATGAAGGTTCACCTTAGAACCTTTACCTCTCTAACTTCTCTCAAGTATGTAAAACCTGACAGTTATTTCAGATGAGGACTAAATTATGGTTTTGTGGGGTTTTGGTTTTGTTTGGGTTTTTTAATTGTTCTAACAGGTATTCCAGAACTTAAATTTGTTTTAATGCTGAAATGAATGTGTGAAAATTTTGAAACAAACAAACAAAAAAGCCCCCGAACTAACCCTTAAGCTGATTTCCTATTGGTATTGGTGATTTGTTTGGTGAGTACACAAAATACACAGTGCATGTTTTTCACATGAATAGGTTCTGTGTAGAACCTAACAACAGACCCTTGGCAAACAGGAATGTAAGAGTTATATGAAGAGGTAACATGAACCCAGGGGGAATGTAACCATAATCAGTGTAATTTGGGAAGGGATTAAATTTCTTTATTGCCTGTAAACTTTGCTTCTCGGTAGAAGATGAGGATCATTCATTTGTAGCTGCTAGGGAAGTCTTTTAAGAGAAATCCTACAGTATTCTGTTGTAGCGCCGAAATCTGGTGTTATATTTGTCTGCTGCAGTGTATATTGGTTTTAATTTGTATTTCAGTTGGTCTTCCTATTTTATTAGTTGTTCAAAATTAAGAAGTTATGAATAATAAAATAACAGTTGAGTAATAAATAGCACCCAATTCAAATACTAGCCTACTAGTAGACGAATATGCGCAGGAAATCCCACCTTCACAATCTCAGAATGAGATTAGGTAGATAATTATTTTCCAGTATGATGGTGAATAAAAATTCAGATGTTGCTGCTTAGTCAGAATCTGCAGTGTTTTTTCCCCGTCTGTGTGCATGGAGGACAGGAAGGTTGATGCTTGAGTGCTGCTGTTTGGAATTGTCTGCAAGCAGCCATTCCATTACTTTGTGGAAGCTAACTTCACAACCATTTCAGATGGACATTCTGCAAAGTCTGCTTTTGTGGACAGCACAGTAACAGCTCTGAGAAGACCCTCCAGTTCTGGGTTTGTTTTTTTGTTGTTGTTGTTTTTAAACTAGTTATTGCAGTTTTAACAATAATGATAAAGTTTAGATGATGCAGAAATAGTCTTTAATAGTCTTTTCTCTCTTTCCTCTTGCACTGCCGTACTGCCTCTTCTCATTCAGCTGCAAATTACTAATGACGGTCAAATCCAAAGGTTTATTTCATTGAGACCACAAATGGACTCCTCAGAATAGAAGCTAAATTGCTCTAAAGCAGTACAAAAAATGTTGCTTTATTTTAGTGGAGGAGCCAGTTGTCTACTCAGTACTACATAGTGTTGTAAAATATTAATGAAGATGAGGTATTTGTTGATTTTATCAATAATCAGATCCAGGTAAGCACTACGTTTTGGTTGGGGTTTTTTCATGTTTGTCTTGAACTACTAATGCCTGCAAATGCCTAGTAACTGATTTCTCTCAGTCAGATGAACAAGTTACCTAGGTGATCTGAGGGTTTAAAACTGCAGTCTTTTTCTCCTAAGCATTTGTGTTCACCCTTTTGGTGTCTAATACCTTGCACTAAGTGGTTCAACTTACCTTTAATAGCGCATGTATGCACTTGTGAAGCAACAAATTCATATGCTGGCTTTCCCTGCTATCCCACTTGGGTCTTGTGGTTTTTTTGCCCACTCGTATCTTGAGATAGTGTTAATTGCTATGTGTTTCTCCCTCTCCTCATTTTTGTCTTTTTTTTTGAAACACCACACTGATGGTGTTTCTCCTGCTTGAGACTAAAACTGGGTTCATGAAGCTTTTGGGGATGGCTGTGTCAACTTTTGGCTAAGTGAATGGTTTCAAATAGTGGTTTTTGGTAGCAATGAAATGCAATTTTACAATTTTTAATTGTAATGGTTAACAGAAACTTGGCTATATGTATTTATGTGCTGGGGAGGAAGAAGAATTGTGGATTTAGATTTTTTGAAAATATAAGAAATCTCCAGTGGTTTTGGGAGATGGAGGAACAGAAATGTCACTCTGCTTCTTGTTAGTACAAACTTCAGATTAGTTTTTTACTCTTGTCTCCTGTGGGCAAAGACAGTCTTGGCGCAGGAAGAAAACCAAGAAGAAAATGTATGCCAAGGAAATGCAGTGCATAGGAATGTGCTGTACCTGGCAGGTTCCAGGTTCAGCTTCAGTGGTATTTCTTAACAGCCCTGCTTGAAGTCTGGCCATTGAATAGCAGTGTGGTTGGGAGTGATGCTTCTATTCCACATCTCAAATTCCAGTACGTTGGATCAATACAGTTGTTGTGAACCTTAAGCTTGTAATTTAGGGAGAGTTCTTCCAGTCAGCCAAAGGCAAACTAAGTAATCTCTCAAAAATACCCACAACTTGAAATCAAAGTATGCACTTTCAGTATTTCTGTTGGCTTATACATTCATTACCTTATGCAAGCTGCATTTTTTGTAGGATCAATTTTCTTTTGCTCCAGTATATATATATATATATATCTATATATCTATCTCTCTTCTGCCTTTAGTTACAAAGAAAGGCAACTTCTGAGAGAACTGTGCTGTTGGTATTCTGCTTCTCCCACAGGTCCTGATGGTTTTACCATATTCATGCCAGGGAGCACAAATAAGGGAGGCAACAAGTCTGTGTAAATGGTTGTACTTACTAGAAAAAATCAGTTTAATAATACTAATATAATACATGTTAATAATATACACTAAAACATTTTGTTTTAGGAAGTGCCAGAGAGAACTGAGTGCTTTCTTTTTTTCTTCAGAAATTCCAGAAACAGTATCCTGAAAGCTGGTTTACATTAAGCTTTCAGTTAATGTATTATCTGGCTTGCTCTGCATGGGTAATAAGCATTATACACATGCTTTTTACAAATACCATCTTTAGTTTTATTAGATACTGGAATAGATGTATGTATTTTTTAATACAGAACCATAAGAATGTGAACATACTATAACTTCTTGTTGCTTTTTCTACGTGCATTGAATCTTCCACTTTAAAATAGTAAGACAGAATTATAGGTGACATAATGGCATGTCTGAGCCCTTGAAAGGAATATTTTTAAGTTTGTTTCAACACAGAGCAACATTTTCATTTCTGTAAAATGCTGATGTACTGATTCAGATATATCCATGCCACTCTTGCTGGCTTGAAGAGCAACAGATCTTGAGAAAAACTGAAGGAAAAATTCTTTTATGTACAGTATAGTCTAAATTTGACTCCCGGTTTCTTGGTGGGTCATGACTAACTGCTTGGGGGATTGGGTGTATTTAAACAGAGCTGCTGTTGATATAAAAGTAAGTTTTGAGTAGAATCAGTTTATGCAGGCAGGACACAAAAGTCCCTGGAAATCCAGCACTGAAGCTATCTTTTACTTGTTCCTACTCTTAGTTTTTGCAGTTCTGTGAGCTGTCACTGCCTGTGCCATTCTGTGGAGGTATCCTAGGGAGTGAATTCCTGCCTTTGTTCATTATCTGTACACCTCATGCATTGGCAGGTGAAGCCTTCCTGTCGCTGTGAGTGGGAACCTGCGCCATGGCAAGGTGCCGCTGTAGCGGGTGCTTTTCAGATGGAGAGGCAAGACACATAACAGTATAGAGGACACCACACAGGCCTTACTGGAGTGACTTGTAGGGGCCAGCCTCAGCCTCTCTGCCCTGTGGGAGCCAGGCTTTGAGAGACACAGTGGCAACTGAAGTTAGCAGAGAGGAAATGGAGCATGGAGGGGAAGCCAAGGGGAAGGAAGTAGCAGCATCCTTTCAACTTGGGGACAACAAAGTAGCTGAATCCAATGAGGTGCATAATGCTTAGTTTAGTTGTAGCTGCAGGAGTGCTGCGAGCTGCTGTACTATGTGGTAGGTATAATACAATAACCGTGTTTAACAGTAAAGGGGAGCTCACCTTGACAGTCCATAAATACTGAGGTAAATAAGAGGTAGAGGCATAAAGTACTCCTGCTTTGTTAAAGAAAGCAGAGCCCTTTCTTCTTCCTGCAGTGATTAACAGAAGTGATAGTGATATTGGGTGCTTCCTCTTGTTTCATCCCACCTTTGTGATTGTCATTACTGAAACAGGGTGTCTTTCATCCTTTATAAGCTAAGATATACACAGCAGCAAGTATTTCTCAAGTGATTTTGTGAGACTTGCTAAGAAAACAGCACCAAATTAAATTAAAAGCTGCATTTGTACTGCTGCTGTGAGGAAATCAATGTATGAGCAGTTTTGTCCAGCCCTCTTGCTCTTCACCATACTGTGAAAAGTTGTGCAAGGTGAAAGGTTAAGATCCAAACATCTCATATGTCAGTCTACATGTCAAGTACCCCTCATGTGAGGGATATGCAGTTTGCGTCCAGGGTAGGAGGCATCTGACTTGGGTGTCTGCAGTCTTCAAGTGTCTACATTGTAGTGAGTCACCCGCGGTCCTTTTACAGACAAGAGGATCTAATCTTCTCAGCTAATGGAGCTGAGTATCATTCCTGTCACCTGGAGTAAGCACATTTGGTCCGATGAATCGTGCTGTGTGAATCTCCACTGACAAGCATGGCAGCCTACATAACACTATTTGTATTCCCATTTAGTCAGATAAATCCTCCCTCAGTGTTGCCTCCCTCAGTGTTGCCCTCTGGCTTGGCCTTGAGCTACTGAATATATACAGTGTAATAAACTATGTGAAGGAACACATACTTGGATTACCTGGCTGGGTTATGTGCTTTTCAAGACTCAAACAAGAGTTATTGTCTATTTACATTTCTAAACCATTTGTCTTTGTAGCATTATGCTTATGAGCCTAAGTGTTTCGCTCACAAAAGTAAATAAAAAGAAATGTTTAGAAACAAGTAAGGAGGCTTGTAGAGTTGTTTGGACTTGCCTATATGTTTTGCCATGTTTTTAATTAGCTTTATATTCCCAAGGGTTGATTTATTCTGCTTTAAACGGCATTGGTACTCTCATCTTTGTCTGTTTTCTCATACTGGCATTTGTGTAGCAATGTGGTAAACCAGATCAAGGAAGTTATCCAACTGAAAACTCTTGTATGCATCAGCTCAGTCTTCACCTGGATGGTTTCCCTGACTGGATTCATCAGAAATTACACAAATGCTATTGCTGGTGCAGCAGAAAGGGCTGGGAGGAGCTGGTAAGGGAAAACAAGGACTTCATGGCAGCCGTGCCAGTTGATGCAGGATTGCATTTCTCTGTAGAAGTAAAGCATAAGACATAAGGCACAGCATTTAGAAAGGTAACTGTTTTAAAAGTTACTACTTAGAGGAAACTGCTCTTGTCTGGAAATATGATACCACCCCATTGCTCAAAGTAAAAGCATAAAGAATTTTTTAAAAAACCTATGTGCTTACACGAGGCAAAAAACTGCACTTTACATTTAATACTGGCAGACCTGGATCTGGGTGCTGGCAGATGATTTGAGGCACTTTCATCTGCAGCTGGCTCTGTCAGAGCAGGTGCCCCTGCCTAGGATTTCCAGTTTGTACCCTGCATGGAAGTTTAAACAGACTTTCATCCTCAGTTTCAACTCAAATGTACTGTGACATGTAGTCCTAAGGATTGTTTCTCCCAGTTGTAGGGCAATGGGTGAGTTAGTACCTGAGTCATCTTTTCTCTGGATGTTCTAAATGGCCTGAGAGGAAATTATATATTTTAGTTCATCTGAATGCTAAAGAAACATGGGGGCAGTACTGGCACTTACCACAGTCTTCTGGTAGAGTAACTTTTGCCAGCAAGTCATGAGCACAGGATTTGACATGGTTAGCGATGCCTGGTAGTGTCTGGTCGCTCCTCTCTGATCTGTCAGCTAGACTGATTCCCACCTTCCTTCAGTTAATTGCCGTACTTTCCTTAGCTACTGCACTCCTGCATTGATGTCTCCAAGATTAGACTGTCTGCTGAGAGATAAAGAGTGAATAGTTCTTATCCTACGCTTCCTCCGGCCCTCTCATATCTTGAAAGGCTTGGTTTGTGTTTGCTGATGACAGGCAGGAAAGTGTGCTAGGGAGTGTTCATGGCCTTTTCTTGTTTCTGTTTGAGTTGGGCAAGCATTGCTAGGGCAGTAAATGGATCCAGGAGCTCTGGAGACAGGACTGATGGTTTGCAGGGGGTGAGGTGGACAAAGGCAGGAGCATACCACTGGGCGGGAGGGGATAAACTTGTCCAGGCTTTGCATTGTGTTTGCAGAATGGGAGTCATCAGCTCAAGATGAGAGCTTTCTTTACTTCCCTCTGTGTTGTGCTCCTGGCAGGTTCTGAAACCTGCTGAGTAGCATGCTGACCTGGACAAATATTACAGTAGTTAAAAAGGCTACTTGGGGTAAGAACACTGACGGACACAGTGAAGCACAGTGATGTACTTGCTCTTTTAGCTTTACTGCTAGTACCCAGAAAATCCTTGCAATATTCACAGCTTATTTCAGCATTTGAAGTCCTGGCAAATAACTTTAACTTGGGCCAGTCTCTAGGTTCATGATGTGTGATTTACAGGACCCAGGAACACAGATTTTGAAATGAGAGCTGTATTTTTGTTGTTTTGTGGTGTACCTATGTGTGGGGACAGTTATATTTTCCCTGCTACAAAAACCTTAATTTGAAGACACTCATTTTCTTCAAAAGTTAACTATCCTATAAGAATGAAGGAATTTTTACTCCATTCTTTAGTATACTGATAGTTGAAACTTTTTAGAGGGAGCTATGGCATTAGACTTAGTCAATGAAAATATTGTTGTTAGCATGTTACATGAAAATTAAATATACAGTTGCTTCAAGCAGCCTGAAGCAGTAGGAGCTATAACTTGAAATGGTATGAGTTTGCTTATTGCTGTAAGCTATTGAGTTATAACTGCAGTGGGCTTTGGAATATTAAATTAGTAAAAGTACTTCAAAAATCAGTCATTGAAGGAAGAGAATCTGACATACTAAAGGTCTTGTTGAAAACCATTAGTTTTTCCAGACATTTGATAAGGCCTTCCTTCTTCAGGTCACGTCAGGTATGAATACTTACCTGCTCTATGAAGCTTTACCTCAGCAAAAACTACTTGCCATTCTTTAGCTATGTTCAGAATCTTGGTGAAGATGTTGTTTTAATTAGTAATTTTACCTGTATGTAATCTTTCAGTGAATTGGTGGGGGAAGGGTTGTGTTTCATTTGTTTGGTGTTTTTTAAGGCATGGTTTACTATTGCTGCTTAAAGAGCTGAGTGAGCCCTCTCAGCAGATGTCGTTAGAAAGGAGGTCAAAGTAGTGTCATGTCATAAGCTGGCTTTATAGGCACAGAAAAATAGCCTTGAGTTTTGAGGGGTGAGGGACTAGGTAAACAGAATGGAGCACTTTTTGTGGTGGGCTCCTAGAAAGGTAATGGTTATTCCCATGTGCAAGTTAATACATGCTTTAAAGTGTACTTTCATTTTTCTGTGGTGGAAAAAAAAATTTTAAAAAATGTATATAAGCTCTCAAGATCAAATTCATAAATAAGTGATAGACCTGTAGGTTCCTTCAGAGCAGTAGAGAATCTTTGCTTACCATAGATGATTGCACATAAACAAAGATGCTTTTTAATATCTGATGTATTCAAGGATCAAGTCTTGCATCAGTTGGCTGCTTGGAGTGATCAAGTGTCATCTTCCCTTACCCCTAGTGTAATTGCATGGGGGAAAATATTAAAGCTTAAATTCTTATGGCCAAGCTCTCTCAGATGTTTCTTCAGTCCAGGTACTTTGTATGCCTGTGCCTGTGGTGATGTTAGCATTTCCAAGAAGAAATATATTGAATGGGAGGAAAAGTAAATGTACAGTAGCACTGTTTCCTTACCATGATGCTGACATGGGGCAGAAAGACTCATGGCCTCACTGTTACTTCGTGCCATTCTGTCTACTGCTGTACTGGTTAACAGTTAGTAAGGATATACTTGAAATAGCCCATCCTGACAGAGCCCTGGTGCATCTAGGGCTGGCCAGAAACAAATGGTATCTGACAGTATTGGGTTGCACGTCATTGCTTACTTTCTGGTGTGTCTTTGTGGGGACGGTAAAATGCAGCCTTCATTACTCCAAATGTTAAAATGCAGAAGAGCTTTTAACAGCCCAAAGGCTTTGAAGGCGATGGGTATGGTTGCCAAAAGGAACAGCACTTTCCCTTGATGAGCTTAATCTTTTAAGTTATAGCTTCTTGAGTGTATAAAAAAAAGTAATAAATGTTCAAATTAATAAAGGGGAGTATCTTCCTTGGAGAAGAAAGGCTCATTGCTTGTTCTCTAGTCACAGGATGAGGAAGGTATGTCTGTTGTGCATAAAATAAGGTCAGGAGTAAAGAGAAAGTGCAGTGACCGTGATGATACACTGTCTAGATCACGGCTGGAAAGTAAATTAAGCCCACACAAGAGTTTGTTCTTAATTCATGCCATTTTTACTTCACTGGCTAGGGAACTTTTAATGAATTAAGTGATGCTTAGTAATGAAGTTTCTACTTGGACCTTTGTGAAATAATGTTCAGATTTATTCCTCCTCTTCTTGCAGTTCCATGCTTTACTTTGTCACACCTGCATGAGTGTAAAGGGTAAAGCCAGAAAGTGGCCTGGCAGTGGGCCGCACAGTGGTGTGTCAGCAGTCTGGGCTTGCTTTCAGCCTCCTGGGAAGGCAGAGAAGCCCCCACCTGCTACACTGATGTTCAAATCTGAGGGTATTTTTTTTATTTACACAGCAACTTGTTCCCAAAATGAATGGCAAGCTTTGTTTGTGAATATATGTACGTGAAGACACTAAGAAGATTTTAAAAAGGGGAGAGGGGGAAGAAAAATCTTAAAGGTGATAGGAAGGCATTTTGAAGTTCCTGTATAGAAAATGAAGTTTGAATGGATTCCAGCTAGGAGTACTAAGATCCTTCTTCCTTTTCTTCTTGCACTTTCCCTCACCTTCCCTTTCCTACTGAGTTGAGCTTAATTTTTAACTTTATTTTATTTTGACAGAAGGTAACATACATTTTAAAACATAGTCTTGTAAACAAATTTGTATTTCAAACATACTCACAAAACTTGATGTTGCGAGTAACATCAGAATCTCATTTCATGCTCTGCAGCAGCAGGAGGATAAAACCTCAAATTCAAGGTGCTTATAAAAAGTCAGTACTTGTCTGTAGTTAAAAGGCAGAAAATACCATAGAAAGCAATTATTTTAATTCAGAGAGTGAGACAACACTGACAAATGTTCATTTCAGGAATTGTGCTGATAACCAATTGCATTTGTCAATGTTCTCCATGCTTATAGTATAGTATTTGGTTTAACATTTTTGTTAGTTTAAACCCAAACTGATGACCTGCGATTTTTATGAGGTAGCTGTGTATTCACTGGACTTTGCCTGAGGGCGAAATAAAAAACTTTGTGTGTTATACCACCTTAAAAAGAATAGGGAAAAAGAATAGAACTTAATTGTAAGTCCATTGATCCCTTTCCTTGTCATGAATTATTCACATACTAGTGTGACTGGTTTTGTTAGGGGGGCTTTTTAAGCCTTGTGAAGAGGAAAACAAATATGAGCATAATAATTAGTATTGCTATAATACCTAGTTACCTTTCACACCTTAGTTTGTCTCAGTTTGTCTTAATTACCAGGTTTTTGAGACAAAAATTGTGAGTTGATAGTATTGGTTTCTCCGAGTGACTCTTGGAAAAACTCTGTATTTGTTTGTTGGAATCCTGTCTTCTCCTTGTTTCTGCTAAGACACTGGGATGCCTGCAGTTGGTTGGAGAGCTCAGCATTCATGCACACATGTGCAGATGTGCACACATGCTTGTCTTGTAAGGCCATATGGAATGAATCAAAGCTTACCTCACAGTAGTAAAACTGTAATGCATTTTCCGCCATTTTCAGTTATGTGTTCATGGCATGATATTCTGTACTTCGAACAACTTACAGTGATTGCCCTTTGTAAATGGTTGTTATTCTGTGAAATTAATGTGTTCTCCAGGATACTTAGCTTCAGTTTTGTCCTGGATTGCTGCGGATATTTCAATAACACCAGAAGTTGTGTCGTCTTTTCTGCTCACTGGCTTTGTTCAAAGCAGATTTGGCTTGCAGATGCATACAGATGTTTGTTCGTTCTTGTTCATGGCAGTAGATTTGCAACAAAACCTTGCTAGCAGATAGAAAGCATGTGAACTAATTGAGTGTATGAGTATGTGTACTTCCTTGTTCAGGATTTTTAAACTATCTGAGACCTCTAATTAAACATTGCTGGCTTCTGGTTAGGTTTTTTCCCTGCAGTTTTCATAGTATCTCATACTGTTATTGGGAGTTCTTAAAAATTTGCGACTTTATCAGAAAAAGTGGATTTTAATATTAGACTTTTAGATCTTTTATGTAAAACTATAGCATTTAGAATTTTTTCTCTCATTCTAGTAGCTCAAGACAATTCAGCCTTTAGGCTGTGATAGTGCCTTTGATACTATTAAAAAGTATCCTTTCTAGACACACAAGTACACTTAGCATTAAAATGGAGAGCTAACCTACTGTTTATATTTTTATCTGTATTAAGATAAGTAGAGTGGTTAAGATACCCTAAAAATTGACCAGATGCTGAATCGGATGTCTTAGTCTGTAAATGACATTACTGAAGATCAGTACTGGTAAGTTTTTCTCTGTGATAGTGATAGTAGGTCCTTGGGTTCTAACTGTTCCTGTATACTTGTTTGGAATTGATGTGCTGTCATTTTTTCTCTATCAGGAATATAAAACAACAAAAAAAGGATGCATATTTAGGTAACATGATGTGTCTTGTACACAATTTTTTTTCTTTTTTTTAATGGTTTGTAAACACTCCAAGCCATCCCTTCAGAATATGTCTGGTAGTTGAATCTTCTGCCATACTTGTAATTTTTGACAACACAACTTCAATTGCCAGCAGTTCTGGTGTAGATAATCACCTTGGTGGAGTGGCCAGTAATTTTTCATGTAGTCATGATGACCTTGACTTTCAGAGGAGATGAACATGTGTCTTCTTCAGTGTGCTGCTATGGTTGTCTTTGAGTGAGCAGCATGCTTAGGCCAAAGTATGAAGAAGCTGAATAGTTCATCAGGGAGTTTTGCTAAGAGTTGCTTAGTTATTTCCTGATTCTTTTTTCTGGAGGCTGTCCAGACACATCCTTGTGTTGATTCTGGAGACATTTTATGCCTTGTCAGATACACTTGAACTTGCCTCTGACCTGTGTTTCCAACTGTGCATTGCAGAAGTTCTGTTACCTGGATGTTTACTCAGAGAATCATAGAATCATTTAGATTGGAAAAGACCATTAAGGTCATCTAGTACAACAGTGCATCTCTAAACCATGCAAAGTCCATCACTAAACTGTGTCCTTAAGTGCCACATCTACATCTCCTAAAGGAGTTAGCTGGGTCCCTGCTAGTAACTGTAAGTCCCTGACAACTTGGCAGTGTTTCAATTTGTCGTTCCAGTTGCTTGAGATACAGCTGCATTATAGATTCTGAAGGACTCTAATCCATGTGTATTGTTCCTTTCCCAGATTCTTAATCCCCATCAGAAGAGACTGAGAAGGATTTGGTTGCTCAGTAGTTCCTGGAGAGGAATGCTCAATGTGTAGGTGGAATGAGGCATTTTGCTGGCCTTCACTACCACAGAGGGATGTGCAGAGATGAGGCTGTAGTGAGCACTGCATTTCCTTGTTGTTCATACTTGAGAAAAGCTTTGTTAGCTTGACAGCCATGGCAGTATCTCATGGCTACCAACTGCTGTGTTGGCCAGTCCTTTGTGTTCTGGACATGTTGGATCCAGACTTAGAAGGTCTGTTGTGTTGGCTTTCTGTCAACTGAGGATCCTAAACTGCAGCTTCTTCAGCGTGGGCTGGTCGGGCTGAATGTACAGCAATGAGCAGGTTGTGCTCCTGTTCTTCACCCTCATCCACGCCCCACTGCTACTGCTTTTTGGATAAAACATCGAGATTGTATGGATCTGTACAACAATTAAAAGGATGATTCTTATGAACATTTTGTGAACTCATTGGGGAAAATGAAAAAACATTCATCTTGTTGGCTCCTGTTCAGAAGAATGGTGGCTGCTGTGCAGTTGTTTTTACCTTGCTGTGTGAGCTTGGAACAATTGTCTCATTGTTTTGCTCTCAATACTTGCAGATGCTGGGCTTGCACTGCTTACCACCATTGTAACTTCTTCCTTGGCTGTTAGATACCTGGAGATAGCAGTAGTGCATGAGGGCTCCAGCTTGTGACTGGAGTTCTGCTGGGCTGTAATCTGTCAAGGTGTTGTCGCTTCTGATGTTTTCCATTGCCAGGGAGCTAAATAGTAGTTCTGCTTTGTGGCCACTTCTAATGCTGTAAGGTGTGCAACAGAGAAAAGTAATATAGAAACAGGAAAAAAGTTCATCTGAAAATGCAAATAGTTGAAAGAGGTAAACAAAATAGAAAACATGAAAGGTACTTAGTGTTGTTGTACTGGCTTTGGCTGCTTGTTCTAAGCTTGTAGGTGAAGAAGGTGTCCACCCTTATTTGCCAAAGGCTGGCATGCTGGGGAGTGCTTCAGAGCTGCTGTCTTGCAGTACTGAGTATGAGCTGGAGGGTAGTTTACTGTTTATTAGTTCTTGTTGACAGCTTGGATTTAATGGAAGTTGATACTAATAGAGGAAGTAAACTTAGTGCAAGGGTATGAAATGATGGGGTAGCATTTTATCTTTCTTTAAATGTTGACTTCTTTATTCAATTCACACTGGGTTTCTCTGCTTTGAGAGAGGGTTTGTATTGCCCAGATACAGGGGCTTGATGTAGTTATGGGATGTTTGTATGATGGAATAGCCTTTCTCAATGGGTGTGGAAAAGATGAGCTTGTGGGGAAAAAGGGCATTTGTTTGAAGAATTATATGCATAAGCATTTCTTTTTCTTACTTCTGCAAAACCTTCTGTTCTAGGTATTCTCTTCAAAGACAGTATCTGATTGCTGTGTGACCCTTGCCCAGCAGGTCTTGCAATGCAGATTTTGTCTCGGATCTAAATTCGCTGTGGCTGGGTTTTAGTGCCATATGTTGGTCTTTACTTTCTGAGCACCTTTAGCAGGAAACCAGTGTGTTGTGTGCTTGAATATTGCCTCAAACTGCTGCTTTTTAATAACAGTGCTCAAGGTTTTATGCTCTTGTTTGTCCTTTTCACTGAATAGTCATTGGCTCTGTCCTCATCCCTCATCTCTGCATATCTTCTCCCTCTAAGAAATCATACTGCTCTCTTCAACCTTACCCGTCACTTCTATATAGGTCATGTCTCATTCTACATATTCTCTTAATTTTGATTTCTCTGTCTGTCTGGTCTCAACGAGCTCCTGGCTATGCCATAATTTATTACAAGTGACAGATTTGGAGGAGGAGGCCCTCTGCTGTATCATATCTCTGACTATTGTACTGATAGCGGATGATGGTGCTGTGACATTCCTCTGCTTGGATGTTTTAAAAAAGTTCCAGGGTGGAGGTACTGACATGCTCTGCAAATTGTGAAACCCAAAGGAGTTTAAAGTAACAGCTGCCAAACAGTTTTAACTCCTTACTTCCTTTCTTGATTTATATTTAGAGTGTGGAATAAAGTTAATATTTTTTTTAATTTAAAAAAATGGACCTTATTGTCAACTGATGAGAATCAGATGCTGACTTTTTATTGTGTGATTCTTTAAAGAGTTAAAACATAATAGCAAGGGTGTTAATCTAGCAAATGTCTTCTGGTCATGTTTTAAACTCAGCATGAACAAGCATGGATGTTTTTAATAGAAAGACAGATATTTAATTCCAAGAAATACACAGGTCTTATGCCAGAATAAAAGCAATTTGTGATTTCATTTTTTTATTATTATTTTAGAATTATTTCCTCGGGGGCAATTTGCAGACTTTAGAACACTTAGTAACTTTTGCTAATAGTCTCGAGATTTTGTGTATTACCTAAACTTCAGATTTCCTTGCTAGTCATCTGTGTTTATTTGACTTTCTGAGAGCTGTTATAGGCACCAGCAATAGCCTGTACTTGATTCTTTGACTGCTGATTTTTTTTATTTTTTAACTTTTTTTCCCTGCTGCTTTGGTCTCATATGTCTACCTTGTCTGCTTTGCTTTCAGCCTGGAGCAGGATAATTGTTACCTGCTGAACATGGAAAGCAAATATTTGTGAGCTGAAAGTAAAGGGAGGCTGTCTCATTTCTCCTTTCTGGTGTGCAGAATGACTGCATGTTGTATTCAGAAGGAGTAGCTTGGTCTGCATGGTTGCAGTTGGTGTTTGTATATAGAACAGAAGTGAGGACTAGGTGAAATTCGTTGGTATTATATTGTGGATCATACCAAGCGGCCCTTCTGCCCTCCGATCTGTGACTGTAATACCGCAGAAATTACAGGCGGTGTGCAAGATGTGCCCACAACTCTCTTTGTAAGGAAAGGCAATGAAGTGCAGCAATATGTTAACTTCTGCCTTTGACCAAAAATGTTTGGAACGCAGTTCTGAATGTGAATCATGAACCCTATGAAAGTGTAGGAGTATGGTACTGGAACAGATTGGATTTTCATCTCTTTAGCAAGTACCTTGTAAGCATTTTTTGCATCTCACTGACCTCATCTTAAATCTGAGTTCTGTCTGACTTCACCCTAATGAGTCAGTGGATGTTTCAAGAAATTCACTGTTATTAGTAATATTGTGCAGATTTTTCAGTACTTTTTATCTGCCAGAGCAACTGAAATATTAAAGTCCATGAGATACAGCGTTTTTCTGGCCTTTATTGCCATGTGTATAGACAGGGTTGTAACCCAACAACTTGATCCATCTGGTTGAGTTCAGTGAAGGTTGCAGTTGTACAAATACCCAGTTTAAAAAAAAAAAAAAAGATAAATTTAAAATTTTACAAACTAAAGATTGTGCGCATGGAGTCATTACCAAGAGAGATGCTGAAAACACGTAGCCGTGCAAAACCGCAAGTGTTCAGAAAATAAACCAATTAATTTTTATTCGGTTGGTAAATTTTATTCAGGTGGTAAGGTAATTAGAACCTGATAATCCCTCATACTTTCCTTCTTTAGTATTGTCCAAATGATTGTAGCTTGCACATGATCCTATTTCTTAGAACAATAATATTTTAGACCATCTTGTAAAATTGAAAAATGGAGAGAAGCTTTGCAGGCATAAAGATTTTATCCATTTCTCTGACCGAGTTGGTTTTTCAACTTGTCGATACCTCAATGCAATTGCTCTGACTTTAATTTTGTGAAGTTAATATTGAGATAAGTCAAAGGAGGGAAATAAGGATGGGCAATACCCATCAAATTGGGGAAAGGTAGGCATGAAATAGTGTGGAGATAGGATCACAGAATGGTTGAGTTTGGAAGGTACCTCTGGTCCAATCTCCCTGCTTAGGCAGGGCCATCTAGAGCTGGTGGCCCAGGACTCTTTCCAGATAGCTTTCGAGTATCTCCATGGATGGAGACTCCGCAGCCTGTGCCAGTGCTCAGTCACCCTCACAGTGAAAAAGTGTTTCCTGATGTTCAGAGGGAACCTCCTTTATTTCAGTTGGTGCTCATTGCCTCTGTTCTGTCACTGAGCACCACTGAAAGTGCCTGACTCCATCATCTTTCCAGTAAAGTAGGAAGTGAGGAAAAACCGTGACATATGGTATTAGCATTATTATGCCACATTCAAAGCTGGTTTTTCCAAGTTGTGCTTGGCTAGAAGCTGCTGCTACTGTTAAGACCAGAAAGAGTAGAAAGAGTTCTATGTTTGAAAAAATTATCAAACTCTTACTAATTATTTTTTTCAGTAGAAGGATACCTGTCTGGGAAATCAAACCTTGCATGTTTCCTCAGAATTAATTCCATACCAGAGCTAAGAAGGGTACCGTATGCCAGGTTATTTTGAGTAGAGTTGTATTGCTTTCATAGCATTTGTTGTTAAAATACAAACAGCAATGATACAAGGTGAACTGCCAGAAATTTTGGATGTTTCACCTTTGCCTTTGGTCTCAGGAGCAATGTTTTCACACTTCATCTCTCTATCCAGTGCTCTGGCTATGTAGAATTTAATATATACTGAGCTGTGGTGGTGCCCTGCTTGTATGCTTTTAGTGCCATATGTGTTGGCATCTATATTTTATTTAATAAGCAATTTTATAGCATATTCCTTGTACTACTTCCTCCTTACAGTTAAAATATTACCATATTTTCCTTTCAGGTCTAGCATAGTTAGCTTTGGATGTTGCAGCAGTTACTGCAAGATCCCTGTTCCACAGTTGGGATAATTTCAGTTGGTTTTCGCCAAAACAATTGAGCAGTGTTGGTGCATGGAGTCACTGCCTGGCTGCGCAGATAGGGATGAGGTGTGCTCATATAACACTCTACAGTCCTTCAACTGGAGGAGTAATAATATTCAGATGAAGGATGGTGCTAAGCAGCTTGAGCATGGGAATCTGCTGCTGATGTTTGTGCTTACAGTTTCATGCGCCTTTGGTATCTGCAGTGAGCAGCTGTTCTAGCAGTATTTGATCCCAATAAAAAGGCAGTCTTACTCTTTTGCTTAATCAGAAGGGAATGTTATTTACCTGTACAGAAAAGGTTGTCATAGCTAGCCTGAGCTCACAGCTTGGTGAAGCCATGTGGGACTGTTTTCATTGTCTTGCTATCAGTTTGTGCCACCTGGCACAGCTCCATTACATTCAATTTTTTTCCTCTTTTCCCAGAAAGGAGGAAACAGGCATTTCAGGCACTGAATACTCACCGGCACATCACTGTGTGATGATTGGAGATAATAAATGAATTATTAAACATTATTTTTTGTTTGTATAGTGTTCATTCCTACCTAGCTTTTGAACTACACATGAACTTGCTCAATCATGCATTTTTTTCCTCATGACATAATTAACTTAGTTTTTTTCTAGTACAGATTGCTGTGTTCTTTTTTGAATTTCAGCTTTCTGTGACCTAACACTTCATCCCAGTACTTGTAAAACTCTCAGAAAAGGGGAAGAAAAAAAAAGAGGGCATGAGGAGGGCTTGGGGAAGATTTCTTCATGTTTCTTACTCAAGCTGGTTGTTTGAAGGCCGGACTCTGCTGTCCCCAGATTAATCCATATGACCTGCTGCATTACCTTGGTTGAATTGCATTTCAGTGCTGGGATTTGTTGTTTGTTTATGTTTCTTGACGGTTTGTTTTGTTAGGGAAATTGTCTGTCATTTTATACTACTTTTGCTCTTTCTTTGTAAGAAGTGGGAAATGGCTGTGGCAAAGAACATCCATTACTGTTCTAATTGCTTTCTACAGAGTTGAGATTTTGTTAGATAGACTGTTGCAGAAGCTATTTTGGATCTTTTTTCTCTAACATGTTAACATTGCACATAAGCTCCTGTGAATATTGAATAGGAAAATAGTGTTGTACCTCTTCCGATTACATCCCCAAACCTGTAGTAACAAAGCTGTTCGTAGTGTTTCATAAGGATCTTGCTTTACATTTGGCATTGCAAAATTATTTCTGTGTGACCAAACACAGTAGCCTGTGAATAGATGCTGAATATTTATATTAGTAGGTTTTCATTCACCTTTCTAATAGCAACATTTATAAAGCTTTGATTTTTATAACAGTGTTTATAAAATGAAACAACTATATTACAGTACAAATTTGTCTATTTTGGGACCAATAACATCAATTTCTAATGGAAGCTTACCAGCTCTTAGTTACAGAGGAAGAAAGAGATACAAGAGTATTGGTCAGTCACAGGTTGTTTTATAAGACACCAAATAAAAGTAAACAGTGATTCTCTCTGCAAATATAGAAAGGACCTGTTTAAGGAAAGAGTAACACTTGACAGTTTGGCCTTGAGAGAAGTATGCAGGTAAAAGAAGCAGCCATTCAGAAGTGGGGTTCTGGCAGGCAGCCAGTTGTGTGGGTGTGGAAGATAAATAATTACCTCTTTTAAGACAGAACTTGAAAATCTTGACCTTTTTTTTATGATGCATGTTTCTTCTGGTAATAGAGGCCTGGATCTGACTACTCACAAGATTTCTTTATGTTCTTTATTCTAATTTAAAACTTTACTACTAAGAACAAGTGAGAAGAAGAGAAACACAAAAAAATGTAATAGTACAGTGAAGGTCCAGCTAAAATATTTTTCCTTTGTTTTTAGTTTTTGCTTTTCAGTGGATTGGAACAAAAACCCCTGTTCTAAAAATGGCCTGAGGTAATTCAGTATTTAAATAAAAAACTAAAGCCAACACAAGAAGTGGAAAAAATGTACCTATAATTTCTTGAGATTTACAGTTTCTTTTGTACTTGGGTTACAGTTAGGAATTGTATGTTAGTATTCCTTGGTAATTTTTATACAGATTACGATTTTCAAAGTAATTTTTTCCATTCTTGCTGCAGAAGAAGTCATACTCAATTGAAAGTAGTTACAGTTTTATTCTCAGTGCACATGGAAAGTAATTAATGTGTTAGATAAGGGGTTGAAAGGCAAAATATGTAACTGCATTTCAGGGCTGATGTGAGTGACTGTTGAATATGGAAGAATTGGCTTTCTTGTTTGTGGTGGATTTGGTTGTTGTTAAACCACCACTGGATAGCAAGAGGAACTGAAAAGCAAAGGAAACTTGCAAATGCAGCTCCTAATTTTGGGAAGAATTAAATGTCTGTTAAATGCCTATTCTATGAACGCACAAAGGTGTGACTGCTGCACACCTTGGCTTTTGAGTTGATGGAATGAAATGTATCTAATGATGCCTGCAAATCTGCTTGCAGAGCATTAGTCTGTGGGTTTCTTTGTGTGCTCGCTTTAGTGTAAAAGACTTGGATGATAAAGCAGCATAAGTTGAAGCTTTAAATAAACTGTCCAAGTATTCTTACCACTTGGATAAGACCAGAGAGATACTCTTCATTTGGAGAGTTAATTGATGTCATATTTGGCTATAGTGTGATGTTTTGATCAACAACTGAAATAATATAGAATTGTAGAAACATTAGGGTTTTTTTGTGCAAAATGTATGACGTTTCAATGAAGCTCAGCTCATTTAGTATACAAATCAAATTGCTTTGGAGAGGAAGTGATCTGACTTGTCTCAAGAAGCTCGAAAAGCTGCCAAAATATGGTAATTTTTTTCTTTGCCTTTCATAGTGCCAAAAACGGGACCTTGGCACAGGTATTAACTTCGGTACATCATATCGTCGAGTTTCACAGGAGAGCAACAGAAACCTCTAGCTTTTGTCTGTGGAAAACCATGATCTTGGAAATAGCTAATAGCAGTCCTTCCCTTCAGTATGTTGTACTTTGTCCTGGGAAATTCAATCCCCTCTGCATGCTCCTTTGCCTTTATTTCACATCCATATTTAAAATGTAATATTTTATTTTAGCTCAGTTTTTCTGCATGCTTCTTAGTGGGAATTGTACTTTAGGTATTTTGTGAGAATATTTTGGGTTATGGAATACCCGTCTTCACAAAGTCTCACACAGAGCTAAGTCTGCCCAAGTTTACTGCAAATAACTATTTAGCTGTTTTCAATAATATTTAATGTTTTAACAATTTTTTAGTCAAAGAATGTTCTGTTTTTACATTTGGCTTTGTTGTTGTTAGTTGATAGGTTAGTTGTTAGGTTGTTAGTTGAAAACCCGTCCAAGTGAAATTGCGGTAAAAGTGGACACCAGGCACGAGTTCTTTATCTGCTATGTGGCCTTGTCTTGTGCCTTGCTTACTGCTCCAGTGTGGTACATACTATACCACTATGACTTAACTGGCAAGTTGATCTTTTTCTGGATAGTTTTCTCAAGTGTTTTCCTAGATTTTTCTTTTGTCAGGGGAGTGGGAAGGAGGTGGCACAGGGGAATGGATTGGGGTTTTTTTCTGGTTTCATTTTCTTCTCTCTTTACTTAAGAATTTTGTTGGACCTCAACAGCATACTGTGCCATCCCATGGCTATTGTGTCTGTCTACAAGAAGTGTAGATTTTTAACCAAGTTCAGTCTGAACAGAGTGATTTTTTGCCTGAAAAACATCCCCCCTCTCCCCCCGATCCCCAGTAAAATGGATATGGGAATTATTTCCTGGTTATCTAAGTCCCTCATGGGGAGTTCCTTGATAACCATGGAATATCTTAAAGCTTATATGTTGTGAGCAACTATTCTCACCTGCCAAAATGTGGAACTGTGTGAGAAAAATTAATATACTAGTATTTCTGCATATGTGAAAATTGGTGTACAGTTCCACTGTTTGTGGCCCCAACCACTCACCTGCCTTTTTACCAGCATTTGGCTGTACTAGGACCATCACTGCCCACCATCACACCATGTCAGTGACTTGATTTGGGTTAAAAAAAATTATCCTTCCCTTCTTAAGTTTTTTAGCTAGAGTCTACTAACCAGCCCATATATATAAATATGTATATAAGTGCAACTGTAACCAGGATAAATCTCTTCTGGAACCACATCTGAAGAGCGTCTCTTCTTGCACCCACTGGAAAATTTTGATCTCCATTAGTTCTTTTGAAATTACTTTATCAAATATAAGTGCTTGACAGATGGAGCCCCATCTGTCATTATACCATTATCTGTTGTATTTCTAAATTTGCTCTCACTTGTAGTGCTTGTGAGAATACTTTGACATTGTTCTTAATTGTTCCTTGGCTGCTTGCAGAGTTATAACCTTGAACAATGAATTAACTCTTGGACAAATGCATGATGTATTACATGATTTTATGTAAGACAAGACACTTTGCCCTATACTTTATTCTTTTACTTTCATATATATATGTAATGTAACTTTTTTTTTTTTTTAATTAGACTGACTGTCACTTTCTTGCCAGTCCATAGTATCGAGCCAATGCCGAAGGCAAATACCACGTTAGATACAGTAGTGGCCTGATCTGGTGTGGCAAATCCTATTTTCATTCTTTAATTTTTTAAAAATGTATCTGTTAGTTTAAAGTCTGATTAACTTAATCCAAACCACAGAATAATTGTCTATTTTGAGGCTGAGTGTAGATTAAGCTGTGTCTGAAAGTAAAAGGGTGTATGGCCTTTGGGAATGTCAATATAATGGTTTAATCAGGTGAATAGGTTTAATTATTTCAGTAGTCACACTAGTAAATTGCAGAACCCAGCAAAAGATAATGCAGTTTATAGGATCACTGGTTTGAGTTCAGCCCATATACATCATTCAGGAGTCTCTGATCTGTAAAGTAATATTTGCAGCTGCCATTAAAAAAAACCACCCAAACTGCTTGAAGGCACATTTTAGTGGTTCAGCCTCATTTCCCAGTGTTGATACTTGGTTTTAGTCAAAGCACTGACTGAGTTCTGTCACAAAGGATCTATCAGGTGCACTGTACCTACCCTCTGGCTCCGAATAACCCTAAATTTGTGTGGCTAAAACCCATCTCAAACACAGAAACAGAAATCAATGGGTTAGTCAATTCTCTGCCTCGCTTGTTGTCAGTTAAAGGACACTGTACCCTGTGTTGTAGTAGGGGAATAATTGGATATGTTTGTTTTTTGAGGATAATACAGTCCTATTTTTCAAAATGTTTGTTCAGTGGTGGAGTTGGTTCACTTTTATATTTTGCATCGTTGTTGATATCCTAACACATATAAAATGACTGGCCAGTTAAGAGAGTCTCTGATTTTAAGTGGTTAGTTGAGGAGGTTGATGGCAATTCATGCTCCATTGTGGATGTTGCCTTTGCTGTCAAGATACAACTTAACCACGCTTGGCAGTGGCTTATATTGAACTTGATTTCAGATGCTCCTAGAACTGCCTGGGGTAGTTTTCTGATTAGATAGTTTCCTTACCTTGAGAAAAAGCCCTTTTCAAAATTCTTACGGCCCAAGAGGCTACAACCTTCCTGTGTCTCACTGGAACTGTGATGTCTGGTTGTCTTTTTAGACCAGCAAATGTGTTCATTTTGTGCTCTTTCCAACCTGCTGCAGATATATTCCCTGGCAAGATTATTAGGATGTGTGGATTATGGAAAAGTTGATATTTAAAGACAATAAAGCAACTATCGTGACTTACCACAGGAGATAAATCTGTACAGTAGACACCTGAGCACTGTGGGTACAATCAGCACCAGGGAAGCAGCAATTTGAGTAAAACGAAAGAAGAGCTTGACTTTTTGCTGTTTTTTTATGTAAATGATATTGCTAAGATGTAGGGGAACAAAAAGCTGATAGTTGAGCATAAGAAGAGAGAGGAAATACATCTTTCTCTTGGAAAAAAAATGAAGTAGCTTTAGACCAAGTTGGAATCTCATCTGGTACTTTTTGAAGGTCATCATGCATCAGTATTTATAGCAGGTTTCCCTCCTTTCCTCCCCTACACACACATGCTCGCACTCGCTCTTTTTAGCAACAAGCCGAGGTTTGGAAAAAGTAATAACCAGCGTTCCTGAATCCAAGATGGAGACCTTTCCTTGTAACGTTACTTTCTGTAAAGTTGAAGAATTGTTACACACGATCATGAGGCTACTTAAAAATATAAATGACTTGACTTCAAGTGTCCATAAATATTAGCATTCCTAGTGGAGTTTTTCCCCTCCTATCCAGACAGTATAGTCATATTCCAATAGCATTGATAAAGTTACATAGCAAGAGAGATACTGAATGGACAAATCTGCAGACCCTCCAGATCTTTCTAACCAAACTTTAGAGAAAAGGACCCCCTTAATGGTTAATTTCTTTGATGTTATCCTTTCTGTGGGGTGTGTTGCCTAATCTAGAGTCCCAAAATGGGTGGCATCTGTGTGCTATTGCTGAAGAAGCTCAGAACAGTTCTGGTACAGTCAAATATGAAGTTCTGTCCATTACAAGCTAACATTCGTATAATGCCAGTTAGGTTTGTACTTACCTGAAATTAGTGTCTTGGAGTGATTTTAAAAAATGGGAAGGCAATCAAATTACACTTTGAAATTCTGTGTGCTTTGCTTCCATGTGATAGTTGCATCAGTGCTGTTTTCCAGTGGTGTGTGCCAGAGGAGCTTTCTGTCCTCAGAAGAAAACTGTGTACATTTGTTCTTTTTGTCCCCCTCCCCAGCCCAAGGCATAAAGGCAGATGGCAGTAAGGGTTGAGGGCTGTAGTATTGTTGTATGTTATATACTCAGGAAAAAACATCCCTTCAGTCAAATGTTCATGCAGTTAATTGAGGACATTTTCTGAAGATTTAAATTTGCTCTTTCTTCACTCATGTAGCTTTTTCTCCCTCTGTTTTCCATGAGTAGGCTGTCTGAAGTCATGTGTACTGTGTATTTTAGAAATGCAGACTAATGTAGTTAGTAAGCCTTTTCTCCATTCATCAAGGAGGTCTAATTGAAGGCATGCATCAAATAACTTTCCTAAATATTTACCAAAATTGTGGATTACCAACATTTTGGTCATTTACTCTAATGCTTAAATTGACTAACAACCTTAAGGACACAAAAACTATGGTAGTCATCTAAGCCAATTAAGTTGGCTAAAGGTGAAAGATTAGAGGTAGTATTGGAAAAATTACAATGGAGCAACATGGGTTTGTTTGATTTATATTATTCTTGACAGGTAAGTGATGCTGCTTCTACATCATCACATTCCCTTCTTGCTTTCTTGTATCATCTTGACTTGTGAGCAACCACATTTTTACTTGAAAGTAAACATTTCATTGCTCTTTAAGTCCTGTTTGTGCAAAGCATGCTTTTAATGAGCATGGGCATTTAGCTGTAACAGATTGAAAACAGGAGGACTCTCACAGTAGAAGAATTTGTATTTTGAAAGCTTGCCCACTACTATCCTTTGTTTATGACGCTGTGGTAAATTAATGCACTGTTACAGCTCTGGCTTCTGCTTGTGGTTGGGCTTTTTTGATTGTTGTTTGGGAGGGGAATTGGCTGTAATTCAGGTAATATATCCATTATATTTGTATATAGGAACTGTTAAGTAAGGTACTTTCACCTTCAACTAGCATTTAATGTGTATGTTAAATGTCAGAGGAAATTGAGGTGCAGTCATTAGGAGGCATCAGGAAGGAAAGCACTCAAAGGAGAAATGGAATCCAATTGATTTTTCGAAAGTGGCTTGATGAAGATGTTTTCTGTTAACTATGGAGAAAAAACAGATTGCTTTTTAAACCAGTTTCCAGGCTGCTTTAGTGTTCTGTCTTTTCCATAGAACTTTTCCACTGTGTTTTTTTAAAGTACGTCTTTCAGAAAGCTCTCTTTTCCAGCATGGTTTAGAATAAGATAACTTACTGCAGCACAATTTGAATGAGGTGTGTTTCTTGCTATATAAAATTGTACAGTGTCCACTCTCCTTTCTCTTTTAAACACAGTGGGCAAAAAACCACATGGTTGCAGTATATGGGACATCTCAACTAAAATCTCAACCCTCTTCATTTTTAGGTGTAATTAAAAGGTGAACTGAACATACCAAATGCAGGAGTCTTAATTTTGTAGGCAGTTTTTTTTTGTTACCAGTGTATTTGTGGATTGACTTAATGGAGATTCCAGGAAAGCTGGAATTTTGAAACATTTGAAAACTATAATATTGCTTAATTATCCAATTGCCTTGGATAATTATCCTAGAAAACTATGAGAGTTTTATGCTTTTTTTTCACCTTCATAGTGGTATCAATATTGATAGCAGGCTGATTAAGTACATTTTTAGCAGCTTTGTAGTGTTCAGAAAGCAAAGAGATAATACCACTGAGGTTTAAAGATCGCTTTGTGAAATGGCTCTAAACTGACAAATAATGATTTGTTGTCTTTGACATCTGTTAAATAAATGAATACAGCTGAACTTAATCAACTAAAGGGAATGCTGCTCCATCAGTCTCCTTTTCCCTTTGTTTTTCAAGTACTCCTTGGAGAGACCATAAACTTTTTTCCAATTGCCTTGTGATTTTTTTGCATAAATCTTCATGTAGGTATATGTAATGTTTTTCCATCTCAGTTTTAAACTAGTATGGGTGTATAACTTGCTTGCAAATAGAAGTACCAAAATAAGCATACTGTATTCTGCATTGTCACTGGAGAAATATTGACTTTTCCTGAAGGTGTTGCATTTGAACGCTTCTGGCAACATAAAACAGATGATATAAAATCCCTCATTATGTCTCTCAGTGCAGGACTTTTACATTCTTGGAGCTTGGTCTGATAATTGCAGCACTTTTGATCCATAAAGAAAAGAAGTCAAAGTAAGATGAAAGATCTGAAAAGCAAGTTAAATGCCAGGGAGTAGCAGTCCTGCATGGAGCAGCCCTGTTGCTTTCTTGTGGTGGTGGAATCTGCAGAGCCCCTGAGGAGCTCCAGTCATGAGGAATGACCTCGGTAGACCTGGAGGTCACCAAGGCCATTGTGGTAGAATCGTCCTGCTCCCAGCACTGTCTGACAGCCACCAGGGTGTGGTGTCTGTTTGGCCAGGGGGAAAGGAGACTCTTCACAGAGCTCTGCTTCTGTCTCTGTCACTATAAGATTTTGCATCAAGGTAATTTTTTATCAGTGGACGTGCTGTGCATAGATGGTGATTCCAGCAGCCACACCACATTATTGTATCTGTTCCGACATATTTCAATTCGTAAATGTATTATGTTCATATGGTGATAAATAAATATTCCTGATTTTGAGCTACAAATGGAATTTGCTAGTCCTCAAAATATCAGGTACAGTAGGTTTTTGCTTGCCATAGAATTAAACTGCTACCAAATTGAATGGTGCTGAACTAAAGTTTGTCTACAACTGTAGTATGATTAAGGCCTTTCTGATTAGGTTTCTTAGCTTGTTATTAATACCATATGATGATTTATTCCAGCCCTGAAGCAAAGCCGACATGAAGTGAAAACTGTGATTTCTTCATTTAACTGCAAGGAAGTTAGTCCTCACTCTCCTTTATGCCTCTGAACCAGTACTTCTATTAAAGAGGGAATGCATAAGAAGTGTAATGCATAAAACCCACAAAGTTTTGTAGGAAAATAGTCACCCAAGTAAGAGAATATACTGAGGCAGTGAAATTAAGTGATTACTCTGATTTTCAGATGTTTCAGTTCTAGCTTGGCTGAAGGAAATTAGAAACTTCCCATTTAATTGTTTCCTTTTTAATAAATGTCTCGTCTTAAACATTCTTTCCTTCTCCCGTGTAAAAATACAATTTTAAGATAGGCCACATAGTAGTATCACTAATAATTGTAAACTCTATGAGGGTGTATACTAATAAAATGTATTGGATTCATGTGGTGGCCACGTTATGCTCTGTCTGTGGCATAGAGTGACAAAAGCGGTGGGCTTTTAGTGAGTGTTCTGCTGTTACCTTCCCCTCCCTATGAGCACAGGAGGGAAGCTGCGACTTTTAAAACACCACCCACAGACTGAATTTTCTACATTACAGAATTTCAGCAACCTATTATCTGTTTCAGTAGCTGTCGGGGTATTGACTGTTAACGTTTATAATGCAAAATGAAAAACTGTATCATTATAGACTTATCAAAAAGCTGCAAATCTACCTGAAGTTAAAAAAGCAAAGTGTGTTTAGATGTCTCAGTGATCTGCACAGCCTTTCTTTCTCCTTCACTGTGGTTTCCTTTTCTGTAAAGTGAAAAGAGGCAGCAGCTTCTTTGCAAAGCAAGCCCAAACCCCAATAATAGTCTTTGTTTTCCACTGAGATGCTGTGTAAGTTTGTACATCTTCAAGTCAGCCTAAGACCGGGCTGAGAAAAGAGTCATCTCCTCAAGGAACAAGAAAAGTCAGGAGTATTTTTCTTGTCCAGTCTTATCTATGCAGGCAGGAGTGTGTGTGCATGTGTTTGTTTTAAGACTGAGCGAGGGGAAGAGCCTCAAATTGTGCTTTGTCTCTGAGACTCGAGTGTGATGAGTCCACAAGATGGTAGAAGAGTGGTGCTTGGTTCCTCATCTACTGCTGGATCTCTTGGTTTTAGTAATACAAGGAAATCTGTTTTC
The DNA here is from genome assembly GCA_013397865.1 of Struthidea cinerea. Lineage (NCBI taxonomy): Eukaryota > Metazoa > Chordata > Aves > Passeriformes > Corcoracidae > Struthidea > Struthidea cinerea. The sequence goes on along the minus strand of VZTI01002167.1, from coordinate 190,281 downwards.
AGCACTCCCACATGATGATTTCTGTGTTGCTGTGGCAGCAAAGCAGGGTGAGAGTTGGCTTCTGAAACAGGCACACAAGGGGTTCTGCAGTGCAAAAAACAAGGCAGCGATTAGTGCGTCACCAGATTCCTCCTTGTTCTCGAAAAGAGGTTGTCATCGTCAGCCCACTCACCCCTTTGTGAACCTTCTTGAGCTAGCTTTGAATAAAGAGGCATTGTGAACGTACTTGCCAGGCAGTAAGTCTTCCCTTCAGCACAATGAAGAAATACTTCTATGTGGTCACCACTCAGGTCACAAAATATCAAGCTCTTATCAATTTCTATTTTTAAAAAACAGCAAAAAACCCACCCCCAAACAAAACAAACAAAAAAAAGAAGTTTATAGAAACATGAATTTCCTGTAGCATCTTTGTCCCACTTCCCTGGAGGGGAGTAACGTGGGAAAGAGCACTTTGGCTAGATGTGCTGGTTTCCTTGGCATGAGGAGTGTTGAGAACTAAGAAACTTTTCCCATGTCTGACTATAGTCTATTCCTTCAAAGTCCAGGAGTACTTGTCATCCTTTCTTCCTTATAAAACTTTAGCCAGTCACCTTCCCACCTGCCTCTGTTTCCAAGTCTAGGCAGGACCCAGGCTGAAAATGGGAGAGGTCTGGTCACTTGGTGAACTTCATGGCCCATTTTACTACATTAAAACTATTATGAAAGTGGTATTCTTGGACTCAAGTTTCATACACATCAGATGATTTAGGGGTTTTTTTTAATTACTATTTTTTAAAGATCAATTTCTGTGAAGAAATTATTGTAGATTTTTTCAAACCAGAGTAAGAATAATTTTAAATACCTGCTTTTTGTGGGTTTTGAAGTTCTTTGGTAAACTATGAGTTTATTGTATGTGTTCTGTTTAAAAACTATGAGTTTATTGTGTGTGTTTTGTTGGCTAAATCTTCATGTTGCGGTGTACAAAACGTGAATTAATCTCTGTTTATTAATAAGCTATCCTCAACAATGGCAGTTGTGAATCTCTCAAAAATCCCAGTATAGTAAAAGCCAAAATACTGCAAAGGAAGCTTATGAGTCTATAGAAGATAGATATTGTACATAATGCTATTCACACTTCTGGTGCTGTTGGCCTTGGAGATGTTGTCCATGGGCTTGAACCTTAAAATTTGCTTTTCTGGGTGTTCATTTATAGTGGTCTATCAGCTGGACATGAGTAGGGTATAGAACCAAGCAGCCACCTGGCAAAACCCGCTTTATTTTCTGTATGGTCTCTGGTACTTCATAATAAAATTGTGTTAGTGTTAAGAACTAACTATTTTCTTCCTGTACTAACCTTTGAACAATTTACTACTAGTTTGTTAGATGTATAAAGGCAGAGCATTCAGAAATAGCCTAAACCTACACTCCAAATGTTGCTTGACTTTTTCTCCAAGGTATGCTGATGTCACAGGAGCATGAATCCTTACAGACTTTGGAATCATGGAGGTGTATACAGACTACTCACAAAACTTCATTTTCTGGACTTGCTAAAGCTTGTGGTTTCTGGAGCAGCTGAATGTGCAAGTGAGAGTCCTACAGCTGTCTGTTGCAACACCAGTGAGCATTCCAAATAAAACTATCGGAAACTTCTTGTGTAAAAGCTAGCAAATATTTTACTGTCCACAAGGAACATACTTAAACTGATTTTAAAAAAGAAAAATAATCTGTAGGCATTTAACTTCAAAGGAACCCAAAGATTTTTGGAGGCACGGCAGGATATAAAAAGCAGCTATGACACACATTTTGCATTTAAGCATACTATTTTATTAGTTTTCCCTTTGGATGTTTTTAGGTATTGCTTTGTATCTGTTTGCTGATGTGTATAGATGTCCTCCACCACCGGTCATCTCTCCTGAGTGACAAATCTTTTCCATTGGACTTTTTTTTTCCCATAAAGCAATGTGCAGATCATCTTCTAGCACTTATGTTGCTACTTAACCTATGGTTTGCTTAAGTGTTTGCAAGAGCCATGCTAGTGTTAGATGCCTTTCTGATTGCAGCTTTCTCTGGTTTTATCTTGCAAGTGTCCCAGATGCTGAGTGCTGTCACACAAGCTATGCCAAAGAAGTACGGGTTCACCATGTGCTTTGCAGTTCTGGGTAGGGTGGAACCCAGCCATTTCAGAGATCATCTTGTGGAAAACAAGCTGCAGAATTCAGAGGGATGGCATACTTCTAGGTGTCCTCCCAGCACGGGACTGGGATCTGTTGGAGCAGTGCATACAAGTCCCAGAGCCAGGGTGTTTCCCTGGATCGCATAGCACAAGACTGGAGTTGCTGTTTTGCACAGCTCGGGTGGTTTCGGGGCACGCTGTTCAATATTCCTTCCCCTGCCCCCAGTACCCTGCTGCTGGTTTTGATGCTTGTAGGGTGTGAATTCAGTGCTGGTGTGAGTGCTCTGTGCCTCTGAGGGGCTGGGTGTAATAATCCTGCAAGCCCCTGAGCCGCATCACAGCACAATGTGTGGGTAGGCAAGTGTTTATATCTCTTAGCTTGTCTTGACTGCCGTGACAGGAGAAAGCAGAGTCTGTGACTTTTTGGTCTCCCCTCCCCACCTCAGTTCCTTGCCAGCTGGCTGACAGCCCTGAGGTGGTGGGCTGAGGGTAGTATCTGTGTGAGGGAAGAGGCAGAAGTGACCCATATGCTGGTGCTGGAGTGGAGCTGCCCTGGTTCTGTGACCTGGCTCCGTGATGGCTGCGTACAGCCCTTGGACCGAAGTGTCTCGGCATGCAGCAGTGAAGTACCCTGCAAATCAAAGCAAGCTGCTTGAAATACTCAACTTCTTTTTCCTCCCTTCCCCCACCCAACACCCCCATACCCAGGGGGAGATGATACTTTGCATATACAAAGCCCACATGTATAGAAGGATTTGAACATCCAGCTGCTCTAATAAATAAAATGTAGCAAATGATCCCAAAGAGAAAGGAGAAGTGGGAGTCAAAAGGCCAGGGTATTCTGGTCCAAAGCAGATGTTGTCAGTATCTAGGGTGGACGTGCTGGAAGGGGAGTGAACCTTGCATGATGTCAATGAAGCGCGTAGGCTCTTCCCCAGCAGAGCCCCTGGCTGTTGGCGGGGAACACAGATGTGTGCTGCCCCTGCTGCCTTACACCTTCATCCCAGAGACCTTGGCACTAAGGAAAGTGGAGCAATGGCTGTATCAGCGAGCAGGGCCAGTGGCATCATGTAGGTGTTAGTCTTTCAGTGCTGCACCAAGGAAGAGTTTTCTCTTCACCTTGCTTGTCTGAATACTGTTGGATCACTTTTAAGGCCAGTTCGAGTAAGAGCAAATAGCAACAGTCAGTCTAGAGCTGACAGGAATTACTGGAATGTGATAAGGACTTAAAAAGGAAGGAGAGTCCGGTATTCAGGGAGAAAAATCCATTTATGGGGTTTTTTTAAAACTCCAGGAAGATGGAGGGACAACATCTGTGGACCTGTGACTTCTCTGTAAGCATCTGTCATCACTCTTGTTTCCCTGTTGCAGTGAATGGAGATTGTCCACCTCTTCCCCAGTCTTCCTGTCCCCTCCCATTTTACCCAGGCTGACAGACATGGCAGGTAACCAGGTGGGCTCCCAGCTGTGTTAGCTGCGTGCCTCTCGTGTTAAGGTCCATTTACTGCTCTTCCCAGCTCAGCCCAAAGGCCTTTCCTTTCACAAGGATGCATTCACTCATCTTTTTTTATCTAATAGGAGATGAAAGTCCCACTGAACATGAAATATTTTGTCGATTTTCTGCAAGCTACAAAACTGTTAGAATAAATTTATTCATAGGCTTTCATTTAACTCATACAAAAGTTAGATGCTGCCCTTTCTTCATTACATTTTCACTCTCTGTTATTGTACATTTTTTCTTTCTCTGAGTTCAGAGCTCCTTTTCCTAAATTGAGTCTGTGACTGTTTCTTAAGAACTCTAAACCAAGAAGCAAGCCCACTGCCATCTTAGTAGATTTCCTTCATCATTCACCAGTAGTTATTAGTCTTTTTGCTTTTATGGATCCTATTTAAAATATATTTAAAAATCTAGTAACAGTAAAAATGGCTGTATAACATTGGTAAGCCTCATGACTTGCTCTTTTTCAGGTGTCATTTGTGACTTTTGATGTCATCTATAGGTTCAAGGGCCTTGTATGGAGCCTGAAAAAAACTGCCATGGGAGGGGAAAAACCAAAACAGACTGGCCAGTGATTGCTTTCTTCAAAAGAGAGTAGGTCAAGTCCCATCTGTTAACTGTTGCAATTGAGTGATAGGCAAGAGCAGGTGGGGCTGCCCACACAAAATGACAGGAAGATGCTGCTTTTGTGTGAGTCTGCTGGAACCTTGCATCCTCTCCCTGGAGGAAGGAGCTCCAGAACTCTGCTATACCAAGAGGTCTACTCGCTGCTCTGACCTTCATGATCATACCATGTTTCAGATATTCAACATATTTTGCTACATGCTTTAGGGCTTCTTGTAACTCTGGGTTTGATTGATTTGGCAAAAAGGTTTGGTAACTTCACAACTGAGCCATTACAGTTGCTGGAATCGGTATGCCTGCTGTCACTGCAAGTCATCTAAAAAGGATGCATATTTTCACAAGAACACTTTTGGGGGGAGAGGTAGCAAGGGTTGCACCGAAGTTGTTGAAAAATGAAAACTATTATTTTGAAAAGTAATTTCAAATTTCTGTACATTTTGTAGAATTAACTTCTGAAGCCTGTTTTTCTCTACATGTTGGTATAGTCTCATGTGAAACTTGGAATGGTTTGTCCTAAACTGTTGCAGAGCGAGCCAAAGTAAAGTACATGTGTTTTGTTGTTTTTTTAAACTGTGGCAGGTCTGCTACTTAAATGTATTTGCTACCACTGCTACTTAAATAAAATGAAGTTTAAACAAGACATACGGCTCCAGTGTAAATCAATTTATTTCAGGTTATTACAATTAATTGCATTTAGCAGAGCTTCCTCTGTTTCCTTTTAAAAAAATGTGTATTAGTAAATGATAGAGTCTTGGAGCATGAGACCAGCAGGACAAAGGTACCTAAATATGAAGCAAGGTGTTTCACAAGCAGTTCTGAAAATTAATAGCTGAGGGTCTAAAAACTTATCCAGGTTACTTCAGCAGTAGGTCACCAGGCCAAGGAGGTGGCAGTTTTTAAGCCAAATGAGTCTTTAGCACAAGAGCAGAAAGTAGCCCAGACCAGGATTCCTGGGTGAGACCCTCAGGCTTGAGCACATTCTTATGCTGCTCCCGGGACCTAGGCTGGGGAAGATGCTGTGTAATGGCTCTGCCTGCCAGAGGATTCCTGGGTTGGAGTGCAGCTGCCTTTCACAGACCCTTTCTGCACGTCATGTAGCCTGGGCAGCAGAAATGGGAGAATTATCAAGGTGAAGGCCACATCTTCAGAGTCCAGAGACCAGTTACTGCTAATGTAACAGGCAGTCCCCAGGGCACTTTGCCAGGAAACCCCTCTAATTTGTGGAAAAGGATAGGCATGGTGCAAAAGTAACTTATGGCCTGCAGAGCCATCTGCTTCTTCCACTGTCTGTGTTGACAGCGAGTTTAGCACTGCATCCCTAAGTGTATCATGAAATCTCACCCGTTCTGCTTCACAGTTACCTATTTGATTTTCTAAGAGTCCTTTCTACCAAGGAAATTGGAGCAGTGGCTCTCAAAAACACTTTGGCTGAGGTTCCTAGTTAAAAAGAGATTTTAAGAAATTCCACCCACTTCACTGCAGTTTTAGCATGGCAGTAACAAAAATGAATTTCTAAACCAAACTCCAAAGTAGGCAGCAGTGTTTTATATGTAAGCATACCAATTGAAAAGAATATGAAATGTATTTTGCCTGGCTTTGGTATTGCAGCTAATATAAGAACCGTTATGTTTTAAAGGAGTAGCTATACACTATGAGTCGCTGTACTTAGCTGAATTATTATCTTGCTGTTATGTGCTATTTGAGACCCCAAGCATTTTGGGCTCCATGTGAATATAACTACAAAATAATTTCAGCCTAATTTTAATAATCATTTTATGGCTAGAAAGATGAACTTAAAGTGCAAATATTAAAAGTTGTTTCATTCACGTTAGCTGGTAATAATTCTTACTTGCTTCAATTTTTCTTTACCTAACTACCCACTCAGATGGGAGTATCTGATTGAATGCTCCAAAGCTGAAGTGAAAATCCTTCTTGTTCACCTTGAACATCTTAGCATTAGAGTAACTGCCGTTTCCGGGAGAAACTTGAGTCTGCAGATAAGCTATTTTAAGTTGCCATTTAAGACAATTAGATTTTAAATTACTTTGTTTCTCCTATATTGCATCCACACGTATATGGGTACAGGATGTTAATGTGTCTGTAGAATTTTTTTGTAACTACATAGAATCAGAACTGTCACTGTTTTGCTGCAGTGTTTGTTGCTGATCCTTGTAGTAGAGCAGTGGAACCAAAGTCCTTTTTTCTTTATAAACATCTAAGGCAACTGAACTGGTTGTTGGCATCCTTGCAGCAGACCTCTGGTTCCTACAGGATGGGTGCTGCAGGGTTTCCTAACCTCTCCACTTCCTATGCTCTTTAAAGGGGTGCATATTGTGCTTGGCCAGCTGGCGGCTGGAAATCTCCGTCGTGCTGTTTTGGTAGCGCAAGGCTAGCTGGGAATTCAGACTGGCTTTGAGCAGCAATAGCAATCTACTGTCCTTTTTCCCCTTCCCTTAAGTAGTTTTGCAACCTCAAGAGAACAACTGACCACTTGGGTTGTTAGACCTGTTGTTGAAATAAATAAATCAGCCTTCCTGTATAACTGCGTGCTGCAGATTATGAGTGTATACACACGCACACGCACACACACCCCCCCCGCCTTTGAGTTATGTGGGTTGGGGTTTTTTTCCCAGAATCTTAGTTTGAAGAGGGGCAAAAAAAGTAAAGAGCAATTTTGATTTAGAACATATGCTCAGCAAAGCAGAAAGAATACCTTACTTTTGTATTGTGGAATGTTAATTTCCCAAATCTCAGGTCGTGTTGAAATTATGTGAACTCTAAAATTAAATTTATCATAATTTATAGAAGTGAATGTCAAAATAATACAAAGCATTAAGTGATACTGAATATGTTGCTAAAAATTGGTATTTGTAGATTTCCTACAAGCATCAAATTCAAGAAGGAAAGATGAGGAATCTCTATCTCTATTTTACACGTTTACAAGAAGCTTAGCACTCCTGTAATACTCACTGGAATTGTATTTATGATTAAATATGGTAGAATATGTTTTAATTTATTGGGTTGGTTCCTTTAAAGTAATGATTGACTGCTGAATACTGTAATTTTTCTTAGCAATTCCTTTGTAAGTGTAAGAACAGAATAAATTACAAATGAACAAAGAGGAGATATCCCTGTGTGAACTACATGTTTTCTTAACTTCAGGAAAGTATCTGTAAACTTGGTTTTTGAATGGGTTTCAGGGAAGTAATATGGACTGGTACTGTCAAGGAAACTTTTAAGTAAATGCTGTAATTTTTAGTTTGATTAGCTGTACCTTGTGTTTTCAGTTTAACTTAGCATACGTGTGTGTACATACATACATGAACCTTTTATCCGCTAATTATAGAATTTCTAAGGCTGGAAAAGATCTCTTAAGATCATGAAGTCCAATCATTAACCAAGCACTGCCATGTTCATCACAAAACCATGTCCCCAAGTGCTAATGTTATATTTATTCTGGGCACAATGTATAATAGAGCATACTTTGCCCTTTTGGAAGTTGATTATTGGTGTCATATATCTCCTTTTTCGTTTGCATCCCAGCAAATTCCTGCAACACATCCTGTTAATGCAGCTTCTGTGTGTAAGTTTAGCCTCTGTATGATTTGGGTATTTAGAAAGGCCTTGCTCCTGCTTCTCCTGTAAGCATTGTTTGCACGCAGTAGATCACTTTCCAAACATACAGCTGTTTGTTTAAACCAGTATAATAATACTTCACAATGCTTGCTTAATGCGTAGACTAAGTAGCCTACAAAATATTGATGTTGCTGTCTGTGCCAAGGAAGCAGAGCATGCTGCTAGAATGTTTTCAGTTCTATGTATCTGCTTATAAATGGGAAAGTGGCCTTATTTGTCAAACTGAAAACACCAGCAGCCCTGTGTGATAGTGTTACTTTTAAACAGATGTGTGTTTTGTAGCACAAGTATAAGAAGCAGATGAGGTAAAATGAAAGAATTTGAGGGATTCTGTGCTGAGGGAAAGAGCTTGAGCAGAGTGCTGTTTTCAGCTATAAATATCTAGAATGGGCTTATGCCAGAGTAAAAGTAATAACTCTTTTATGTTGTCAAATGGACAAACTAGTAAATAAATACAAGCATTTTCCAGAAGCTTGTATGCTCTGACTGGGCTTCTTTAGGTAGGCCACATGTGTAATATCAAGTTTACTTATTTGAAGATCTGTTTAACATTATGTGGGATTTTTGATTTAGCAAAATGATAAAAATTATACCAAGATCACAATGCCAATGTAATTTGTACTTTGTTTATATGAAATACATTAACAACAATAACAATCACTACACCAATGTACATGTTCTTGGTCTCTATAGTATGCTCACCATCATGCTGCTGGCCATCACCAGCTGCTGAGAAGGAATACACAGGTTGAAACCAGCACACAGCTATCTTTGGTTTTATTTATTTATGTTGCTGACTGTTCAGTTCTTACATGCTTTCCTGGTCTGTGCCATGTATATATGCCTTCCCTGTGCTAGTTTGGGAGACCTTCTCACTTTTTTAATGAACTTGCAGAAAGATTTGAGCCACTCAGCTGTGGTATAGTCACTTGATTCACTCAAATGACATAGCTGTTCATCTAACATGAAGGCCACCCTCAGGTGCCATTTATGTTGAGATACAGTCAGCCCTGTTTGCAGCAGCTGTGGTGAGTCCCACCCTGCATTATTGCCTTAGCTTCAGGGCACATAACCCATCTCCTCTCAGCCTTCCTCTGCCATTTATTGGCCAGTCACAGCATTTTACATCAAGATTGATCTCTAAATAGAACAGATAATTCACTGATCTGCTTGATCAGCTGTGATTCATTGGTTTTTAGCATTTTGATTGGTGAACCCCAGGAGTCCTTCAGCAGAGTGTCATCCCATTCAGATGCCCCCCTGAGATAGGCAGTTACGTATACTACCTAAGCAAACATGCTACTCCCAAGTTACTTTCACCCATTCCCAAAGCCTGGTTTGTGGACCTCCAAAACTTCATTTCTAGCTACAGTGGTAGTCATGGGACTATGATAAGCAGCTCTGGGAATCAGAGCTGCAAGGTGACCAAGAAATACAAAGGTATTCTCCACTGCTCTTCCCATCTTGGAAAGCAAGATAAGGTGTGTGAGCAGCATGTCAAACCCTCATTGTCACATTGTGGTTTTTATATACAATGAGTCTAAGAAAGATAAATATTGCAAGTGTAGCTGTACCTTTCCATTATGATTGTGAATGTGTGGAAGAGCCAATAACTTCTGATTTAAATAATTGACTTTCAGTGTAGGGGAATAGAAAGTAATTTTTCAAAATTCAGAGTTCTAATCTGATTAGAATTTTTTTTCTCATGAAATCATAATGGCCCTAAAAATTAATTCCCTTCCAAGAATTAAGATCACCATGACTATTATGGTAATTTAAACTGACGCAGGTTTTGGTTGCTGAGTCAGTTATGTGTGCTGTGCATAAATATGCAGTCATCGTAGCTGAAGTATAGACAGTACAGCAGCCTGGTTCAAAAATACTAATTGAAAAATTAATTGACTTGGATCAGAAGGCTGCTTCTATGTGAGTGAGATTGGATGAAAGAAAACAAAGTGTAATGATAAATGGCCATGTATTAAGCTGGGGTTGCTTTACAGTGTTAGCATGAAGGGAACTGTAATGGGTTCTATTTTATTTAAAGTTTTTATTCATTATCTAGAAGAAGACCTAGATCACAGGTTAATTAAATTTTTAAGCTATTTCAAATGAGGAAATAGAAATATTGTTTTGAACAGAAAAATCTCAAAAACTTGGAAATAAATATTTTTGGAGGATAGGAAAATTTCAACATAGACAAGTCGGGTGGCATTTAATCCTGGTGCTATTGTGACAGAAGTCACAGGAAGTGGCATGTAGAGATGGTAATAAAAGGAAGCTTTATCAGGTTGGGAGGAAACAACAGTAACCTCCTCCATCCACCCAGTCACAAATACCAACTGACTGTAGAGGTTTTTGGGTGTTCAAGAGCAGTTGTAAACGCTGTGTAATGCCTGCGCAAATGTCCTTGCTGCCAACCCTTTCCTGGCATTGTCACAAGCATCCTGTTGTTATGGAGCCAGGAGATTTTAGGGCTGTGGTGCCAGTATGCAGCAGTGGAGGTTGGGATGTTATTGAAGAATCAGTATGGGATTTGGGATAAATGCAGAATAAAGGTTTACTACAACTGTACGTGCCGAATACTGACCTTAAGCTTGCCTAGGTCAGGAGATGGACAGGTACCCTTCCAAAGTGACTGTAGGGGTGCAACAGAGCTGACTGAATTGCCCGTGAACCAGCAGGGGTGGTCCTAAATTCCTTCTTTTCCTCTGCCAGTGTTGCACTTGGCCACCACTCTCCACCCCCACACCTGCCTGTTCTGCTGATTTTGGCACGTGGGGCTGCATTGCTTCAGCAGTTCAGGCTGATAACGTGGCATTGAGCCACTCGGTTTGTTAGGCTGGTGCAGTGCTGGGTTAGTAAATGCAACCAACACAGCAGCAGGTCCATGGAGAAGTGGAATAGCCCAAGACAAGGAGCAAGAGTTCACAGCCAGGCCACAGAGGTGGGGAGGGAAGGGATGCTCCTGGTTTTGCTGTGGAGTAGCTGACCAGTAGTGCTCCTCATCACTCTGCAGAGCTCTCTGCTCAGGCTGGCTGGGTTGGAGGAATGAGATGGTTACCATGTGTAGCTTCACCTATGATTTAATTTTCCTGTCTGCCAGCTGGGGATAACCTCTTCAAGGAATGAAGCGATTATAAATCGACTGTTGAGTTATTTGAAGAAGGGGAACGTGCAAGTGCCTAGATAAAATTTTAGCACAGTAGTTCGCCTCTGTATGTGCATGATCTTACGTCAGCGGAGCACTGAGATGAAAGTGGGAGTTTGCACTGCAGGCTGCAATAGGAATGTAGAGAGGCACTTGAGATGGGTTTGTTTGAATTGCTACAGTGGTTTGTTTAAAAACAAACAACTGAAGTAAAAATACCTTCTTCCAAAGTGATATCTAGCTTTGCTTTCACAACAGGCTTTGGAAATTAGTGATTAAACCTAATATTAAAGCTGCCTGAAAATGAGCAAAAAAAAAAGTGCTTGTCTCCTTGCTGCCCCATTGAACATACATTGGATCGCTTAAATATAGAATACATCTGCTTTAAATTGCTTTCATCAGATGCATACTTTTATTAATAGACTTAGGATAAAGTTGTTCAGAGAAAATGTAACACGTGCCTTTGTGGCTAAGCAAATCCAAGCTTTCCTTTTCTGCCCTCCCCCAAACTAGACTGGTGGTGCAGTAGATGTAAAGTTGGCTTAAAACCCCTGTGAGCTCCGCAGTGGCTGAGCTCGATGTGGTGTTATCCTCAGAGCTGATGTCACAAAATCAGCTGTGGTCTTGAGTCAGTGGAGAACTCTAATGCTGAGCAACTGGAAAATATCAGTGCATTAACTTTTCATTCCATATTGATCCCCAAACAGAGTTTCAAAGAGCTCTATTACAAAAAAAAGAGGGATTACTTTTTCATGTCTTGTAAAGAATACATTATGTGTATAGCAAGCTAAAGCTTTGAAACTCAACTTCCATCTGCGCTCCATGACAGTATTTTATTTAATTCCGTGTCTAAGAGACAAGGTTTGGAAATGAAATTAGTTTGTGTCATGCACAGTTCCTGTAGAGATCAAAGGCAGACCTGTTAATGCAACTATTGCTATTCATGAGTTTCATAGCCGTGTGAGTTTCAAGTTAATTATAAATGCTTGTTTAATCACTTAACAATAGGGTCTCGGAGTCTCATCTGGGCATAATGCATATAGCTCCCTTTTTTTTTAATTAAAGCAAATTCCTACCTTTTTTCCCAAGAAATTAATTTTGGTGGTAATGCTCTAGGCTCTAGCAGGTCAGAATATGCAAATCTTCTTTTACATGTTGGACAGCTGCATATTGAATGTCTTTATTTTATTATCCCATTACTGCCCCTCCCTCCCCTTTGAATACAGGGCTTGTATAGTAGCCTGGTTTTCACTGTATGTGGCATAAATTGCTCTAGTTCATATAGTAGAATTCTTTTTGTGACATTTTACTAAAACTTGTGTGCATTATCCCTAGGAGATAATGTATTGTGAGATAAATTAATGTATTTATCGTTTTAGTTTATGAACACTTTGTTTACTGGATTTTAAACCTGAAAAGGTAAGTAGGGCACTTGCCTGACCTTCATATCACAGACCACTATGCTTTATTTGAATATTGAGGATTAAGTCTAATTATTTTAGTTAAGATAAACTATTTCAATCCTCTGGAAATAAAATTCTTATGCACTAGGGGAACCAGCCACAGTGCCAGTAATGCCTGAGGCACTTGGAGCAGCAAGGAATGTTAGATGAGAAATACAGATGAATCAATGTGAGCTGCAGAGAAGGGGGAAAAAGCCTCCCATGCTACCTGAGAGTAGCCTCCTCCAGAATCGTGGATCCTGCTTGTCTGCAGAGATGAGGTGAGCAGAATGCTCTGATCAGGTATCACGTAGGGGCTTCTCTGTGTCAGCCAAGAGTGGAATATGCAGCTCTCGTTGCATCAGATCTCTGCTGTTTCTGAGGAAGAGCAAGAGGGAGGAATAAAAGAAAAACTCAGAAATCAATCAGTTGTGCATTTGGGGAAGAAAGTTCCTTCTTGACTTCTGAGGTGTGGGAGTTAATTATAGTCATCACACTGCAAGTACTCAGTCTGCAGAGGACCCTACTGAGTCTTCCCCTTGACCTCTAAAGTACAAAGTGTTTAGCAAATTCATATTCCAGTGCTAAAAAGAAGCTCCACAAACAACCACTTGGGCTGGCTTCAGAAATGTGCTAGAATCAAACATTAATACTCTTAACTCTTAACATTAATTGTAAACCTTAATTGAACACCTAGAACTAAGCTATTAAAAAAAAAATTCGCACAGCCCAGTAGATAGAGTGAGTCTGCTATCTAGTAAGCTGTTTCCTTGTGGCTAAGAAATGACACCTGAATTTGCTTAGATTCAGTGTACAGCTGTTGGCTGTCCCTGTTGGCAAGACTAAAGGTCCTCAGCTGACTTGATCTTTTGCAGTTTCATTGCTATGCACAGTGATCCAGCCTTCTCTTGCAAGAAGAGGAGGTTATTGTTCTTCAGATGGCCAGTCCCAATGCTGCTTCTCTGTCCCCTGGGTTTTTATGTGGCTCTTCTCTGAACCCCTCTGCTTTCTAAATCCTTTCTGAATTGGTCTGAGAACCAAGCTGTGTTGTGTAGTCCTTACAGGATTTCTGACCAGTGCAGTAAAGAACTTTCTTCTTGATGCCAGGGACTGCAGCAGCCATGGTGTCACCTGGAGAATCACCAAACAGGCACTGAGCAGATGTCCTGTGTCCCACCCTCTGCATGGCTGGCTTCCCTGGAAATCAGTGGTGGACACTCACCCCAGCTGAAACCTGGGTCATCTGTGGTGGTTGGGAAGGTTGTGTAGCTCTACTGATTTTCCTGTAATGAGGGCCAGAGCCAGTTCTGAATAGAGGATGTCATCATCTTCGCTCTGAGTCTTGTTCAAGCATACATAGTTTGCTATTTGAGGTGCTACTTGAGAACCTGCTTTCAGCTGACAACATCAATGAAGATCAGAGTCTGTGTGCTTCTGGAGGGATGTTACATACACATTTCCTTTTCTTCATACAAACTTATTCTGCTGCTATTTTGAAGTGTGATTGTCAGTAGAGCCTTCCTGATGCAGCACATTAGAAAGATATTGTATGTAAATGGTAATGTTGGCATCTGTGGCTAAAGCATGGGGAACACTCCTTTTTCTAGGAAAATGTTTTCCTTTAGATAAATGAAAATCCTATTGTTTGGCTGAGGATTGACCTCACACATGGGCAAAAGGTTAAGAGACAGAAAAGCTTATCCATTTGGCATGCAGGATTCAAAGCCAGGCGTGTTGCCAGTAAGCTCAATCAGAACAGAGTACACAATTTTACATAAAGTTCATAATGGCATTTTTTAAATGAGCAGGAAGTTTTCTAATCAAAACCTAGATAATTTAAATATCTCTTTCTTTGGTAATATCCTGACATTGTCTGTGGATAAGGGACCCCCAAAGGAAAAGCTAAGTGATAGCAGCTGCCTGTGTCAGCCTGTTCCCAAAAGAGATCATCTGTCCAGTAAACGTCAGTGGGAGGCTGCCTGACAGAGGGGTGTTTACATAGAAACCAAATTACAGGATTGGGATCTAAATAGGATTGTGATCTTTGATTTCCAATCTGTGTCATAACTTTTCTCTGTTCATTCCAGTATTTGGGATCTGACAGTTTGCCTTTGCTCAGCTCGCTGAGGATTTTATTTTCTCAATTACATTACTGACTTAAAAAAAACCCCAACAAACAAACGAACAAAACCCCAAAACACCTAAAACCAGTGCTTTTCACTTTTCAAGAGTTTGGTTATAGAAGACAGCAATGATGATAGCAGTTCTGAAGGAAACTGAGAGTTCACAGCAATGTAAAGAGCAGTTCTGAGTGTAAGAAGGGGTTACAACTGCAGAAATAGTTTCCTTAAGGTTAATTGTATTTCAGGCGAGGCAGTAGGGTTCATAGAGCAGATGGCACAGGAAGGATTGCTCAGAGAAAGTTTAAACTTAGTAAAATCTCAAAAATCAGATTAAGAAGACAGATGGGATTCTGGATTGGAATGCTACTACCATTGAGGGATTTTTTTGTCTTTTTTCATTTTCCCAAATTATAACCTTGAAGATGCTGGAGGTTTTTTTATATAGCTTACAATAAATTTAGTACTAGAAAACTGGGAGGGAGTTGCACTTAAGCAGCTGTTTTCACAGTAACTAGTAGTTTAGGTCTGCACTCATTTGAAAAACAAGTAGGAGGTTGTTGTTTAAAAGAAGACAAAGGACTATAACTACAAGAGAACAGATTTACACTAGACTTGCTTGAGCATACATATACATCAACCTTGATCTCTTTGTGGAATTTACCCCTGCATGTGCTGCTTTTATGTGCCCTTTTCCCACTAACCTCCTTTTCCCACTTTGCTTTGGGATTCTTGAAGCAGAGTTGAAGGGTTGCACTGTTTAACATCTGTGAGTGGCCCATTCCTACGTGCACTTCTAGAAACCCCAACACAGGCTTTTTGCCCTTTTTGCCCATCCAGAAAGGATATCTTTGCTTGTGGTTTATCTTCTGGAAATGGCAGTTATCCTAAGTGGTTCTTGCTTTGAACTTGAATCTTTTCTGTAAGAATATAGTGGCAGGACACACTCTAGTGGTGCAGGCAAGTGATTCTGGCTCTATACCTGTGCCCACCAGTGCTACCAGCCACCAGGGAAGTACATGCCAGACAGATGAGGTCTGAAAGAGACACATTCATACCACACCAGCTCCTACCAGGTACATCAGACAGGGCTATGGCTCAGGCATAGTCTGTCCTGACTGTGGCTGGCTTGTCTGGGGAAGTGAGAGACCACAGCTGCCCTGGGTGAGTTCATCAGCCCAGGGTCTGTCACCTCAGCCATCTCTGCTTTGCTCTCACATAACTGCTCAGCACTCTTCACCTTTAGATCCCGTTCCTTCCTCCAGGACCTCATTAGTAGCACAGAACAAAGCTCCTCCACAACTTAGCAAATACTCCTGCTGTACCTACAATAGTGTGAGAATGAAGCAGGCTTCCCTTTAGCAGTTCATGTTCTCAGAGTTTATCTTTTGCAGTGCTTTCAGTTCCCTGCCTTTGTCTGCAGCTGTCCTTCTTCTCTGAGTCAGTGTGTCTTTAATTTTGTGTGAGCTCCTTGCTGTGGTAGGCTGCAAAACTCAAAAATAATGTATCTGCTTTATATCCACTGTTTGCTGAGAGTACCGACTAAAAAGTTTGCCAGATATTTTAAATACTCTATTCCATAGTTAAAAATAAGTATTTTAAAACAGTGTCTAATTGATGTCATCTAGTATACCTAGTCTTTTGATCTAAGACCTCCCTATTAATTAGAGATCAGGCTGATCTTGGGTCACTTCTTGTCCTTACTCTGGTGTCTTATTTTCCTTCTCCAGTTCTCCTGATGCTCAGGAAGTGCCTGAATATATCCTAACGATTCTGAAATTTACTGTCTCTTTTTATAGGTTGTTCTCATCACATCACTGTTTGAGAGGATATTTTCTTCAACAATTTCTTTCCAGTTTTAAGCTTTTAATCATTCAGTTGCTGTGGAAATTACAGTGATAATGTAGGTTTAGTGTTCATGACTTCACTGCTGCATTAGATAAGAAAAAGGAGCTGTTGTGTGGGAGAAAGCCCTGAATTAAGCAAGTTGTATACATTTCACATGTTTGTCAGGGAAGATAACACATGAAAAGGAATTGGGATTGTTCAGGCTGCTACGGTTTTCTCTATCTGCTCAGGAAAAAAAACATGTTAAATATCAAAAAGAAGGAGAAAACAAGCCCAGAGTCTGATCTAGGGACTGTGGGGTTTGGAACAGCAGTTCCAATCTGCTGCCTTTCAGGACATCAGTCTTCCATCTTGAGTGATTGCCTTTGTCATTTCTGTTTAGAAACAGGATTTTGGAAACCCCTATCCTTCCTTATCAGAAAGAGGGAAGGATGCAGAAAGAAAGAAGGATGCAGACAGAAGCCCTTACATAGCTATGGAGTGAAAGATAAAGAAATTTCCTACTGGAGATACCCATGGCCTAGCTCACTGATTTGGGAAGAGAAAGATGGATTTGTGTATACAGGAAAATTTTATTGGTTTTTTTCTTGATCAATTTTAGTAGTAGTCTCTATTCTAGAATTTTGGATGTATATAAGGAATTAAATTGATTTGATACTTCTCTTGTTTTCTTACCCTCTTCCTTGATTAGTATTTAATATTCCAGAACTCCTTGGTTCCATGTTATATGTGGTTGTTTTAGAAAAGGCTAAACTTCCATGTTATTGAAATTGCTAACAGTGATTGCTAACAGAAATTGTCCTGTTCTCTTGCTTTTGCTTTAATGCATCACCCATTATTCTTAACCTCATCTTGCATTTTTTCTTAGGAAATCAGAAGTGGGAAATGCTAAGAGCACAGCTATCTTGCTTTGGATCTAAGCAAATCCCTCCACTTTGAAATATAACTTACACTGCTTTTGTCCTCATGTTTGTAAATACATGAATATATATTTTTTCATTCATTGATTAATGTGGCTACCTTTCACATACACAAGATTTCACAAGTTGCATGGTGGTCAAGGCAGGATTTCTAAGGAGGCATTCTGCACTGGGCACCAGAGTATGTGGACACTGATTTTCAATGTACATTGCTTCCTTTCACTACTGAATGCAAAACTGGGAAGAAGTCCAGAATCTTTAATAGCTAGGATGTATTTCATGCTGCTCCCATCTAAATTGGCATCCATTGCCAAGTTCTAAAGCAAGGGCTGCGATGATGATGATGATGAATTTCTCTAATGGGGTTTTTGTGCGGGGCTGCTTGATATTGGTATTTTCAGTACTGTAGGATTCAGAGAGAAGGTCCCTGCTTATAAAAGGACCCAAGATACTGATCTTTCTGGCTGAAATGCCCTTAAGACAGACGTGCTGATACTTTTGTATTAGGTCCTGACATCCTTTTAAAATTTTAGGTTGTTAGAGTGTGTTTCTCCGCATACTCAATTGTGTCGTTTCACTACTGAAACTCACAACAAAGATTTTGTTCTTTGTTTTCTTCTTGGTGTTATATTTTGCTGGCTCAGGGCTTACACCAAAATAAGTTCTTACAAGGCATTAGTAATAGAACAGAACTGTACCACCAGTACTGTTCTGTAGAAATCAGTGTAATGTTTTTGAATATATATGAACAGGAGGTTGTCACGGTTTGAAGTTGGTTAAGTGCCAGGCACCCACGAAAAAACCATCTACTTATTTTCCTCTGCTATAATTAAGCAGAGGAGGGGAAATTAAAACAAAAACTTCATGAGTTGAGATAAGGATTATTGAAAAAGAAAACAGTTTAAGGCAAAACAGGTTTAAAACTTAAACAGTATAAAGAAA
Organism: Struthidea cinerea; assembly: GCA_013397865.1. Lineage (NCBI taxonomy): Eukaryota > Metazoa > Chordata > Aves > Passeriformes > Corcoracidae > Struthidea > Struthidea cinerea. Next base: position 171,951 of record VZTI01002167.1, on the reverse strand, counting down.
ATTTATTATTAACGGACTTAAAAGTAAAAAGGGTAATGAGAAAAAGCAAACCTTCAGAACACCTTTCTTTCCCAGTCTCTCCCTCTTTCTACTGACTGTAGAAGGAAACAAAACATGGGGTTTTTGGTCAGTATTTCACTTCTTAAAAATCCTTCTTCAGTATGCTTAAGGAAGAGTTTCTTCTGCTGTGCCGTGGGATCCTTCCCACGGGAGATATTCTCTGTGAATTTATTTAGCGTGGTTTTAACTTTCACAAGCAACAGCCCGCCCAAACCTGCTGCAATGTGAATCCCTCCCACAGGTCAAGCAGTCTTCCCACAACTGCCTAGCATGGGTCATTTTAGTTCATGGGGTTTAGTCTTTCAAGGATGAGCTGTTTTAGTTTGGAAGTGAAGGCTCTCTTCCTCTATCTCTAAAAGCAAGGGTCCGTTCAAGTTTCTCTCCGTTCAGGTTCCTCACTGGATTACAGCTTTTCAGTATCCACGTGCTCCAGCATGAGTACTCCTCCTCACGGGCTGCGTGGGGATCTCTGCACCCCTCCATGCACCTCATGAATTACAGGGAAACAGTTTGTTGTATTACAGTCCTCACCACGACTTGCAGGAGAATCTCAGCTCCGGCACTTGGAGCACCTCCTCCCTCTCCTTTTTTTCACTGACCTCGGTGCCGCTGTGTTAGTTTGCCTCACGTGTCCTCACTTATCCTTTGTCTCTAACTTGGAAGAAAGTTTGTGTCTGTAAGTTGCAGTTGAGAGGTTGATCTCATCCGGGCTCCGCATCTGGGAATTGCTCGCGATGTCTCTCGCTGCTGGCCGCGTGCTTCCGGCCTCAGAAGGGCTTTGGCCGCGCGGTCGCGGCCTCGGGAGGGCCCTGGCCATGCGGGCCCCTGCGGTCCCTGTCGGGATGGGCCCCGGCAGCCGCCTCACCACCCCTCGGGAGAAGAAAGAGAGCTTCCCGCGGCTTTTCCTTTCTTAAATATGTCATCACAGAGGCATTAACCTACTTGTCTAATTGGGCTAGTAACCTGCCCATTGTCAGAGCCTTCAGCGAATGGCTCTGTGCTGGTCATAGAAGTTTTGAGCAGCTTCTCTCCCGCCCACTAAATACTAGACTGTTTTTAAACTAGCACAGAGGTCATGCTCTCTCCTCTGGGCATCACATGCAGAAATGCATTGCACATGGAGTGTGAGCATCGTGCTTGTGAGAGGCTGAAGTCTCCTGACACAGTAAGGGAGTTTGCAAAATACCATCTACTACCTTAGGGAATAGAGTAAGCTGAGGTGGGGAACTTCATGCAAGAACAACAGAATTTCCAAAAATTAGGATGGGAATGAGAGAAAGGGGAGAGTGGGAGAGAAAAGAGGGAGGGAGGTGTTCATTTAAGAGAAAGAGGTGACTGGAAGCAAAAAGAAACCGAGGAGTGTCTTGGTGGAAGCAGTAGATTATTGCTGGGTCTTTTCAACACAGCATTGCATTTAAGTCATGATTATTGCAGAAAGGCAACAGCTGCTACTTTGTAGTATGAGGCAGTGGAACTATTGTAGGCACAGAAAAATAATCGTAGATACAGAAGAATGCCTTCCAGAGGGACTGTCTTGCTCAAGCCACTCCATTTTATGTAACAAAAGCCTGGTGACACAATGCATGGTTTAGTCATAGGAATGCCCAGAGTGGACAAATATTGTACATCTGGAAACATTTAAACTAGTAATTAGTTTCTGGAAAAATGGCAAATTACTCAAGAAAAATGTACTCCATTGTGTTGGCTTCTGACTGCATATCTGCAAGATGTATGATTCTCCTGACTGCCTTAACCATCACTTCTTTGCTTCTCACCAGCACTATGTGGGGACAGGTGATACAGTAGTGTCAGGGCTGCTGCTGTTAGTGCTAGCACTCTGGATCCCACCTGGTTGTCCTGTGCTTTGAGGACACGGACATGATCCTGTGGGAACTCACCACCTTGGTTAGGCATCACCAGGGAAATCCTGTACCAGCTGGGGCAGTCTCTCCCACTGGAGCTGAAAATCTCCAACTGTAGCACAGCCTACTCTATTGCCCACTTTTTCCCTGGGCTTCCGTCATGCACATTTCCTCCATTCCATTGCTACGCAGAGAGAATTGCTTTGGAAAGGAGTGAGGAGCATACCCCACTTGCAGCCTTTCCCTCTCCCCACTGCTGCTGGAGAAGGCTGGCTGGAGCAGAGGCACAGCAAGGCAGGGACCATACAGAGAGTTTCCATGCCCTGCTGTCCATGACTAACACATGATGTTTGATAGCACACATTTAGAATTGCCGTAGTACAGCAGTACTGTGTGACTGACATGTTGCCCCTTGAAGGGAATGCTGCCTGCCCTGGTGATGTGCTGCCCAGCTGCATGTGGGTCACAGGTGGAAGATAGATGCCTCCACAGTTGAAGTTAGCTGTCGGGCAGTAATTCAGGACCTGGTCTGGCTTGTGGCAGAATCTGCAATGTCTCTAAAGAGTGACTGCCTGAGATAGAGAGCAGTGGGCCAATATAGAAAGTTGTACATGGCACCAAAATGTCAGAGCTGGTGTCTTTTCAGTCACTGGTGTGTCAGCATGTTCTAACTGCTGCCTTCCACAGAAGCTTTTCAGACAATAATCACTGTGGTTGTTTGTCATTACAGAAGTAACGCTGAAGGTCCATGTAAGCGATGCCAGCACCCATCAGCCAGTAACTGAAGCCTTCATTGAGATTTTTACCAACCAGATCTCCATTGCATCTGGAACCTCAGGAGCAGATGGCACTGCCTTCCTCAAGTTTCAGTATAAATTGGGCAATCAGCTGATAGTGACTGCTAGTAAACATGCATATGTGCCAAATTCTGCACCATGGAAACCTGTAAGATTGCCTGGTAAGAGATCTTTATTTTTGTTCTGAGGTAAGACTTTGCATCTAAAGGAAGCTACACAGTTTTGTATGATGTTTCAATGCTTGAGATCCTGGGTGGGAGGAGAAACATCTGCACATTTCAAAAATAGTAACGTTTCCACCTCAGTTAAACTGCAGCATCAAGGCTGAGCAGAGACTCACTCTCCTTCTGGCGGTCCTTGATACAGTGCTGCATCAGTTTTCAAACATTTCTTGGTGCTCTTACAGCTCCATAGAAGATAGAAATCTATTCCAGATCTTTTTCTTTATGGAAACACCATTTCCAAGTCCCTTGTTTCAGCAGCTGTGATGTACTCTTGCTTCTCTTCCAAGGTATAGCAACAACTGTTGCACCATAGGCTGTAGTGTACAAAAAAAGTCCTGGTCTTTTGCTTCTTAGCCATGTCAATAGAACAGTTTTAGTCTGCAGTTACATTATCCAGATGTAAGGATTTTTAGTAACTTAATTAGCATGGCTTTGCTTCTTCCACAGGCGTAATACTTGCATGTTAGTTTTTATCAGAATGCCTCAGAACTTTGCATGAGTTATACGAGAGGAAAAATTGAGTCATGAAGCCTATTTCTGTACTGCTAAAAAGAACAGATTGAGGGTGGCTTTCAAACCTCGAGATGTAACATCTATATGAAGATCACATCCTGAGTTTCATCTGCCTTTCCTGTAATCCTCAGCCACAGTTAGGGTCTATGATATTTGGGAATGGTCCCAGGCTTGTATTACACCCAAATCACGCCTGAATAACACACACCTCAGATTTGATAATTAGCCTGGGCCAAAGCCATGCTAGGTTTTAAGTGCACTAATATCTAAATAGTATACATGTTCCCAGGGCAGTGTTGAATTCCATGTCTTGGCTCCGTTTTATTTATTAATATCAACATAGCCAGAAGGACTGCGTGACTTGCTGCAAGGTCAAGTAGCAAATGTATTTTCAGAAGGGGAAAGGAGCATGAATCTCTTCAAACCCAGAATTATGCTTTAGGCATTTCAACATGCTGTTTACTTATCTGCTTTCACTTGCTTCAGATAAGAGAAGAGTGACTTCTTCCACATTTTCTGTACTGTATTCCACCATATTTTTCAGCTACTTAATGGAGCTGCAGCAAAGACTTTAGTCAAGCTCTTTGGGGTGTAGTGAAAGAATAAGAAGCAACTGAAAAGAGTTGCAGCCAGGAGAGTTTCAAATAAGTAAAAGGCAACAATTCATTACAGCAGCAACAAAGATTACAAGCAACAATTTATTACAGCAGCAGCAGCAAGGTTGTGAAATGGTAATCTTTAAAGACATTCAGAACTCAACTGGACAACACCTGCTTGGTGGAAGCAGGTGACATCCAGAGGTCCCTTCCAGCCATCATTGTTCTGTGACTCTGTTTAGAACTTTCCTTTGGGTTTTATTCTCTTTCAATAAGATGAAGTGCAGCTTCCTCAGCATACTTCATGTGGTTTTAAGTGTTTAAAGTATGCAATAACTTTGTCTTGTGTCTCTTATCTTTCTGACTCATACCCTAGGTCTTTTAAATGAGATGTACCCTTCCATAGCCTGGAGTTTGTTTGGTTAGTTTTTTGCTTGTTGTTTTTCTTAAATACTGATTTTGAGGGAAGAGAATGAAACAGGGCAGTTTTGTTTTAGTTAGTCATTGAAGTTTAAAGAGCAGTAATTGTATAGGTTCCACAAAATCTTTCTTTCCATGGCTGAAATGTGAGCTTAGCCCAGAAAGTAGATTAGTTTCACATCTGATCCTCCCCCACTGAAACCGGTAGATAGTTTGCCATTGATTTAATTAGAAGTAGAATCCTTTCTTTTGCCTTCTGTACCTTGAACTTATTCCTTTCTTTGATTAAAGAAACAAGAAGTTACAACTTGATATGCCCTATGTAGATTTAATAGCGTTGTTCTTTGAATTAGTCCTGAAAAGGTACATGACATAAAAGTTAAGGACCAAGATACTTAGGCTTTTATTTTTTGTATTGACTAAGATGCCTATAGTCTTTAAAAAACTTTCCAAGATCTGTTTATATTTAAATGCTCTGTATTTAAATGCCTAGCCTGCTTTTAACTAGCACAGTACAGAACTTCTGAAAAATGTGCAAGTTGTTTTGTTTTTATTTTTAAGCTGGCTTGAATGATGGGGAACAGGCAGCATATCTCAGTGTTCATTCTGCAGTGTGCAGTCTGGACACACCCATACAGCTGGATCCTCATTTCCCAAAAATGCTTTTTAACAGTCCTAGGAGCTGTCCCTCACAGAGCAGATCCCCCACTCCAAGCAGCATTCCACCCAGGGCAGTGTTTAAGCTGATATGCCATCCTGTGTGCTGTGGTAAATGGACTATGGCCATATTTACCTCAAATGGGAAAAGGATAACCACGAGCAGGGAGTGGGTTTGAAAGCTACAGGGTGGTAATGTTTAAAGTGCTGTAGCAGAACTTAGCCAAAGGATCAGGATTTTTCCATCACAGGCAATATGCTTTAGTTATAGCCTTATGCTGAAAAGCTGTGCAGCCACTGAACTTGTGACATTGTTGTAGTAGCTTCAAGGAGTAAACATCGAGGGTTTTCTGTTCTTATAATTTGACAGAAATTAACTTTTCTTACATTAACCAAAATAATTACTAGCTCTTTACCGGTTAAGCAGGAGGATTATTTATTTACATAGTGATAAATGGCAGGAGGGAAAGATTTAAGATCTCTTCTTCCATTAAAATATTTATCAGTAGAGCGATGACTCCACTTATTAACAGTTCATTAATTTAACATCACTTGAGTTGTTGAAGTGTTCATGATGGAAGATGTGTTCATCTGTCTGCTCTTAACTACGCATAGATTTTTCTTTGTAAATAATTCGGAAGAAAACATTTGTGACCGGTAATCCTTATTTAAAAGGATGCTTCTTTTGGAGCAGTGTATGCAATGAACAGGGGGAGTTGCTGAGACAGCACAGTTCAGACTAAGCTGACCCTTAGTTGTTAGGGTCAGTTGTTAGGGTCAGTGTCCAGTTGTCAACTAAGTACCATCCATCTGCTTGCTCCCCCCCAGCCTCCATGGGGTGGAGAGGAGAATCATAAAATGGTAAAAAACATGGGTTGAGGTAAGAACAGTTTAATAATTGAAATAAAGTAAAATTTTATAATAATAAGAAGAATGAGACCTTACAAAAAGAGAGTGGGGAGTAAAACCCAGTTAAAGCAAGTGATGCACGATACAATTGCCCAGCCCATCCCTGAGCAGCAGCTGACCCCTCTCAGACAATTCTCCACAGTTTATATACTGGCCATGACATTCTGTGATACGGAATTTCCCTTTGGCCAGTCTGGATCAGCTATCCTGGCTGTGCTCTCTCCCAGCTTCTTCTGCAGCTTCTCACTGACAAAGCATGGAAAACTGCAAAGTCCTTGACTTAGGGTAAGCACTACTCAGCAATGCCCAAACCATCAGTGTGTTACCGACATTATTGTCATCCCAAATCCAAAACGCGGCACTGTACCAGCAACAGAGAACAAACTAACTGCATCTTGGCTGAAACCAGGACAGTCAGTCAAAGCAAACCATCATTTTGTCACTGTGGTGAAATACAGTTTTAGGAGCAGAGGATGATGCTTATAGTATTTTTGGGAAAGGAGAGCTCATCTGGAATTGTTTACCTGTAAAATAAGGTAAAAACTGGGAAGGCAGAGTATAGTATTTCAGGACTTGTCCTTGGCATAGCCATTCAGGGAAATGTGTAGCCAGCTCTGGATCCACATTTCAAGAAGAATGTTTAAAACTGTGGAGTTGTATCAGGGGTAATTAAAAGATTGGAAAATACGGTTTCCAGGGAAAGACTTGGAAGTGCTTAATTTATTTTGTTCACTAGCGAGAAAGTTCATGGGGTAATTTGATCATAGTCCATCAATACCTCATAGAGAACAGGAAACGAGTGAGAGAATTCTTCTGTCTAGCAGGCTTGTATAAAAAGAAGATCAAATGGCTGGAAATCTAACCTCTATAAATTTTGATGGGTAAAGAGGCACATAGTTTAACTGCCCTCATAATTATTTATTAGAATACTGATATTGCAGTGTGTTCTTCACCACTGGACACCTGTAAAAGAAAATTGGAATTTTTCTACAACATGTTTTCAAGTTTCGGTACAGCTGTTTTAATTCAGGGACGGCTGTAGTTATATAGGAATAAGGCTGGATCATCACTGTCATCCTTCTGGCCTTAAAAGCTGTGTCTTTCTGTCTTTGTCATGCTGAGAAAAGATTGTGCAGAAAAGCCCGAGGGAAGTTTAGAGGTTATATATTCATTATAGTCTGGCATATATGGAAGAAGATGTTGGCATGGTTGATTGTACTGAGCTCCCCAGGGTGTCTAAATTATATTAGCTTTCTTCATACAAATTAAGTTATTGGAGTAAAGACAAATTTTGTAATTGTGTGGCCTTAGTGCTACTTGCACTAGGCTTTCTTACGTTGCCTAATGTGTAGATCTGTTTCACATGTAGGGCATTGGAAGGAAGATTCCCAGCTGTACTTGCAATAACATGATTTTTAATTTTTATTTATTTATTTTAATGTTTATATTGTTAAGACCATCTTTTAGATGGTAGTCTTTATCAGTGTGTTTCTCCTAGCTTCTTCTCCTTTCTCCTGTACTTCTCCCAAACACTAACATTTCTGATCTTTAAAAGGCAAATATATTTCTTAAAGCAGAAGTACTGTAGTCTCCCTGTTGGTAGCTATCATCTGTATGGTCTCTTGGGTTAAGCAACATGTATTAATTTAGAGGAAATTCATAAAATTCCAGAAAATCAGAAGAGTTTGTGTTGTTCTTCTGTTGACTCTTTCTGGGAATGTCTTCCTCAGCTGGCATTTACTTCAGACTAGGATGAGTACTCTCCAGGTATGGGATGCTGCCCAATTACCAAAAATTACTAGTCTGCATTAGTCTTCTCCTTCCATCTTTGAAAGCCACGTGTGGACTGCAGGCAGTCATGCTCCTTACTGTTTTCATGGATGCAGGAGGCAGGTGGGCTCTGTGGCTAATTTCTTCCATCTTTTGGGTCTTCTGGGTCTGAAGAACTTGGCAGGAAATTATGTCCTGTTTTTCACTCTGCAAAGATGCGTGTGCATTTTGACACAGCCCCCTGCAAGGAGTGTCAGTACCCAGTGGGAAGGGAGGACCTTGCAAAGCAGACTTCTTGCAGCAAATACCCTTTATCCGTCCCCTTTCACACCACTGGTAGGATGACAGTAGTTCTGCTATAAATAACACTTCCCTGGTGTAGGTGGTGACTCAGTAAGTACATGCTGCATTTTAAAGCAAATTATTCAGACTTATTCATCATACTTTGCCTTTCTGTATGACTTAATGTAAGCATCTCAAAGTACTTAAAAGTTAATTTTCATTAAAATATTCCTGAGGTAAGAAGTATAGCTGTTGCACAGAAAAATAACTCAGCCAGTGTTTCAGTTCTCTTTATGTATTTCATGTCTTTCTGAGGAGCTGGGAATTGCTTCATGCAAAGCATGAAACCCTGCTTTACACTGCACTCTTCAGTGCTTTGAGCTGCCATGCATGACGTGCAGGAGTCAAAGCATAGAACATTTTGTTTAGTTCAGTAATTACTCTGGCAGTTTAACTGTTTGGTTCAGAAAATGCATGTGGTTTCTGTCATGTATACAATATGATTTTAATAGTTTGGGTGGCCTGCTTTTGCAAAAATGTGAAGAAAGTAAGCGCTGTTGTTGTTGGATTATGTTTATAAGAATTTAAATATATCCCACTTAAACCACTTCTCTCCCACAGTGTTCTCTTCACTGAGCCTCGGCCTTCTTCCTGAACGCTCAGCTACTCTCATGGTGTATGATGATGTAGTCCAGATAGTCTCAGGATTTCAAGGTATGCTGACTTTTGGAAGTTGGAATTGAAATTTGAGGGATGCTAAATAAAAAGCCTGACAGCCCGATGCTGTCTGAACTCTGTCCTGTGAATGAGACTGGTATTCTGTGGGGAGTTCTGAGTTCCCTGAGGAATCCTTCTCTGTGGGATTGTTTTACCAAATTAATAGCTGAATTCGTCCCTAACTGCTGTGACTAGGGAATTCAAGTTACACGGTAATAAATGAGTTTGGACTTTAGTGTGCCATTTGAGAGCTAGAGATTAAATTTCTTACGCTATCTGTTGGATGTTTTTTCATCTAGCCTCATTTAACCATCCTTGAAGTAGACATTTTCTGGTGTTCTTAATGTCTAAGAATTTTCTCTGGTTTTATTTTTTTTCTTGCTTCCTAATGTGAATGACTTAGAAATTTAGGGCATAGAAAAACTGAAAATGTCTTGTATCTGAATTGTTGTATACCCTGTATAAACTTGCTTTTCCTGTGGACCCCTTTGTCAGACTGCCTGCAAACCTAAATCCTACATATTGAAACCCACTGTGTTAGGAGAATAAAGTTTGAATGACCTTTTCGTAAGGCCAAACACAGATGTTAAAGCAACTGTAGTATCAGTCAGAGGAGCAGTGTTTTCTGAACTGCACAGTGAAGAATAAAATGTTCATCTGACTTAGGGGTCTGACATTAATCCAATTGATGTGCTGGCTGAGGACAGTCTGGTAACAAAAGAACAGGAGCTTTTTACCTTGAATCAGAAAGGGGACATCCTTTCTGAGGGCACTCCTATTGTGCATAAATGGTGTCTTATTCACAATAAGTCTTATGCTTGCCATCATTTTAAATTCTACTGGATAGTTAATAAACAAGGGAATAGTGCCCTCAACAGTATTCCAAGATAACCTTGTTCTATCTGAGAGAATATACAATTATGCCTTCCTGACATTATTTTTTAGTTAGAAGCCATCCAGACACAATAGGCTTTTCATTAATGATAGCACTAGATACGACTGGAGCTGAAAATGCATTCAACAAATTAGGTAGCTGATGGAATGCTCAGAAGGAGCTGGAGAAACAGCTGCTGTACATATATTCTGCAGTTTGAGAGATGGGCGTTGTCTAATGGGGTAAATTAGATGGATGGTGAACTGCGTTAAAACACAAGGCATTAGGCAAAACATGAAACATTGTTTACCAACAGTATTCCACTATCCTGCTGTATTAAATACTCTTATTCTTACGCAAATGTGCTAATATTATGCAATTAACTGAGAAAGAACAGTATTTTCATTTCACAGCTTCCTTCAAAAAATGGGGGATGCTAAAGGACTAGAGGGACATTTAACAGCTGAGTGAAACTCATAAATATTTTCAACATAATCTTCCTTCCTTCAGTGAATTGATCCAGTGTGTTAACAATATATGTAAATTAGAATAATGTAACTGGTTCTACTGGGATAGCAGAAAAAACTGATAAAGGAAGAAAGTGGTACCTGGAGTGTGCTAAGAACTGGGATTTGAACTCGCAGTCTTGCCCAGTAAAATCTAATTTATGGGTCCAGTCGGCATTTCTTTTCTTGGGATTTCTCTTGTGATGAAGCCTAAATGAAAGCCTAGACATTGTTGCAGTATTTGAATGGAGCCTCTCTAGTCTTGATCCAAAATCCTTGTGACCTAGTTTTTCTCTGTTATTTCTCTAATTTACTTCCCAGTAACCTCACGCTGTTTCAAAAGAGCTGATCAGGAGTTACCTTCGTGCAAAAATGAGAGCAAACCAGAACTCATTATACCAGGAACAGGCTGGGAACACTGGTGTTTGAAGCACCAAAGGGAAAGAAAGGCCTGTCTTGGTACTCCAAATTACCAATTGCATTTGAATAATTAATCAAGCAAGCAACGTATTATGCAGTTGAGAAGTTTGTCTGAGTTGATGCAGGCAGCTTCATTTTCATGATGCCATTACAATCCGCTGCTGTGCTCTTCAGTAATTGTGAGGGATGGGGCTTGCCAGCCACTGGGTCATTTAAGTTATTTAATAGCAGCACAGTGACAGGCTGAATTTCAGCGTTCAGTGAATGGAAGCTGTATGGGGACCCTCTATCTGTCTCTGACCTATGAGCAATCAGAGCATGAATTGGTGAGACTTCAGATGTTACTTCACATAGATTAAACTTCAAATGCTGGTGTGGTGCCACATGTCACACATCCATTATGACAAAACGTGCCTTACAGGGACTCATTGAGGTTACATCCTCAGGAGTGTACTGGCAAACTGGAGCTGTCAGCATTTGAATCATGGCTGATGTGTTGACAAGAGGTTGTTTAAAAAAGATAAGATCCATGCTCAGCGGTCTTTACCTCATGGCACACCCCATATGGAAGGAGCTCAACATGCCTATTTTACACTTGAATGTGCTTGGATTTTATAAGTAAAAACTGGATTTTATAAGTAAAAACTAGGTATCTTCAGTAATAGAAGCAGTGCTTATAATCCAGTCCCAGTGATAAGTGATGACTTGGTGAAAAATACTCTTAAGAGTCTGGTCAGCACAAGTTTCTCCCACTTCCAATTCCCCCAATAAATCTATCCCCAGACATACGCCCCAAAATCGACTATGGCCTCTGGTAAAGGAGAACATTGGATTATCTTCTAGCAAGGTGGTGAGAGAAGGCGAAAGCCTTGGTCGCTGCTTCCCTCACAAGCCTTTCTCTAGAAGCTCCCAGTGTTCTGCCCCTTTGGAGTCTCTTGCCAGGTGTGGGAGACCCCGCTGAGGAACTGAGGGGAGAGTCAGGGTGAGTGTCAGGTTTTGGGTGAACATCAATCTGGAGGAGTTTGTTTTTCTAGGGTGTGAATTAACTACTCTGCACTGATTTATTGTCTGTGTATGCACTATCTTCAGAGGAGGCTGTTTCTTCCCTCTCAGAGCTTATATCTGAGTTAGTTGCTGCACAGGTTTCCTGCCAGGTTTGGGGCTCAGCCATAAGAACGCTTTGTGCTGCTTGTAAGATTGAATGGACTGAGGTTGGCTTTTTGAGTCCTCCTTATCTAGTTAAAATTTGGCAGTTCGTGGCTCTCCCGGTGCTCAAACCCAACCGTTTTTTTAATAGAAATCCCATAAACTACTGCATTACAGACTCAACAGAAGTTAACATGGGTTTTAATTTTTAATTAGTTTGCACCTGTGGAAATAAAACACCAGCTCTTGGCAACTTGAATAATGCATCTTAACCAGAGATTTAGACAGCAGAAAATCCTACAATTTTACATTGAACTGTTGGTAATAATCCTAATGCCAGTTTCTTTGTTTGGAAGGAGGCGGGGGGTGTTCCTGTTCTGTTACTGTGGATATTTATACCCATGGGCTGTAGGAGCCCACTCAGCAGTGCAGTCAGAGGTTTCCAAAGTGCCTGAGCAGATCAGTCCTTGAGGTACAGCAAGCTGCTACAGTATTGCAGAGCACACAGGAGATAAGTCCTGCCTGAGTTTCTTGCAGTCAATTTATTTATTCTTTTATACAGTTTTCCGTTTAAGTCTAGTAATCGGATAAGGGAGATTTCTTCCCATTTCACATGGGTGTTGTTTAATGACTATATTAAACACTCAAGGGTATTGCCAGTCTTGAGAGCCTGCTGTAAACACTTAAATGTTTCAGAAATTTAAAAAATAAAAGCAATTTTATAGCTTTTTCTTGCAGAATTACCAAAGAAATGACAGCTAAACAACAATCAGCTCTTTGGAGATACTTACTCCTGTACACAGACATTTTTGTTGGCCAATACAACATTTTATTCTGTTGAATTTTATGTTTTCTCACAGCTAGAGCTCCTGCTGGAAAATTATGCAAGAAAAGATTCCAGTCTCTAGGTTAATGACACTCGCAGTTACAAAGCTTAGGAGCAAGTCAAGCTTGTTATTCTTTCTCACAGTGAAGCTACATGTAACCTAAAAGTGCTGCCGGAGACTAATGGGGGAAAAGATGCAGAATTGTTTTGACTTGACACCTTTGAATCACATGGTCCAATGTGAATTAAGAAGAAAACTGCTTGCCTCTTGATTTTGTGCTGTGTGGGAAGTGTTCTGTGTGTATTCAAAATGAGCTCTGGAGAATACAATAGCTTTTGATTTAAAAATTAATTTGCATGTTGTGCACACGAACTTGCAGATGGAGTCTTGCTGTGTGTTGCTAAACAGTATTAATGGTGAGTATCCTTTGAAAAAGACTATTGACTTTATAAGCTGGGATTTAAATGAGACATGAAATGCCATAGTACATGAAACAGTCTTAAATCATGTTGCAGCAAAGACCCTTCAATTAGCACCTAGTGAGCTCGAAAGAAACGCTAACACTGTACAAGACAGAGGAAAAGAGAGAAATCTTCCATGCCAAGTAATTTGGTTCTATTTAGATGTGTTCTTTGCATGGGAAAATATGGAAAATCTTTTCACCCAAAGTTTGTCAAGTGAATCTTTTAATCCAGTGATTTCAATAGTGACCAGTCTCAGTTCTAGAGTTAGTTTTCATGGCCAAAGCTTGGCAAAATCTAAATACAGAACTTACATAAGTTAATTGAGACTACAGGTAGAATTGTCTCTTATTAAAGAGCATAAACTACATTTATCTTGCTATTTCAGGGAAAACAAAATTTGAACAAGTATGGTGAACTGGATGCTTTCCTAAGCTTTTCCATACCATACCTCTGAACTTAGTTTTAGTTTCAGTTATAATCATTAGAAGAGGCATGTAATGAAAGTGGAGGAGAAACAACATAGCCAGAAAAGCTTCTGACAGTAGGTGCCTCCACAGTTTTGCTCTGGAATACTTGTGGACAAATAATGCCAACTGCAAAATAAATGTTTTCCATCTTTCATAATAGACTTCTGATGTCTCTGTCCTTCTCAAGCTACCGCAATTTATAATGAAAAAAATGTAAAAGTGCTTCCATGAATATGAACACCTAAATATTCTGCCCACCTTGGATATAAAGTCACTTTTAATATTTTTAGGTGCACGGACTCAGCCACAAGTTCACTTTCAGAGAAGATCTGTGAAATTGCCAGAGAACACTAGCTACAGTGATTTGACAGCATATCTGACTGCAGCCAGTTCACCCTGGGAAGTGGACAGTTTCCCTTATTTGCAGGGATTAGATGGAAATGGAACAGGTAACCCACTACTTTGGTTTTGCTCTGATTTCATATTGGTCCAGGGCTTGACTTTTGATCATATAATTTTTTCCATTCCCCATTCCAGCAAACATTCTTTCAAATTTGGGTGACATGATGTATTCAACTGCCCTACCAATATGCTGTTTCAGTGAGCAAGAGGGCAAGGTCTGCTATCCCTTAAATGGGGCCACTGAATAGCAAAGATGAAATCTCCTTGGCCTTGGGAGATCAGATGAGTTGGTTACACTTTTAGTTCAGAGCTGAGTCTCCAAATGCGCTGCATGTGCACATAAAAGATGGAGATTAATGTGAATGAACAAAATAGAGTTTAACTTGAGGATGCCATAAAAATTATTGTTCATCTTTTTTTTCTAAAAATAAATAAAATGCCTATATCTCAAGGATTTAATACTGTGTTGTTTCAATGGCTTTGTTGATACTTTTGAATGCAGCCAAAATGTGCAAATTTGTCTAGCACCAAAGAGAAGACAATGAATATTCATAGTAGAAACACAACCACTGTTAAATTCAAAGTTGTAATACATTTTTATGACTGCAACTGCCTGCTAGTCATTTTCCACTTTTCATCCAGTCTTGAGTGAAATAATTGGTGTTTCATAGGTAAGAGAAGAACAGCAGAACCACAATGAGAAGCCTTCAAATTCTTAAAAGGCTGGTGTGAAAAGGAGAATAATTTGTTTTCTGTGCCCATAGTGGGTTAGAAAGATATCAGTGGCCATGCAGTGTAGCAAGAAAGATTCAGGCTAGTGATTAAGAAAACCTTGCTATGGTGGGGATGGTTTAAGCTGTAGAATTAATCGTTTGAGGATGTTGGACAGAGTAGACAGTCACCTGTGAGGATGGCAGAGGCATAGCTGAGCCTGCTTTGAAGCAGCCTAAATATCCCCTTGAGGTCTCTCCCTGCCGTTTCTCAGGATGCATTTATTTGTGATGTGTTGATCTAAGTGACTTTGAATGCTAGGTCGTGTGTGTAAAAGGTAGCTTGCTAGCTTCCCCCTTCTTCCCTTTGTACAAATCTGTGCATCTCCTTTTCTATTACAACAAGAAATGTGTCTGCAACCTTACTCCAATCCTTCTGTCTGCTCCAGTGAGTACATCTCATCCTATCTCATTCTATCACCCTGTCATTTTCCTATTCTCATCTTCAACCCTCAGTTTTCTCTGACTTTTCATACTCAGGCTCATCAAAATCTCTTTATCTTTTTTAAAATTAAGGAATGCATTTGATCTCACTCATTTGTCTACTTCCTCATCTCCATTCTTTTTATCTTGAAACCAACTGGACAAACTGCTGGCAATGTGTATGGGATTCCTCTTTCCCAAATCTTTCCTAAGTACTCTGCAACTCAGCTTCCCATTGTTGCATTTATTTAGTGATCACAGGTCTTGCCAAGGCTTCAGAGGATCCCATCTCATGGGAACTGCACAACCAGGATATTGTCTTTCTCCTGTTTTACCTCCTATCCCCCTATAAAACAGATTAATGCAGCCTTGGGTTTTTCAGTCTTCTGTATTCTTGCATGACAGAAACTTTTCTTCTTGAGCACAGGGACCCTGGATTTGACTTTTAGCCTTCAGGTAAAGTTATGTTTTAAAAGACCAAAATGACTGGCAAAGAAATGGTGCTTAAGAGACTGAGAAGTGCCTTGTTTTCCAAATACTGTAGTATTCAGTATGGTGTAACACAGACTACAAATGCAATGTATTCTATTATGCACTACAGTAGAAGTGAAATGTCCTCTGTCTCTAGTAGAAGCCTCTCCTGATGAGGAAACATGAAACTTTAAACTCCTAAAGTTGGATTGACTTCCTTTTCTGCATCTCCAAGTGACTTGGTGAAGACTTGGCCTGGAAAACTTCTGAAAGCATAAGAAATTAGGTCAAAAACTGCTGGAGATTTTTTAATATTTCTGGTCTCAAGAGAAAAAGAATATTTACAAATTTTAGAATTCTAAGAAAACTTAGTATTGATTTGCTTGGGAGGTTTTGGAATTTGGCAGAACACTGTCTCTTCCCTCTCTCCCACCTCTCCTTACCCCACAATTACTTCTCTGTTATTTCACGGTTTATTTACATGTCTGTAGCGTTTTGGTGAGGTCTCTCCATTTAGGTCCCTCAGTATTTGTCCAGAGTGACTTCATAGTAGTTTTAGCTGAAACCTATTCTTTATGAGTTCAGCATTTTTCATAAATACCATCTGGGTGTTGAATTAGTAATACAGAGCAGTGACAATTCATTGCATGAATCAGCGTGTTGTAAACATAAAAATTTGAAGAATTCCACTGCAAGTAGTGACAAGCCTGTATAGTGTTAGCTTATTGTTTATATTAATCACCAGCTGGAGAGCAGGAGGATGGTTCCACAAAATCTTGTCCTTTTAACCCAGCTAAACAAAACTTTCCATCATCTGCCTCAATGGACCAAGCTGGCTAATAACCATTACTCCTCCTGCTTTTTGTGGCTGCTTGTTTCTTTATAAAGCATCATGTCTGAACTGACAGTGAATTTTATCTGATTATTTCTAAAGCTCTTTACAGGTCACTAGATGTCAAAAATGACAAGAAATAAATGAAAGCTGACATTTATCGAAGTCCATTCCCATTTAATCTGGGTGTGTGCTTATCAGTTTTATAGGATGCGAGAGTTTCATAAGCATTGATTTTAATTTGCCTTCACAACAAAAAAGAGAACCATTTTATCTTTTTAATGAGCATTAACATAGTATACAAGGTGGCAAACTGAAGAATTATTTCTTCTTGCTAGAGGTCAGTGGATTTCAGAAATTTCTTCATCCTAATATAAATTGTTCGGCCCAGCGCTGAGCAAAGTATTAGTGCGTCTTAATTAAAAATTGTGTTTCACCATCAGAATGCTTTTTCTGAAACTGAAAAGTAATTTTTACAAATATATGCTACATCAAGACAGTAATGAAAGAAAAATTCAAAACTTTCAATATCTAATAGATGCAAAATACAAAACATTATTTAATCCTTTATATTAATCTAAAATCTGAAGTTATACCTTTTTTAATTTGGAATTTGTATATACAAGAATGTTATCAGGATACAGTACTTGGCAAGAGGAATTTATTTCTCTGATGCCAGCCTGAGAACCTTAGTGGCCCAAGTCCTGGGGTCAGGCATTTTTCTGACAGAAGTTACAGGTGCATGGCAGAGGCAGTGTATTGAATGATCAGGAATAAAGAAAAAACTTTTCCCTTACCAATTCCTTCCTCCATCTCGCTGTTTTATATTCTAAGGTGTTAAGGGGACAATACTGTGCACCACTGGCGCCTATAATACACATTTACAGATGCATGGGTAGGCTGGCAACCTTCCCCTGCACCCTAGCTGAATTTTCAACGCTTACTTGTCTGTTTTTAATCTATTAGCTCTGTGTCTCTCCTGCATTGCCACCTTCAAAGTGCCTGTTTTCTCAGTACTTCGATCCCTCTGTAAGGTGAGCATCTGCCCCTTTGTTCACAGTCAGTGAAGGCAGCTTGTGTGTCCCTTGCACATCAGCTGTGTAACACTGACACCCACCTGGAAATCTGGGCAAAGTGTGCATCAGACTAGATGCTTTCATAAATCAGCCACATGCAAACATTACTTCTGATTATTTTCCATTTCTTCAGTTTGGCAATCCTGCAAAATCCAAGGAATTTGAATTTTGGAGAAGTTTTGTCACTTTTTTTTCCCTTCCCTTTACCACTTCCCCACCTCCTTTCCTGGTGATGTCTTTATTTGGTGAGCTGTTACTCAGAGACATCAAATTTAATAAAGGCCATTTCTCGAGACTTAACCAGAGTTACGAGAAATCATGAAGGTCTCAATGCTTTCCCACCATTCCCTCAAGTGTGCTCATCCTGTTGAGCACTGTCGCCGAGATACAGCATGTTCCCGAGGAGCTCTTGGTGTGCCACCACTGCTGGGTGTGAATGTGCTCTCACAGGCAGTGTGCAATGTAAGGCACCAGGGTTACAGTGGTGGCAGTGCCTCATCCCTGCCAGCTATGCATCCCTCTTCCTTCTCCCTGGTTCGCCGCTCAGCAGAAAGAGCAGCTACACAGCCCTGGAGCCAGCACGACAGGGGCAGCAGGGATGGACCTTGTAGCAGCTGCCTGGGCCTTCAGGGCTCAAGCCCCCTGCAAAACTGGAAGCTCCATCTCTTCCAATTTGAACTACTTTTGCTATTGCTTTGAGCTCCAGATCTCCTCAGTTTTAAACCACAAGGGGTTTTTTTTTCACCTGTGTACATATATCTGGGATATTTATGCCTGTCATTGATTCATTTGGTTAAATCATTGAGGGGTTATAATGCTTTTTAAAAGTACGTTGTCATGAAGTAACATTCATTGGCATGCAGTTTAAACATAAAGAATAACTACTGTCTTAGATAAGAAGATAACATTTAATATGCTAATAATCCATTTAGCATGGTTTTTTTCAGTGAAAAGCCAAAGGAAATGCAACCTGGTATTCTTAAACATGTGACCGATCATCTGTGAGGTGCCACTGTTTATTTTGGTGTTTGTTAGTAAACAATATGGGCATTTGAGGCTATAATAAAGACTTATAAGATAACTTTTTTTGCCACAATTATGGCTGTGTTACTCATACAGGTTTATTTAAGATGAATTAACATGAAAAAGTATATGCAGGAGATTTTTACATTGTAGTTTTTTTGTCTTCACATTTTTCCAAAATTAAGTGAAAAATAGACCATATACATCTTCCTTCAATTTTGTGGCTTGGGTTTGGTTTTTGTGGCAGGGGGAGGGTTGTTTGTTGGCTGGCTGATTGATTGGTTTGAGGTTCTGTTGTAAGGCAGGGAGGAAATTGCTGCTACCATCCCTTGAGACTTAGGTTGATGCAGTACTGTGGTGTTGAACCACGCAGGTATCCCTTAAATTCTGTACATTCTGTAGTCACAGTGTTCATTCACTCTCTCATTAGGAAACAGCACCAGGTATGACCTCACCCCTGTCACTGCCGTCAGCGTCCACCTCCTCAGCAGCAATGGGACCCCGGTCCCCGTGAACGGCCCCATCTACGTAACAGTGCCTCTGCCAGCAAACAGCAACCTGAAACACAATGCTCACGTTCCAGCATGGAGGTTTGACCAAAAATTTGGTAGGTAACATCTCATTGTGGCTCCCTAGATGGCTTTTCTATCTAAAAGAAGAGACGATTGAGTTTTACTGATCAAGTAATGTGTGGTATATATGCAAATATACTTGACTAGCACTGTGTGCCAATTTTAAACAAAAGTTTTTGTAAATGTACCATTTTTCAATTATTAAATATTTTATTTAAAAACTTGAGAGAACTGCATTTCACCCACAGACTGGGAAGAAGAGAGACGTGTTCACTACAGCATCGAATTAGAAGTGTGTAGAAATGGAAACTTGCCTTATCTTTGCCAGCAGCCAGCTGTCTGACCTTGGGTCCCTCTCTGGGCTCGGGCTCTGTTTCCTGCCTGCCAGATAGGAAATATAGTACTGACTTCTTTTGTAAATCACTTTGAGATTTACTAATACTGTCAGGAAAATACATGTAAATGATTTAATTAAATTCTAAAAAAGAAAAATTGATGAAATATTTTGAAAGGACAGAATGACTAATTAATAAAATCTGTAAAATGCACTCAGGTCCTTATATTACAGAATAGTGTTTGCCATTGTGAGCAGGAGTTTCCCCAGAAATACATGTATTAGGCTCTTTTTTTAATTTATTTTCTTTATTTTGTTGCTAGCTGGTACACTGTACTGGCCTTTTTTACAGCTTTGAAGTTTAAAGGACAAAGGAGTGCATAAGTCTTGTCCTGGTGATCCCCCTTCAGTTACTGCACTGTGCCGTCTGAAGTATGAACCAGATGGTTGTTAAGGAAAAGGAGAATGGAAGGTGAGAAAGGTTGATGCTGAGAGAAAAAGGAGCCAGAAATATGGGTCTATATAGACAATCAGTGAGGCTTTGTCCTGCAAGGCAAATGTTCTGAGCCAGGTGATATCACACCTAGAAGTAGAGCAATGAGCATGAAAGCAGCATATCGGAGAAAGGGAGGAAGAGAGAGGTGAAGGGGGAAATAATGTTTTTCCTTCCTTCCTGCCTCTGTTTGCTGAAAAAAGTGATGTATTTTCAAACAGCATGCCTATGAATCTTCTGTCAGAAGTTGCCTGTATTAGAGAGCAAAGCAGTACAATTTAGTGAAGAGTAAATTTGAGTATGATATAAAGTGCAATAGTAGAAAAAGAGTGCAATGAATGGATTTGGCTTTTCCCTTAACTGTGGAAATGACACTTCTCTTGTGCTGTCGTGGCAATAGCTTTCACTATTTTCTTCCTGAAACTGAATAATTCTTCTAGAAACTACTTTGTTTTCCCTTGTTAAAAAAAAAAAGACAGGGAAGACTGAGTCACGTTTACTTTCCCCACAAGAAGCAGTCCTTCCCCAATCCTTCTGTCAGCTGTGCTAGAGCTGCAACCTGTCTCATTGCCAGTTACTCATGGCAAGTAAATGGTTCTGATTTTGATTATGGAGCTTTCTCATTTATGGCCAGATTTCCATGCCCCTGCAGTGAGGCCACAAAAACTCTCTCTTAGTATGGAATATGGTTTTTAATTTTGTATATAAAGAGCTAGTTACCCTATTGTGTGCAGTATATATATTAGTATAGATCAATATGGATTAGTTAATTAGTGTTGCAGGCTTGAGGCTCCCAATCTTGAGACAAGCCCAGCCTTGTTTGATTCATGACAAACTACTGGAGCACTTGTGTTGGGAGGAGAAGGCATGAGGACTGCTAAACAAAATGCATCTTTGCCAGGCCACTTAGCTTCACAAAGCTGTGGAGAGGAAGGTATTGAAGATGATATGCTCAGACTCCAGCTCACACTTCAGCTGAAGTAAGCATCTTTCTGTGCAACCAAAGATGTTGAACAAAGATGCATTTTAAGCCCTGACTGCAGCATGCCAGTTCTAGTAGAATTTTGGCCACATCCCAACCAATTGAAGTTAGAGTAGCTTAATTTAATAAGTAGAGCAGCCACACTATCTTTTTCAAGCTATTTTAACACCCTAAGGTCTGTCAAACTAGCCATATGTAGCATGAACATGGTGGTATTCTGTCATTCCACATCCCTGTTGTGCTTGGACTGGGAAGGGAGATGGATGGATGACTGGGATGTCTCCATGCAGGAGAAATCCTTAGCTGGTAGATAAGTTGTTGTAACCCACTTGCACTGCCAGTTCTGTGCCTTGTCAGGATAGGACCTCTGACCTTATTACTCTGATTTTCGTCTTTCATTTCAGGGCTGCTTTTTTCAGTACTGGTTATGTCTCAGTCTCTCCTTAATAGATTTCCAGTGGCTTAAATTTTCATGCTTTTATCTGAGCAGGGAGTAAATGCCACAGATACAAATCTGTGACTGTCTTACCGGGCACTAACACAGCACTTCTGTCTCGTGGATTAGCAATACAGTGGACGCTTGTTCGTGCAAGCCATTGTTTTTGTTTAGAGTCCATGCTGTTGTCATCATTACTGCATGAAATGTAATTTCTGCTCTAAAAAGCAGAAATACTTTTTACTTTTAGAGGATGTGGAGAAGTGACAGAAATACTACAGATATATTTTAATCCTTAGTGTCTCATATGTTTTGCTGAGCTCATGATGAACTAATATGAACCCAGAGGCATCTGACTGGAAATGCAGAGATTTTCGTAGTTTCCACAAAAATGAGGCGTATTTGCATCTTATGGCAGCCAAAAATAACTAATGGCTTTTTAGGATGTTTACCATAAACAATCTGTATTTGCATGACCATGCTTTCTTATCCTTGGGAGAGAAGCAGGAGAAGCAGCATAGTCTGCTTAAGGCTGAGAGTGGCTCCACTGACACTGATGAAACAAGCAGCCAGAAAAACAGGCTGACATCAAAATAAGGCAATCTGCTGCATCTATTTCATACTGTTCCAAATGAGATTTTTCATTATGAAACAAACTTACTGCCTTGTGTGCACAGCAAGCAAATTAAAGCAATAATACCATTTTGAATAGTTAATAAAATGAAGATCAGCTGTCAGTGCCCTGGAGATGTTGTAAGGGTAAGCGAATACACGTAACCTTGTTCTTGTGTTGGTCCACCACCGTTTCCTGCAGCATTTCTGGGTGTTGGTAATAATAAACACAGATGCATTGATGTTGCACACTAAAATGCAACTTAATTGCTCCATGCTGTGGACATACCCATGTCTTGTCTTTCACACTACTGTGGGACAGTGGTTTTATTTCACAGTACGCACTTGAAAGGTTTGAACACAGAGACAGGGTTTCTCTTTTCTGTAATCAGGAGTGCTCAGTGGGGTTTTCTGGGCTTTGGGGGTTTTTTTCCTAGCAAGTACTGTGTTGTATTTATCAAAATCTGAGGGGGCTGAAAAACTTTTTTTCTTTATCCGTAAACAGATGGTTGAGATCATGACTTCTTCGTGTATATTTGCCTTGATGTCAGTAGGATTTACAGCAGTATAATTAATCTCTCTATTCTTGGACACCAAATTTCTGTTCAAAACTTCTTTCTAGCCTTGTCCTCTTCAGTCAGAAATACCACAGATCCCAGTAGAAATGAAACTTTCTGCCTCCTGTGTCATCTCCAGCTCCCACCAGCTGGACTGAATAACACAGCACTTGCTCAGCTGTATTTTCCTCAGCCCCCATTTAAATAGTTTATGTTTTATATTAAGGTGTTTGGTTTTCATTGGATTCAGTGAGCAACACTGTAAGTCCAGCATTCTCCATTTTAAGTCCTCAGTTTCATTCCATGTGTTATGAAGGCATTATGTTGCACCTAGACCTCTAGATCCACATCTGGAGCTGTATGAAGGACTTTAAAATATTACCAAATATTCCAGTGTGCATAATATGAAAATGAATTTTATTACTACGATGCGTCTGAATTAATCAACAGGAAAGTATTTTCAACACTGTTTTCAGTTATGTGGCAATGGATTCTAGAGTGGAAGTTGCCCTTTTGTTTGTCCTCCTTAAAATGTGTTATTTCTTGTGCACTACATGTAAATGAAGTTCAGAATACTGTGTCTCTGTTCTTCCTTCTCCCTAAACACTTGGTGTGCATCTTGGACGTGACCTTGTGTTTAAATAAATGGCTTCTTTGTAGAGGAGGATGTTCCCCCAGTGCCTGAAATTTCAACCATGTGTTCATGTAAAGTGATGGCAGAATATAAAGAAGAGTATCTTGGGGAACTTTTTGTAACTTTATAAAACACGATGTTTTATGTACTCTGCTGTTCTTGGTTGGTGCTTTCTGACTGCATTTAAATGATAATAGATTTCTAAATGCATTTAAAAGTCTGGTACTTGTTTTTTCTGGGTGACTTTCCGCCGTCAGTGGTAGAATTTGTATTGATTTTTGTAGAACCAGAGTTTCCAGATGTTCCTTCCTCAGCAAAATCAAGATAATGTTTTCTGTGCTCAAAAGAAGTAATGAGGATATACTTATGTGTAAGCAGTATTGGTGCCTACTTAAACTTGCCTGCAATTTAACAGAGGTGAAATGATGCTTGTTTTTTGTTCACAGTGTTTATAGGGAGAGAGCAACAGCTACTGTCAGGCAGAAAATGTAAGCAGATTACTGTACATCTACCTGTCTAGTTCACTGTGCATTGTTTGCAAATAAGATGATTTATGAAAGTCTTGAATTTAAGCTTCCCATATGGTAGCAGTGATGATCCACCCAAAGAAAATACTGTCTTATAGTTAAAAATAAAATGTTTTTCTTTTTGTTGTGAATTTGATTAATGTCTGATTGCCACCACATTCATAACCCTGTGTGACTGACAGAAAATAATCATCTAACAGAAACGTTCACAGCCTGTCACTTGATCTGACACTGGGTGTGAGTATGTGCCTCTGACCTTGGAGAGGTGGCCTGCATTTGGGCTGCACGCAGCTGCACACATGGCCTGGGACTTCATGCGCTTCTCCATGAAATGCGTTTTCTATGGACGAGAAATGGACGTTCTCAGGAAATCCCATTCCTCGCTCCCAGAAGTTCGAGCTTCGTATAATCATATCCAGAACACATGGTTCTAGACCAGATTCACTGGTGATACGGAGATTGGTTTGCAAAGGTGAAAACCACAAAAGTTCAAGGTTAAGATATTTCTGTAGTTTAAAATTCCTTGTCTATTTGATTTTGACTTCCTTTTTAATCTCAGCTGGAAAGCTTAAATTATTCTTAAAGACTAAATACACTAAGGAATACAGGTTCTTAACTAACTGCTCTCAAAGAATTTCATATTTTGTGTGTTGCCATAGAAATGGCAGCTACCAAGCCCAGCTTTTTACCATGTACAATGTCTACATAATAGGTGCAGATACAATTTCAGAGTTTTAAACAGACCTCAGCATTGAAAGGAAAAGAAGCTCTTCCTCTGATGCTTCACAGTGTAGCTCACTGAGGTATGTTCTCACTATCATGATTCCTCTGGAAAGGATCATAGGAGACAGTTGTGCTTATTTATTAATGTGTGTTTTCAAAATGGATGTTGTGGCTTACTCGTATGAAAGTGAATGAATGGATTGTTTAATCCTCTGCCTACCTCGTACACCATCCGAGCTGCAGATACAGCAAAGTGGATGAGGTATGGCACGATGGTGGTGCTTAAGGAGACACTGAAGGAATCAGGTTGGTGCCAAAGTATAGTGATCTTTGTACAATCAATCTACTAATACGTAGTCAAGGAAAGAAAACTGGAAACAAGTCCCTGGCTTCTGGAAGCAGGTTTTAATAATGTAGTATCATGTAGATGGCCCTGTAGCTCCACCTATAGAAGCCATGGCAGGAGAAGGTGGGAAGAGGCAGGCATCAAAACTTCAGAAATGGAGAAAAGACCTTTGTGCTTGTGCAACTGCCTGAAGAGGAGCTGGAGATTGGTGGGAATCCAGGCAGGAGTGGGAAGTGCCTGGATGGGGCTGGAAGTGACTGAGGAGGACCTGGGAACTCCTTCCTCTGCAGCTTTGCAATGTTAGATCAAATCCCAGTGTGCCTCTATTTCCACTTCCAGCTTGAAAAATAGAAACTGAATGTGAGTGTGATGTGAGACTGAAGGAAGGAAAAGGCATGCAGTGTTTTGTGCATGTGCTTTTATTTGTTACTTGTTCTAATAATTTTGTCAGTAACTGACAGAACATGATTAATAATGTGGTAAAACAAATTCTAAAGGCAGTATCGTTCACGTATACTAGTAACTATGGATGGTGGTCCAGCAGGCATAACTAAGCTTTTCCTTTTGAAATACAATTATTACCCAGTAATTATGTATCAAAGTCATTTTCTTTAATAAGTCCCTTCTGTTCTGGCATCTTAGAAGGAAACACTGAGGGGACCAAAGCAATGCAAGCAGTTCTGTGTACAATGTGCCCTGCCTTCTGCCCAGATATAATTAAGATTATTAAATAATGAAAACTGGTGTTTTCTTTTGTTAAACACTTGACAAGTGATTTAAGGGGGGAAATGAGAAGAGATGGAAAAACCCACAGAGCTTCTCAGACACAAACAATAAATTGAACCCTTAGATTTACTTGCCAAAATCTTCAAGGTATGATGGTAAAAGCATTTCCCTTTTAGTTCACGAAATAATGGTGGTGCTGCTAGAACAGAAGCAGGATTTAGCCCTGGAAGGGTTGTGTAACGAATTCTGTAAGAGTGGAAGAATAATGAGTCTATGGGCTCTCGGAGCAGGAACATTTATTTTTTGATGTTGCCTAGCAACCCTGAAAACAAAATTGTAATATTAACCCAAATACTATGAATTTTTAAACCCATGTGTATTGGGGGGAAGGTGAGGAGGAGAGTAAGCTCTACCAATATTCAGGAAGGAATTTTCAACTTCCATTTCAAGCTGTTAGTTTTTTAGAAAATGCACAAAAGTAAAACCGAAAATCCCCCCCCGTCTAGTAAAACTTCCCCTCCTGATGCAGATTAGAGGTGATTTTCAGTCAGAAGAAGAAATCTGATAAGCAGCTTTCAACTGGTAGGATGAAAAGCTACAATTTATGTATGTCATAACCTGCTTTAGAAAGTTATTTTCACAAACTTGCCCTTGATTAACTCTTCATAATACCTCTGCTATTTGCAGTGTCTAAATCAATTACTTCTAGAAGCACTTCTAGTATGTTTTGAATGTCCTTTGCTGTCCTACACTGTCTGGTAACAACCTGCCTCATTCCTTTTGACACATAGATCTCTATTTAACTGTGAATCTCTGCCTAAGCAGGCCAATCTTACAAGACATCGTAGACAGCACAAGAGAGACCCATGCTGAAAGAAAAGCACTTCTCATTAAGGAATATTTATTTAAAACATCTATACTATTAAGCAGTATGGTTAGAAGTACCTTTCTTTTCTTTCCAAAGCTCTTTTGTCTAGAGAAAATAATCTTCTGAATAAAAATTAATTCATATAATGGGATTATGTTTAATTTGCTCTCTGACTAATTAAATCCTCTTATTTGTCAAACCTATTGGATGGAAATAATTCGTGTTGTAAATAACACAGTTTTGGTTCCCTGCTTGAGTGAGATTGGATGATCCTGTTGCCAGTTAAAAGAAACAAAATGAAAAACAAACAGTATTTGATCAATGGAAGAATTTTCTACCAAAAGCTCACATGTAAAATTAATTTATGGAAATAAACCACCATAGCTACCATATATTTAAACACAAGCAATATTTAGGCTTTATGACTGTCCTTGGGGGAAGCTGCTGGCTGCAGCACACTCTTCTGACAGTCATTTACCAGAACTATTTTGGTCAGTGATAGAAAGAACACACGATTGAAGTCAGCAAAAGTCCCTGCAGCAGTGGTGATCTGGAAGGCTCTGAAATGGTCAGCTTGGGAAGTTAAACCTGAGGCAAGCAGCACTGTACATCCTCCCACAGAGCCAAGCTCTGTGCTGGGGTGCCAGCGAGCAAACGCCCCTCACAGCCAGATCACAAGAGGGGAGGTTGTCTTCCTCCTCCTTGGCTGTAGCAAGAGTCCCACACATCTCTCCCTAGAGCAGATGGTGGTGTGGGGCAGTCCTACCTCACCTAGTGGGAAGTTTGCCATTTGCTTGAGCTGGAGCAGCATGGGATGGTCCACATGCTCAGTCACATGTGGAAGCCAGAGGGACATACCATTCCCTGGATTTTACTGCAGATCAATTTAAAATAATAAAGTCTAGCTTTAAAATATGGAAGCAGTGTCTTATTCTGGGCTGTCATGTATCTAGACAATGGAAGCAGATCCATTCGTGCTGCCTGCTTCCAGCAAGCTGTCACATCAAATAGTTGATGTCTTTGAAGACAACAGCACGTCTGTTTTCTGGGCAAACCAGCCATACCTACAGTGATTGTGCAGGGGGATAGTCTAGAATAGCTGTTCTTCAGTGGCTTCCCTATAATAGCTGCCCATCTGGGTACTCTCCTTGCTGAAAGTGCCATTTTTCAGTCTGATTCAGAAGTAAACCAAATTAAATTACAAAGGGGTGTTTTTTAATGTTGAATGTGTCTTGAAATAGGGACTTCATGTGCAAACCTTTCGCTGTTAAATTTGCTCATGATAACCCCCCTCTAATCCCTATTGGCAAGTCCTAAAAGCTGCCTAAGATAAATAAATGTTCATCACAATCAAAGTTACTGCGAAGTATTAAGATGCTTCTCTCTAGCAGAATTTGTTTCTTCTGCTCTGCTGAAGTCAAACTTCTCTGATATTTTTGCAGTCAGATGGACGTCAGCTTTCTTTATCTGATCGTTTTTTGATTTATGTATCTTTAAAGTACTGGCATTTTAATATTCTTTGCATTGTTCTCTTACCTTGCTTTTGATTTCCATATATGAAAGAGTGATGGGTAGGTGCTTCATAAGCTTTTTAAGAAAGAATGAAGAATAAATTTGTTAAATTACATCATTTATTCCAAAAAGTCAGTAACAGGCAGTATAATTTTGGTGAGAAAAGCGTTAAACATCTAGGTTCTCTCTGTGCTGTTAGTTTGAGCCAGGAGACAGCTCCCCTGACTTGAATCTTGGATCAGCGTGTTGGCTTCACTGAGCAGTAAGAGAGGAAAAAGAGGAAGAGAAATGTAAAAATGATCTATAAGCAAGAATGTCTCTATATATAGAAGTTTTCCGTGAAGCACCAGACAGTCTTTAAGAATTAATGGTGAATTGGCCTCAATCATGCAGTGCTTACAAACTGTACTGAGCTTGCTGTTTCTGCTCCAAAGAGGAATTGACAAGTTTTCTTTGGAACTTCACAGTCTTGAACAAAAATGATCACTTCCATTACAGCTCTTTTTACCAGCTTGGGGTTTTTTTAATAATCCTGTATTGCTTGTTACTTAACAATTATTACAAATCAAGTAGAAATATTAATAACCAGTGAAGCTCATTGATTTTGCTGACTTGGGTGGGGGGAAGAAGTAGGTGTTACAACATATTTGGAGCATAACAAATTAAATTATCAGAACACAGCATACAGAGAGGTGAGACCTCTGTTCCCTTCTAAATCCTCCTACTTAGTTCTGCCGCTGTAATCCTGACAACACAGAAAGAATGAAT
Organism: Struthidea cinerea; assembly: GCA_013397865.1. NCBI lineage: Eukaryota > Metazoa > Chordata > Aves > Passeriformes > Corcoracidae > Struthidea > Struthidea cinerea. The sequence goes on along the minus strand of VZTI01002167.1, from coordinate 143,353 downwards.
GCTGCTTGCTCTTCTTCCATTTGCAGGCTACTGCATAGGAAGAGATAGAAAAATGGACAAAGTTCTTACTCACTGCCCCAGTCTCCTCCTTTGCTTACAGCAGCAAGTATGTGAGGACACAGAGGGTAATTAGCTTCACTTTTAGAACAGGAAAACATGTTGTTTTCCACTCCAAGGAGGAATCTGAGGCAGGATAGGGAATTCATTCTCAAGGCTGCTCAGCAATGAACTCCTGGTCATGTAAGGCAGTGTGAAATGGTAGGAGCACAGCCAGACTGCAATTGGGTTTTGCTCAATGGAAGGTCCAACATTAGTCATTACAGCAAGGCATTGCATGTAGGGAGCTACAAGAACACTGCTTGTTCAATGATACTTGAAAAGCAACCAGGAAATTAGAACCTGTAAAGGATGAAATACGAGAGATACCTGTAAATGCTGATGGATTTGCAGAATACTGGAGGTATGTCAGGTCCCTCCAGTAACACTAGGTTGGCTTTCAGCTGTTTGATCACAAAAGAAAGCAATACAGGACTTTGTATTTCAGCTGTTTCCACTCAAAACTGTTTTGTTGCTGCTGTTGTGAAGGATGGAGTTCTTTACTTTCTTCATCACATGATGTGGGAGGATGCTCTGTTTTATTAGTGGACTATTGGTAAGAGATGGTGAAAGTTTAAGAGGCAAATTTAGCACCAAAGTTTTGGACAATTAAATTATTAAAAAGGGGCTGACGATGAGATTGTGTACTCAAGGTTCACACTTGGTGTCATCCTGATGAAGGAACTTGGGACAGTGCCATTTAAAAAGTAACTATTTTCTAGTAACTATTTTCTGTCATAATACACCAATTTGTAGGGTATGGTCAACAAAAGCTGCATCACTTTTGTTTAAAGATTACCAATTTGGATGTATCTCCCATGCATTTGAAATTCTTAACTATCCATAACAGAGGGAGGGACTTACACTTTTCCTCAGTTTATACAGACCAGCACATTGCCTGGAGTATGTCCAGTGGTTAGCAAGAACGGGTGAACTAAGTGAGCAGCAGACACGTGGGAAACCTGACTGAGGCTTGTGCAGTAGACTCTTGTTTGCTTCCACTGCAAATAAGGGATTCCTGTTGTTGCTAAAATATGAGCAATCTGAGCTGCTGCTCGTTTGGCAGGACGGCAGCAGAGCTCTGCTCGCAGCGATAAGCCTGCAGCCTCTCTGAGCTTCTTGATCGCTGCATTATGCAGAGTATTACCGAGCAAAAGGCTTTTCGGGAGGCAGCAGGAGGACTGCGTCCTTTGGCATGCAGCATCATGTGGATAAGGCATGCTGGACACAAGTTCCCCCTAGTGAGGGAATCGGTAATAGCTTCTGCTCGAGGAGGCAGCTGTAGAAATAGACACTGAAGATAGTGAACTTTGCTAAATTACATACGTCTGCGTTCTGCTTGTGTGTGAATGTAAAGGGCTTAGAGATGGTAAGAAAAGTATGGGAAACATGATGTATTCATCACCCAGGTCCTTCCTTTTTTTTTTTTGGTCAGTACTTTATATCTCTGTTAAAGTTTTACTTGACGTTGTTGTGTATTTGAATAGTTGGTGCATATTCTCATCATCCAAATCTCGCAGAAAAAGAAAAAAGGTTCAAAGTTGCAGAATTTTTTACCAAATGGCATTTTAGAGACAAGATAAAAACATTTTGTGACCCTAAGGACTATTTTTCACCTTCAGGGCTATTAGTATGACACCTTCCCTGAAAGTGCGTGGATAGAGAATCTGAAGGGTTAGTGGCCATATTAGTAGAGAAAAAGAAATCTACTTTTCCTAGTTTTTCCAGAAACTTCACATATAACTGTGGACAATTCCATTCTGTTTTTCCTGAAAACGGTTCCCTAAGAGGGGCGAATGAGTGGCTACATCAAGGTGTTCTGGTGCAACAGTTATGGATGCCACATATGCAAATCTGTGTACACAGATTTTGGTCCTTTTAGTACTGTAAATCAAAATTACTTGTGTGGCTTTCTTTATGAAATAACAGATTATTGCTATCATCTACAGACTGGAAATGATACTTGGAAAATGAGAATTACATCAGCAATTCCTTTTCCCTGTTGCCCACAAATTCGGTTTGGTTGCAAATACAGTTGACATGTGGCAGTAGTAGTCACCTCAATCTATAAATCCTCTCAACCATGTATTCTTCTAAACCTTTCACTGTATTCAAATGGGTTTGTTATTAACCTAAGACGGTGGTCTTGCATAGGAAAAATCAATAGTAGGGAGGAAATAAATACTCTGAAAAGCCATTCTTATGTGTAGAGGGTTTGCACAGATGGATAATCTAAGGAACACAGAAGAAATCATCAGGATCTTGGATGTATTATAAAAACAACAAATCCAGCCCCAGCACCTCTTCTGTGCATTCTGTACTCACTACTGAGTGTTCAGATGACTGTCATCCAAAATGCTCTTGCTTAGTCCTGAGTGACATCTGATGAAAAGCACCATTTTGGGAATTACAAGCAGGAGACTTATTTAAAGGAAGGGGAGTCACAAGTACATGATGCAGCTTGCCTTTCAAGTGAGCATTTGAAGCTGAGTAAGGGAAATACAGCATTCTTCCCCGTTCTACACAGAAATAAGAACTGCACTACAAAACTGTAGAGGGGTTTATCCCTTCTCTGTACACAGATCAGCATCCTGGTAGGGACCACCAAAATGTGTGAAGAACCTCCTTAAGGTGGCCATGCTCTCTGTTATGGCACCAGGGGTGGCCTCTCAGTGATTGCTCTCCATGTTGAGGCCAGCAATTCTGTGTTTCATTCAAAGAGGATGAATACAGGAACAGTCTGCAAGCCATTCTGGGCATTTGTTACATCAGAAACTAAGGTGATTTTTTTCTCCTACAGCCCCAGAATCAGAGGCCTTCATGAATTACTAAAAGGCCTTCAGCTGGTTCAGTTGTAAAGGTTCTCATAACCCAACTCTTGGAATAAAATTAATCTTCAGGAAGTAGAACAGCTCTCAACTAGGGCAGATTGTCAACCTGGACTACTCAAGAGTTATGTGAACTTAAACACGTTCCTTTAAAATTGTTAGTCTTACTTATTTTGAAATTATCATTTCATAATTCTAAAAAAAATCTATTTTGTTTCCTTTGAGAAACATGTTTTTAAAAACTCGTCATCTGTTACCAAACAGTATTCCTGTGGGTATTATACAGACTCTGAATGACTAACCGAATTAATCAAAAGTGATGGTGCAATGTAATTCTAGTCATTGGCAGTAACATTCATAAGCTTGCTTTCTGTATAGGAAAGCTATTTTGAGGAAACATTTTCCTCTGTCTTCTAGAAGTTGACAGCCAGGGCTGGTAGAAAGGTAGTGTGTAGAACTCGTGTAGTCTGAGAGATGTAATCTCTTGAACTACATTTTTTAAGTAGGCTGTCTACATATAATCGGCTTCAGGAATATCCTTCTTCAAAATAGGGGAATCTAATATGATAATAAATGTTTTCTTTTAACAGGTTTTGAAGATTTACTAGTTTTATTTAATCTTAAAGATTTTGGTTTTGGGTTTTTTTTGCTTCTGACAAAGCCATGGGGATGACTGCTTGTGGGAGCTCTCAAATGCCAGTGACCAGAAGGCACAACTTCCCACTTCACAGCAACACACAATCCCGACCGCACATTGATAGGCTTTGTTACTGCTTGATCTTCCTCTTGTTTGCAGAGGAATGTGTGAATATCTGTAACATCTTCCTACAACTTTTACACTTACAGGGACATGGCTGAAGAGTAGTTTGGGCATTGTACAACAAGAAGGAAATCAGTTGACTTGGACTTATATTGCACCTCAGCTGGGCTACTGGGTTGCAGCTATGTCACCTACTATCCCAGGTAAGATGGAATTGGATTTTATTGATATTTGCAGCATTGGGTAATTATTTATTCACATATAAGGTTTATATTTTTCAGAATGAGCTCATATGAGATGCCACAGCTTGATCAATAATGGATTGTTAGAAAACAGAAACCTGAAAGTAAAGGGCTAAAAACTTTTCAGGATTGTGTGGGGAAACCCTGGTGCTCAAAATACCTGCATCATTTCAATGGGGAACTTTTTTAAGTGTTCCTGCTTTGATGTATTTATGTCACCACTACCTGGTAGAGCTATTGCTAGAAAATGAGGGGAGTCATAGCATCAATGTGTTGGTGTTCCAGCAGGTAGAAAAACAGGTGCTGTGAAGTTTCTGTACAGAAACTCACAGAGATACAGATTCATCTAAAACCAGCATTATCCTGGGTTAGGCACTTACTATTGGATGGATGGATGCATGCATGCATGGATGGACACTTTTTTCCTTTTGCACTGAAGGTGCACATTTTGCCCTGAGTTATGCTTTGCATCATCTTGGTGACTGATTAATTTACACTGTGAATAACTTAGCTTAGAAGTTCCCCCTTAGAAGGGGGTGTATTAGAGTGGCATTGGTACAGAGGTGACTGGTTGCCATCTGCAAACCTCTTGGCATAACTGTAGAAAATGGCTTTGAACTAGGCATTAATTACGTGTGCTTCTGTGTCTTTGGAGATCATTAATGCTACAACGTCTACTTCCTTTTTTTCTGACTGTGGCTGCTTCAGATTTCTTGGTGTTAGTTCTTCAGCCACCAATTATCTGAGATACCTCTGTGTATAAAAGAGCCAATCAATCAATCAATCAATCAATCAATCAAAAAAACAACCAACCCAGAACTCCTTACAGATTTTCTTTACGAGGTTTTCCAGCTGAAAACCTAATCCAGTAGAAATGAAAACATGCTTGCCTTGGCTGTGCAAGCTTAATAAACTATATATAACCAAAAAACCAAACTCTTACATGAGGAGAGGTTTTAAAGTCTACTCATACATATCATGAACTTGTTTCATAATATGCGAGCTTTTTATTTGAGGTTCTATTAAATGATAGATATTAAATGCTGGGATATTCAACTGATTCATTGCTGAACAGACTTCATAGGCAGGTGCAGATCTGAATAAGCTATCATATTAAATTTAATGGAATTTTACAAAATAATTGTACTTGAAGAAAAAGCAACTGCTCTGAGCCAAACATTTCCCAGTACAGCTCTGTCCCCAGTTGCAAGGAGGTTACACTAGTCATGAAATTGTGCTTGTAACTCTGAGGTTACAAGGCCTGTAACTCTTAACAGGAGAAGATTTGTCCTTGTGATTTAACTTGTATGGCATAGTTTCAGCTTGTATTTTACTTTTCCTTCCCTCTAGGGCTAGATCTGAGTTCCTAAAACTTTGTTGCACTGGGAACAACATTTTCATGAAAAATGCAAGTCTTATCTTGTCTTCTTTTTGCTTAATGTCCTGAAGCAATGGTAACAATCAATTATGTAAAGGTAGTGGTGGGACAGAATGTATAAATATTTAGATTTCCCAAATGCAATATAATTTATGTTACTTTTAATGAGTTAATGTATTTTTGCATATTTTATCTCCTAATTGAAACTATTTTATTTCTTATCGCAAAAATGAGCTTTGTTTTCCTAGCAGTGGCTTTACAGACCACTCAAGATCCACAGATGAGCCTTTGCAAACCTTGTGACCTAGAACCTCTAAGCTGGCCAAGTTTGCTGTCCTTCACAGTACACTCATGTTAGTCTGCCAGCTGGTGCTGTACCTCCTTGCCTGCACATGACAATTTGAGTCTTTATTTCAAAATTATCATAAGGATTTTACAAACCAACAGGGTCACACATGCATAATTCTGAACAGATGTTGTCCACGTGTGTGCATTCCTTTGTGTGTTAGAACATTTACTAAGCATTATTTAAACCTGGAGTTACAACCCTGTTTCACTAGTAGCCTGTTTTTTAAAGCTACTGAAGATCTGCTTGGCTTGGCTTGATCTAGACTTCAGAGCACCAACACATCTTCTAGCGAATCCTCTACTGCAGTGTCTGTACTGTTTGGTGTGAAGCACCACAGATGTTAAAGAGCAGTTGTTGCCCACTCTGTTGCTTCGTGCATTACAGTGCTGGGAGATGCTGGGATGGATTTTCTCCAGTGGTGAGAGCTTTGGCACGCAGTGTCAGTATTAGGACCTGGAAGGCAGCATTCACTGATGCATGCTTCCATTGAAACGAACTGCTTTTCCACAGAATGAGCTAGTTGGACTTGCAGTCATGAAAACCAGCACATGCTTTCTCCACAACTTGCTCCCTTCTCCAGAGATGGTCTGCTCAGTAGGCACCAGGACTATGAGCAGCAGTGTTGCTTAGCACCCTGGTAATAAGGGAAGGTGTCCCTCTCCTTGTTTGACTCTTGTTCCTCTTCCTGTTTGCAAGTTATTACAGGTCTAAATTCTCTTTTCTGGCCTTCCAGGTCCCGTTGTAACACACGACATTACCAGCTATCACACAATGTTTCTTTTGGCAATTTTAGGAGGGATGGCTCTCATACTTCTAGTCTTGCTGTGTCTGCTTTTGTATTATTGCAGGTAAGATTCACCATCCTGGCTCCTTAGTTCATGTTGAAAATACAAGCTTTTTTGTGCTTATGAAATTAAAAATTTTTGTATTGAAACATTTTTACTTTGGGGGGAAGAAAAAGGCAAGCAAACACTTGAAAAAGAAAGAAACAGTGAGATCAAATTTCCTTTGTTCCTGGTTACATGCAGCATATAAATCCCTGCCTTTGATAAGATGGTACTTGAGTACCTGTGTTCTCCATGTAACTTCCTATCAAACATGGGCATAGGTTCAAGATCTCTGTCATTGTACCTGTTCTGCATTTGCAAATGATCTTTCTATTGGCATTGTATTAAAATGAATGTTAAACTTTTATCAGCAAGTGCCTACTAATGAGTGATTTTTTATTTGCCTTCGCCAGACATTCACTCCAATTTGTAATGGGTACTTGAGATATTTCCCAATTGACATTAGTTATTCTTTAATTTTATCTCTGCTGCTGGGATAAGCTTTTAATTTTTAGATTATGTAATAAAAGCTCAATTCCCCTAATACTTATCACTGCTTAAAAATCTTCTGTTAAGACACACTTGCTTCTCTTTGTTTTTGTGTACAACAGTCATAAATGTATAACTTCTTTTGTTACTGGCTTTTGTAGAAGAAAATGTCTAAGACCACGTCAACATCATAAGAAACTGCAACTTTCGACAGGACTGGACACTTCTAAGAAGGATCAAGCAACCTCAATGTCCCATATAAATTTAATATTTTCACGTCGTGAGTCAGAATTTCCAGGTGGATTGTCCGTTGCTAGCAATGGACATGCTGAAAACTCAGGGGCAAAGGAATTAATCAGTGCTGTCCACATGGAGATGGTATCACCTACTGGGGAAGCAGATATGCATACACCTATGCTCAAACACTCCTTCAGTACTTCCCAGGAGTTTAGCTCTCGAGAGGAACTGCTCTCTGACAAGGAGAAAGACAAGAGCAGAATTTCCTTGGATGACCTGACTCCCAGTGGGTCTCTAAGAAAAGACTACCACAAATCAGCAGATAGTTTTCCTCTAAAGACAAGAAAGTCTACAGAAACAGCTGAAGGCTATGAGTCCCCTATCAAAGATGACTGTAGGAGAAGTTACAATGCTATGCTCTCTCAGCCTTTATTTGAAAAGCAAGAGAGAGAAACTCAAGTATCTATGAACCATATTGCTACTGGAAGTAAATACAATATTCAGGAACAAATATACCCCACACCTTCAGCCCCTGAAAAAGAGCTGCTGGACTGCAGACCTACTGATTGTATGATGTCTCGTTCAGTTGATCACCTTGAAAGACCTACATCTTTCCCTCGACCAGGTCAGCTAATCTGCTGCAATTCTGTTGACCAAGTCAATGACAGTGTTTACAGAAAGGTTTTGCCTGCACTGGTCATCCCAGGTCATTACATGAAGCTGCCCGGAGAACACCCTTTTGTTAGCCAGCCCCTGGTTGTCCCAGCTGACCAGCAGATTGATATAGAAAGACTTCAGGCTGAGCTTCCTAACCCTCACACACGGCTTTTTCCACACCCCGCCCAGCAGCTGCAGCCCCAGCAGTTGGCGTCCCAAGCAATATCTCAGCAACATTTGCAAGATGCAGGTGCAGCTGAGTGGAGTCAGCAAAATGCTTCCATGTCTGAATCTATTTCCATTCCTGCCTCTCTGAACGATGCATCCCTGGCTCAAATGAATAGCGAAGTGCAGCTTCTTACAGAAAAGGCTTTGATGGAATTAGGAGGTGGAAAGCCATTGCCTCATCCTCGAGCATGGTTTGTTTCTCTAGATGGGCGTTCAAATGCTCATGTTAGACATTCATACATTGATCTCCAAAGAGCTGGTAGGAATGGGAGTAATGATGCCAGTTTGGACTCTGGTGTTGACATGAATGAACCAAAATCTGCCCGAAAGGGAAGAGGAGATCATCTGTCTGCGCCACAGAGTCACCCCCCAGTGCAGGAGCACCAGCAGAGAGAGCGGAAGGTCTCAGATAGCACAGCTTACACACAGCTTGTGTACTTGGATGATATGGACCAAAGTGGCAGCGAGTGTGGAACAGCAGTTTGTAGCCCTGAGGACAATGCTCTCCGATGCCTCCTAGAAGGCACCAGTAAGAGAAGTGGTGTGCAGCTGCCTAGCCTGCAGGAGGAAACCAGAACTGTGGATACCAAACCAGAGCCATTAACTAGTCCTGAACATGGAACATCTGTTCAAGATGATGATGATGAAGATGAGGAGGATGAGGAAGATGACCAAGGTGAAGATAAGAAGAGTCCTTGGCAGAAACGAGAGGAAAGACCACTAATGACTTTCAATCTAAAGTGAGCTATTGTGAAAATCCACCCTTCAGTGGAGTATAAAATTGCCAAATATCCTTTCTGTGGAAGTGCTTGATATTTTTTTTTCTTTTTTTCTTCTTCTTTTTTTTTTTTTATGTTGTGGAGAGAAAAGAGAAAAACAAACTGTGGTGAGCAACATTTGAAAAAACTTAAATGCATTACTGTGTAAATGTTAGAAAAGAATTAAAATCATTCCTCTGATTTAACAGCTGCCTCCAGTGAGATAGCTGAACAAAGAGTGTGATTGTTATTCCATATACTTGATATTGGTCATCCAGGATGTTGAAAATACTGACAAATTGTTTTGGTTGGTTTATGACCTCAATCTCCTTATGAATGGGAGCTGGTAAAGCTTTTGTTTTGTAGGCCAATTTTATGTTGATAATGCTACTGAAAGTATCTTAAAAACAGGAGTTTGACACATGGTGTCCAAAATTGTGCATTATCTCAATGAAAGGCTATGCATTGCTGCTTTTAGTAATATTTTGCTTATACTATGCTTTTCTTAATTTTACAAGTTGGTTGTAAACATTTTATGTCCTTTATTATAAACTACTCAGCAATTTATTTTAATGTACAACTGCAGGAAACTTGAGTAGCATCCCTTAGCATTGAAGCCTTTTTATGAAACCAAACTGAACTTTATGTCAACTAAGATTCCTCCAATTCTGGTCCCATTTTCTCAAAGTGCCTTTTTTACAGTAACAATGAACAGTCCCTTCTTTTGCTAAGTCCTTTTAATTGACCCCATTTGAGATTTTATAAACTTCTGAACTTCTACCTTTTATTTTAAGCTGCATGCCAAGAGTCCCATTTTGTGCTGAGCATTTCTCATTTCAATACAGTGTATTCTGTAGCTATCATGTATATTGTGGATTCTGTTTAGCCAGGATAGACTTAGAAGACATTTTAAAGGGCCCAGAGTAGCCAAGAAGATAGTTTCATTGACTGTATATATTGTTAGTTTCCTCTGGAATCACATGAGCTAATCACGCTCATATAAAATGGACTATTGACCGAGCAAGTGGACTGAATGTGTCTAGAAAAATTTGGGGGAAAAATAAATGTACTATCCAAAAGTGCCAGAATTACTCTTCTGTGCTTTTTCCATACAGAGCTGCTTGGTTATCCAAAAATTATAATTGAAAATAAAGTGCAAAAAGTATCTTTGTGGATTTTTTCCTCTGTTAGTGGGTATCATGTTATTTTATGTTATTTAAAAAGAAAAATACTTTGGTTTTGCTTTTCCTGTGCATATTTATGCTCATGTGACTTACTTTCTTTTGCAGTTCTCATGAACTTAAGTCTGAAATTGATGAACTTAATACTGAAATTTAGACCCCTTTTCAGAAAAGCGTCCTCTGTATCTTGATAAATACATAATTATTTGCTTAAGTATCACTGAAGACTTTGGAAATGAAATCCTGGTATCACCAAAATTCCCTGTGGAGTCACACTTCCCGTGGGCCAGTTTTCTTCCTGGGATTTCTGTGGATACTCACACTTACTGCACTCTTCTCACTTTTTCATGAATTGGGTTCAAAGAAGAGGAAGTATGTGACTTCCACTCTTGTGGAATCCCTTGTAGACATTCAGTTTATCATGTTTCATTCAGTTATTTTTTTGCAGATTAGAAGCAGTCACACTTACTAAAGTTAACAATTAAGTCATCTCCAAAGTGATATAAATGCTATATAGGTCGTATTTAATTTTTCATAATAAGCCCCAACTCACATTCATTGCTTTATTTTCAGTAAATTTCAAGGTTTTCATAGGAAGCGAGTCTTCTAATTTCCATCTTACTATTTGTCTTACCTGGGAACCTGATCTCTAGCCAGGAGTTGAATCCTGATTTCCTAGTTCCCAGGTCAATGCTCCTTTCCATCCACAAAGCCAGATCACATTTTGCTTTGATTCATGTTTGAAAGTGGTATATGTTGTAAAAGGTATCTAAAATATTGTGGAGTGCATTGAAAATTGAAATCACCATACTAGCAGTAAATTATGTTTTACTCATTGTATATGTGCCAGGTCCTTTCCTGTTCTGTTTAGGAATTTTGTACTGACCACCTGTGAACTGGTTTTGGGCTCTGGGTTACTTATTGTCTGTTTGTGCAAGGTCACTGAACAGAAAAATGCTACTTTAAAGGAATAGTATTTATCAGATGTCAGTAAGTGCTGGTAATACAGTGTCACTTATTAATCAGAATGCAGCATAAGTAAACATTCTGAATAAAATTTCCGCATACTAGAATTACTGTGCTATTTAATTTCAAGTTTTCTGTTGTCTTAAATCTGTCATTTTTAATTACATTCTTTTTTCACATTCCTTTGCAAAGTTTCCATTATTACTATCTTGTAAAGTGAGATTGTTGCTATTAAATTGCAGTGGTTTGTTTCTTTAATTGTGTTGGTTTTATGTTCAAAACACTTCTTTTTATGATTTGATGATTTGTGGTCCTAATACAGCAAATATACTTGAACAAACACAATGTGGGTATGTTGCAAATCTTCTTTAAAATAGCATTTTCAATTGGTGTGATAATTTAATTTTGCAAAATACATAGTTTATGAAATGTATTTCTCTATATCCAACACACCTGGGCCATATGCTAAATGAAACTGGAACAGAGTTAACACAGATCAGGTAACAGGCTGAGATTAGAGTATGCTGTGCCTAATCTAAAAGTCCAGTAGTAAATTCCATGTTTTAATTTTCAAAAATTTACTGAGGAAGACACATCAGTAAAATACAAAGAAATTTTCTTGCTTGTATATTGTAGTTGCACAGTGAAGCAAGTACCAATAAAGTTTATAAAACACAGAGAACAAAGTATAACTTGAATAGGTCTTGGCATCAGCAGCTCCAAGTCCATGTAGAAGATAACCTAGAAAATCTATTGTTTTCTTGTTTAATGATGGCAGATATTAGTAGGGGAAAATTGCAAAAGTTTGTAATGACAAAGCTTACAAAAATAATGAAAATATGTTTGTCTTAAAAAAATACCAGAAACAAATCTTCAAAGTTCAGGTCCATTTATATCACAGACCTTCTGAAATGTTAGCACTGTTGGGAGTTAACACCCTCATTATAAGTCCATTCACTTCATGGTTGTCCCCCAGCTCCCACTTTGTTCCTGCTCAAATACTTGCTTCTCAAAGCTTATTAAACTATCTGTAAAGTACCTTGACTTAATGTGATAATGACCTTTTATTATTTGATTAAGTGCTTTGTCAGGGTACCAGCATGCTAAATCCTCTGCAAATACAGGGACAAAAGCTGGTTACTGCCTGAGAGCATTTGCAATCTAACATGTTACACAAATTACACAAAATTGTGGTACTGATCTAAGATGAACAGAGGAAGGCCTAGCATTTGGAAATTGCTCATGATGCTTTTCTTTGTTACTGGGAGGACTGAGTAGCTTTAGTAATTAAGCGCTCTTGAAATAACCTGGCAGTATTTTCATTTTTCTGCCCTTCGTTCTATCCATGAACGCTCTAGGGGACCAAGTTTATTTCACTATTCTAAACCAATATGTTTGAAATTGTAAGAAATCCAACGTCCTATGTAGGGTTCAGCCTATAGAACAGTACAGGTATAAATGATCAAGTGTTGGATTAGATATTTACTCTTCCTCTAGGAACGTCCATAGTGAACCAAAAAGGCTTTTTTTTCTTAGCCAACAAGAATTCATCTGGGAATGAAAATTTATTATAACACAGCAATCAACTATCAATAGTCTGTAACTTGGAGTATGGTAGGGTCCATGCAGTACATCCTTGGACTTGGTCAAAGGAGCAGAGTGTCTGTTCACTTTTTAAAACAGATGTGTGACAGATAGGGTTTTTCTGAATCAGTGCTGCCGATTGGTCTCTTTAGCATTTGAAATTCAAGTTGTGGTATCTGCCACCTGGTGGTGAACTGCTTCTCCAGACGTACTGTGTGTGAAGCACAGTTTATCATTTCAGTATAAGCACAGTTAACAACTTCAGTAACACCAGCAGGCAGCTGGCACAGGATCATCAGTTGTTTCCTGGGCCTGCTGTCTGTCCAAGTGCAGAGATCCCTGTGAGCCCAGTCTCTTTGCTGGGGGAGTATTCAGCTTACGACACATCCATTCAAATCAAAATGCATCATCACTGATGGCTCTGCATTCTGCCTTGTGCGTGGCACTTTGGGTTTAGATTAAAATAAGGTAAAACCAATTTTAACTACTTATTGTTTCCAAAGTTGAGAAAAATAGGAACAACTCAATTCTTTTCCTGTTCCTCTGCTTACATACAGATAAACTGGCAGGTTCAGCACTAATCTTACTCACAATGCTAACCTTACTATTATTATGTCTGTATACATATATATACATACATATATATATATACACACATACATGATTTATAATATATATAATATGCTATATTATATGCCATGATAAGTACTCACACTATCTTTTCATCTTATCTGATATTTTCATTTCAATGCTGTAAAACAATTGGAATTGGAGCTTTAGGTAAACAACTAGGCAGCTGTCTAGTGCAATTTTCAGAATATAGGAGAATTTTTTATTACATTTATTCATGTAATTCCAACTGTTAAATTGAAACCAGGTACTGTCTTCTATTGTCAGTAATAACAGAAAGGGTATCTAGTTCTTTTCAGCTGTAATCCTCTGGTATCCACAGGTTATTACTTTGCAAACTGTGGCGCCTGGTCTATTATCACTTAAGTATTTCTTGTTTTATTGATGTGCTTTTCTTCTAGGAATGAACAGTGCCAGTTGGCGTGTTTGATCATTAAACAGCTATTTTGCCTTAGAAACTTAGAGCCACAGGGAAGGAAAATCTGATTACAACAGGGAGGTACAAATGAAATACTTGTTTACAGGTTATTTTTGTAATTCTGTAGAGAAGGACTTTGTGTTCACATGACTAGAAATACCTACTCCTCAATAAACCCAACTGAGGAATGCTTCTGCCAGTTTTATATTATAAAGGTAGGAAATGGTGCTTGAAATAATGCTGTGAGATGAGAAATCCCTCTTTCAAAGGAACGGCTGGTCCTGCTGCAAGAGAGGTTGAGCATCAAAGCTGAAAGAACTTACTTAAAGTGGGTCCTGTTACAAGCACAGTTTTTTAAAGGGTTTTGTGATTTCGTGGTTGTAGGAAGTTTAAAAGGCTTGGAGATGAGAGAAGCTGTGGGCCTTAGCTTCTCTCTCCCCTCTCTTCAAGGACTGCCCCTTCTATAAATCCAACTCCCTGACTCCACCTTCAGTTTTGTGCCGTGCCGTGAGGCCACACATTGATGGGACATACAATGTGACACCCTAATGCTAGACTTTTCAGTAAAGTTACTTTTAGATGTTGGCGAGGGCAAGCTTTCTTTGTATCTATGCCATTTGCTCTAACTTGTATTTAACACCTTGCAATCCTGCATTAAATAACACAATAAAAATGAGAGAATCAAAACATGATAACCAGGTTCCCCAATGACAAATGTATTTGTCTTGACAGCTGGATTGGTCTTTCATGTCTTGAAATCCTTGAAAGTATACCTACATAAGTGTGTGTGTGTGTGCATACACACGTGCATGGATACCCATTCACATGTATGTATATAAATGCATTTAATATAAAATGCTTATATAAAATTCTAAATGCTTAAATACTAGTTTCAGCATTTCAACATCAAGCAATGGCAGAGTGAAGGTCGCTCGCCCAGACTGACTGGAAGAACGGGCATGAGAGCCCATAAAGGTTTGCATTAATTAACTTAATTGTCCTTGTGGTCTGACATTGCAGGGTCAAAACATGCTTGATGATGAGTTTCTGCTGCACCTCCAACTTCCATGAGATTTATTCACACTTGCCTTCTAGCCTAGACCTGATGCATAAATTTCATGATTAAAGCTTGTCTAGTATCTATATTTTAAGTAAGTTACTCCGCAGTTGTTGCACACTTGACAGAGGCTTTTCTTTTGCACAAAATTGTAAAATTCTGAAGGGTAAAATCTTACCGTAAAATCTAAAAAACAATCTGCATAGAAATTGAAGAGTTACAATAATGAGTCTGATTTTTCATTGTCTTCATAGGGAGGACACTGTTTATGAGACACTTCTTAATTCAATGTAATTCTCCATGCCATAGGTGTGCATCCTGAACCATGCTGTTAATCTGTTTCTAACCACCCAGAAGGCACATCTGTCACAGGAAAGAGTTCTTTTCTTGTTTGGAGGTAAAGAACTACCTGAAACAGACAAAAAGAAAACTCTAAAAACTTTCATTTTGGAAAAACTACTGGAATGGTCACGAGGTAAAGAATAATTCATGTATCTATTGCTCCCTTCATCCAGAATGAGGGAAATAAAGCATCTTGGCTGTACCTGCAGCCTCCCTGCAAAGAGAAGGAAACAGCAGGCACATTGATAAGGGGAAGTGTAAAAGGCTAGTGGGAGAACTAATTGCAGAGCTGATGGGAGTAAATTGGATTGATCTGGAGATTGGATGGGCAGAAGTAATTGCTGAGTATTGGTCAGAGCTCCTGCAGCACCTGTGTCAACACCATCTTTGTCAAAAAACATGTCACCACTAATTCTCGTTCACATACATAGTTTGAGAAGAGTCTTAGAATAAAAATAGACATAAAAATGCAAAATATGTGTATATTTGTAATAATTACTTAATTCTCAGTTCTGATTATTAAATATCTTTTTTATCTTTTGGGGCTAGAGACCCTAGGAACTGAGGAACTGAGCAGTGCTGGAACCAGTTTGAACCTGTGTTTGATGTAAGTCTTGTATCCTGCTTCCAAAAATCATCAAAAACAGATGCTTTAGAAAACTGAAATCTCTCCTAGCAATAATAACTAACATAAAGGGTGAAAGTCTTTCTACCCTTATCACTTACAACTTTAAGCACAAAGGTTTGTATTTATCATACACATTTTTTAATGCTCTGATGTTTTCACTATACATGTAAATGTCTAACCCTCTTCAGTGCTGTATAGCCCACTGCCCTTGCCAATGCAGGCACCAGCATGGAGAAGTAGATGGTTCTGTGCAAAGATAAGATGTAAAATAGAAGAGGTAACGTATGAGCTGCATCTGAAAATTGAATGAAAAAGAGTTGAATGAAAGTGCAGCAGAAAGAATAGGATGCTTTGAGAGTGCTTGCCCCCAGTTTGACCACTGCAGCCAATACAGGCCATCAGCAAGTGGGCTGTGGGAACAGGCAAGGCTGCAGTTCCCCAAGCATGGTATGCAGGGGGGCTAAAAAGAGGTAGAGTTGATGAGAAGCCATAAAGACCAGAGGTGTGATCTCACATGGATACAGGTGTGCAACATATGGGATCACAATCTCGTTTCCTTCCCTAACCATTTCTACCTAAGCTGTTGTTAACAGTAACAGCTATGGAGGAAGTGTTTTGGTGCATTTGTTCTGTTTATTTTCAGTCTTACTCTTTTACCCCTGCCTCTCATTCAGAATTGTGGAAGATAGTATTTAAGTTTTCACCATAAAGAGCAGCCAATTAGAAAAAATCCAAAAAAATCCAATGTGAGGTAGTACGAGTAGACACTTGTATGAACCAAAGTCTAAATATATTTGCTCAATAACTTTTTTCAATGTTAATTAGAAAAATAGGGGCAACACTAAAATATTAGCTAGTTTTCAAATTGGACCAGTTTTGCTTCCAATTTACAAGATTAAAAATGTTTACACCAAGTTGCTACTTATGATCCAAATCCATTTTAAATGCCATGAATATTTCAGTGTGGTGTGTAAAGGCAGGAGCAGTCCTGTGACTGCATGAAAATTTCAGATACTTCTCTTATGCCGTGTTTAATACTGAAAACACATAGACTAATCAGATGATGCCAATAGCCTGAATGCGGGATTATATATCACCAGCTCACTGGGATGTAATTAATATGTGTTGCTAGGCAGGTAAACAGGTCTGGATTATGCCTGGCTGCTTGAGGGAAACAATATCTGTGCCTGGCTGGCTTTATTCAGTCACAGAAGAGCAAAGAGAAGCATGGTACAACCCTGCCCACACACTGCACAGTCTCCCCTGTTGCTTCATCCAGCAGGTGAGATCTGACAAGTCCCTGTGCAGTCCTGGGAATTTAGGCTTCCCAATCCCCAGTATTTCTTACTGCCAATCTTAAATGGCTCCTCCCTCAGTAACCTGGGGTTCCTGTGAACTCATGTTGGCCACCAAGATGCCCAAAGTATTTGAGTGTTTGTAGGGTTTCATTGTGAGTCCTGGAGTTTCCTCTGGGAGTCAGCTGGGAAAAAGTTAAAATACAGCAATGACAAAGTCCATTTGTGGATCTGGACCTCTAGTCATATATGCATTTGAGGTGGCTCGAAACATCTCTGAATTGTAGACACAGGTTAATTTTGTGTAGCCATGACAGACCCATGACTGCCTCTATTATGGAAAACGGGAGAGAAAGAACCTGGAAGGAGAAGTAGAATGGGGAAAGATGAAGAAAGCTGGGATTTATGGTGGTGTGGTGGGTCCCCTAGACACTGCTCTGTTCTTTGGTGGCTGACAGTAGTGGGAGCAGCAAGGCAGAGCTACATCTGAAGTAATTTATTTGCCTTTCTCTCTTTCTTCCAATTTGTTGCCATAAGCAACTGGGTATGTCTACATCTAGCAGAAAACCTAGAGTCACTACTAAAGCTCTAAGGAGACCTATGAAAATAACCAACTGATGAATAATTCATGACATGCTGGAATTACTTTAATTGATTTCATGACATGTCATTTAGTATTAAGTAAAGTGTATCTCCTCCAAAGGAAGGCTATTTTCCTTTGTTAATAATTTTTTAGCTTTTGTGCAAAATGTCTGTGCTTTCTTCTTTTCAATCTTCATAAAATAAAAGGCTTTTGCTTTTATCTTCCCTGTACATCTAGGAAGACGTCTTTTTTATCAATTAAAAACAGTAAGTTCACACCTTCACAAACACAAGATCTTTACCTGGTTAAGTTTAAAATTAAACATTTCTGATCATTTTTGATGGTCTGCTTAGACTGGTGTGAGTTTGTGGGTTGTGTCTGCAGTACTGGCGTACAGCATTTTGGGGAGTTCCTGGACATACTCACATGCAACAACAGAGATCTTGGAAGTTAGATGCCCATAGGGAGCCTCTTCAGGCACAGCAGATGCCATCCTTGCTGCTTCCTGTCATAATGTTACATACTCCAGTAACTCTCTGTGGCTGAGCATGTGCAGTCCTGAAAGTCAGAGGTACATTTTTTCACCTTGCCACTCTATTTTCAGAAGACAACTATACATGTGAGCCATGTATATAGCCAGCATGTATCAAGTAGTGTAACTGCTGAGCAGTGTCTGCAGAGTGAATTTAAATGCTCTAGGAATATGTCTCGTAATTTCAGGAATGCAAAGCTACCTCAGAAATCCATAGTGCAGGACAGGTGCGTAACTCTCACTTCTGGTGAACTTCCCTACTTGTGGTATAAGCAAAAGTTGCATTTTCATGAAACACAAAGCACAATCCAGTGCTTTCATTTGGTCTTACAACAGTTGAACCTGGATAATAATCTCAGGATATCAACTGCCCTATGCTTAAGGTTATTCTTCACATATGCTATGATGCACAGAATAGCAGCCATTCATTCTGCAGCTATACTCCCCCTTCTAGGGAGAATGCCTAGCAGGGTAACTTGCTGGGAGAGATTCATATTGCCTCTTTAACTGACAATATGAAATGCAAGAAGGGTCAGGATCCAGGCTTCCTGTACTCTGTTTGTCGCAATGAAGTGAGGAAAATTGTGGTAAAGGACAGAAGACGGTGAAATCTACAGCTTCTCCAACACAGTGATTCAATATAGCTGTTTGGTCATTGACATACTGTTCTTCACTTTCTCTTACACATTATTATGAGGGGAAAAAAATCATTCATAATTACTGGATTAACTTCTCCTCAGGCTGTGGGACAACTGTTCACAATTGCTTTTTCTTATTGAGAACTATTGGGTATTGTGCCTTTGTTTTGAGATTTTCTTTCTCTCCCACACTTTACAGCTGAATGAAGGTTTACTCCTAAAGGTCATTTCAAACTGTAATGACATGATAGAAACATTTTCCCTCTGAACTACAGTGACGGCTTGACACTGAGGGGTCATACTTGGCCAAGTATAAATTACAGACTCCATTTTATGCGTTTGAATCACAAGTTCCTGTGGCAACTCACAAGTTGTAAAGGACCAAATGCAGTGGGACGCAGAGCAGCCCCAGGCTGGTGCTCAGTACAGAGAGGTTCAGAGTTTGACAGCTGGAAGGACATTTAGCTTTCTTCTGCTTGGCCAGTGAGATCTTTTACTTGACATGTCACCTGCAATATACGATAGAGCATAATATGACATCACTGTCTTGGGGTGACTTAAATAAAAAATGGAATAAAGTAATCCAGATCACCACCTTAAATCAAATAGGGCAGAAGCAATAGCTTCCTCACATTACATTACTTTTAAGGGTGCAGTGGACATAAGGAGAAATTACAACTGATGCACCCTATTCTTATGTTTTAATGTGGTGTTTGGCAGCGCTGCCAAACCAAGCACTCAGAAATTCTGAATCTCATCCAGAAAGCTTGGTATGACCCTGGAAATCATGACAGTTCATATACTTAACACACGTTGCTCTTTATTTGTTTTCCTAGGTACAAATGATTATCATTCAACTCCAGGTTTTCTAGCATGGAGCTTGTAGAAATACCAAAGGCTTTGGGAAAACAGCAAGTGCTGTGAGTGCCCACCAGCCACCATGCTGGAATTGCTCTGGTGGCCTCAGCAGCTTCCACCAGCAGCAAATTTTGTTCATAGAGCTTCATTTTGATTCCTGGAGTTTCCTCTGGGAGTCAGCTGGGAAAATGTTAAAATACAGCAATGGCTAAGTCCATTTGTGGATCTGGACCTCTAGTCATATATGCATTTGAGGTGGCTCGAAACATCTCTGAATTGTAGACACAGGTTAATTTTGTGTAGCCATGACAGACCCATGACTGCCTCTATTATGGAAAACGGGAGAGAAAGAACCTGGAAGGAGAAGTAGAATGGGGAAAGATGAAGAAAGCTGGGATTTATGGTGGTGTGGTGGGTCCCCTAGACACTGCTCTGTTCTTTGGTGGCTGACAGTAGTGGGAGCAGCAAGGCAGAGCTACATCTGAAGTAATTTATTTGCCTTTCTCTCTTCCTTTCTTCCAATTTGTTGCCATAAGCAACTGGGTATGTTGTCTACATCTAGCAGTAAACCTAGAGTCACTACTAAAGCTCTAAGGAGACTATGAAAGTAACTTGGGCGTCCGAGTGTTTATGGTGTGAGAAGGAAACACGGGCAGCGGCAGAACGCGCGTCGATGCTGCCGAGGCCCGGCGGCTGCAGGCCCGGCCCAAGGGGCTCCGCGGGACGGACGCGCCGGGGCTGCGCTCGGGCTCCCCCGGCTGCGGGGCCAGCGCCCACGGACGGGATGCCCGGGCCCGTGGAAAGCCGTGGAAGCAGCGTGGATGTCTGCACGAGGGGGCTAGTGCGGGGCTGGCCCCAGGGGCGGCACCGCCCGTGTGTGTGGGACTGGACTGGGCAGGGCAGGGCAGGGCAGGGCGCGGAGCGCTCCCCGCACGGCCCCGCCCCGGTCCCCACGGGGTGGCGGGAGCGGCCGGGCAGCCCCGGCGGCCGCCGCCTCCTCGTCCCTAGGCTTTAGCCCGGGGAAGGACCGCCG
>VZTI01002167.1:84505-122357 GCA_013397865.1 Struthidea cinerea | reverse complement strand
GCGCCGGGCCGCCCGCGGCCGAGCGGCCCCAGCCCGGGCCGCCTCTCGCTGCAGCGTGCGGGCGTGGGACGGCCCTGCCGCCCGGCCCGGAGCCCTGCGCCCTTCTGATCGTGAGGGGGGAGGCGGGAGGCCGGGCCCCGGCCCGAGGTGAGGGGGCGGCGGGGCTGGCACTTCCCCGCCGGACACCGGCCTTGAAATCGTGCCGAAAAAGCGAGTGTAAATCCTGCCTTGTTGTTGGCGCTTGTAGGGCTTGGAGGTGTTTCTGGGTATTTTTGGCCGTCAGGAAGCCCCCCGTAGCGGGGAGGTGCCCCCGCGTCCCCCCGGTGGTTTCGGGTGGTTCCAGCTGAGCGGCTCCGGCGGGCAGCCCCGCGCACATCCACATCCACAGCCACCGCCCGCTCCCTCCCGGCCGGGGTCCGGTCCGGGCATCGTCTGTGTCTGCGTGTCCTGCAGACACTCCTCCTCACCGTCGCCCATTGTCCGCAAAGAGATGGTACCTCCAGATCCACACGCTGCGGAGAGGAGAGCGCGTGTTTCACCGCGGCATTAGCCGGGGCAGACGCTGTTGTCTGGTTGTAGTTCCTTCTCTGCTAATCTCGCGTCTCAGATCTTCCCACGCTGAGTATCAGGCGGTGTCTCCAGTTGCCTGGGGAGCTGATGGGAGAGGCAGCCAGCATAGCTGCGACCCCTGGCACTCGACCGGTGTTGGGCTGGGCTGCTGTGTGGCTCCGTCCGGGCACGAGGTGCCAGGGGTCTGGCTTATTCTGCGGGCTTTTGGGGCAGGGGAGTGGGAGGAATGTGTTTCAAAAGTCTGCTTCATTTAAAATTACTTTTTTCTTTTCCTTTTTTGGGGGGTTAGAAACGTGATTGCAGAGAAGGCGCTTTGTTGTCGCAGCTAGGAGTGGCTGGAGTAACCTAAAATAGAACTAGGTTAATCTATACAGTGCTACACAAATATCTTCCTCGTGAATTTGTGATTGATCTGCTTGAGAGCCTTTCTGTAGGTGCTTGATGTTTGACGATGTATGCTGTTTGTTGTCTCCTGCCCCTAGGATTTGCTTGACAACAGTCGTAAATGTGGCAAGAGAAATCTAAGAGACTTTGGAGGGATGACTTGTCTAGAAGGCAGGAAAGGGGAAAACTTCGATGCTTGCTGCTCTGTCACTGAGTTAATGGCATGCACACTAAAATAATTGCATCAGAAATAATTACAGTAATGTAAATCTGGGATATTAAAAGGGACAAAATATTGTTTTATTATCTTGGGGCTTTTGTTACATTTGTTTCAGTAAATATGTCACAAATATGTGAAAGTAAAGCGCTGAGAGCAAAGAGTTGTTATTTATTGTTCTTCAGAGGAACCGACCTGGCATCCTAGTTGGGATTGTTTGATAGCTAGGTGATGCCTGTCCAGAATTCATTTGGATTGTATTCCTGCTTCAGTTTCCTCTCCTGTTTGTTTGTGTGCGTGCCCGGGCTGTAGCTGCCCTCTGCAGCGTAGCACTGCGTGTGGCTGTGCTCGGGCTGCTGTGACAGCGAGCCGAGTGTGTGTAAGGAACGGCCAGGGAACAAAGAATTGCACTTTGGTGTGTTCTGAATCACAGCTTGCTGCTCTGCTCCGACACGGGTCTCGCTGCGCTCTGAGGGACACCAGCTGTAGCCTGTATGGTCTTCTCCCCAAAGCTTGTGTTTTTTTTAATATCCCAAATGTATTTTAATGAGTATTTCCAAAAAAGCTGCTTTATTCGTCTTTGAATAAGAAAGTGAATGCTTTCAAGTAATATGAAGTTTAATTAAATTAGTGGTAGATCATTCCAGCAGAAAAAGCCTTTTAAGTATTAGTATCTGCTGCGTGAAGTCTAATACTGACTTTTGAATTACTTTATTTCCCTGTAATCTTTGAAAAATCTTGTTTGCTACTATTTGTCTGCAGGCTGAAATATTCAAACAAATTCCAGCAAATGGAAGGAAAAATCTCACAGTAGAGCATGCAAGATCTACTCTTGATCTGGGAGATTAACCCGTAGCAATAGGAGCCTAATTAATTATTCCCCATTTTCTCCCTGTCATTGTATATTAATTCTTAATGTAGCTTTAAAGTTTGCTTTGAGCTTTTAGATTAGGTTTCATATACTTGAGCAACTTCTGAGCAGTCCAGCTACTTGAGACTGTGACTTTGTCAACTGAGTTGCTAAATTCTGCGTGGTCTCTCTTGCTGCAGATCAGTATTTATTCTCACGCTATTTTAACCTGCACTTTTTTAGAATGAGACAGAATATTGTGTATCAGTCTCTATTGGAGTGCCATGTAAATTAAGTTACTTTCAAGATGTTTCTTGACACTTGAAAATAAGTCCTTAGAATACTGCCCACAGGAAAACAAGATTTTTATATACACATATGACTTTTTTGTTGTTGTTTTTCTTTTTAATTTGCAGGTTTTTTATGTGCTTGAGCACTGAATGAGTGCAGCAGAAAATAACCATTTTATAGCTCTCAACTGTGCAAATGTCTTTGTCCTCTGATTCTGCTCCTGTTTTTTAGATGCAGGATTATGTATGTTATGTGACTCATTGCTGTTCTCCTATTCTGTAGTTTGCTCCTGCTAGATGCGTTATGCTGTATTTGTTCTGTATTGTAATAAAGTGTGGTTTACAAAATATCTTTGTTAGTGTGTATGTAGGAAAAATGTATTTGTTGCACCTGGCTCCACCCTGCTAAGCCCAGCCTTACAAAGTCTTTCAGTTCATTCTAAATGGCTCCTTATACTCATTGCCAGAAAGGTCTTGGGCACAAAACATTTAGTAAGCAGATGAGAAAAAGGTATGACCTTTAAACAACTCCCCCAGCCCACACAAATTATTTGCTTTGAATGTTTCAGTAGTATACCCCTGTGATTATTGTTAAAAAAGGCCAACTTTATAATGAATGCTACTTTTAGATTTAAAAAAGAAATAAATGTTTTTAAGGTAGTGGAAGCAGTGCTCAGTTTTAGCAGGTGAGTTTTGCATTTGGAGTACAGACTTACAGACTTGAAGCGGGAGGCAGAGGAAACATGGAGATCTGGGGAATACTGCTTGGGTTAAGGATTTAAGGTATTGCTTTTAGGTTTTCATGCTAAAAACCTTACATTTTCAAGTATCGAAATGTATACAAGTGAAATCTTCATGCTGAGAGATGCTTTGTAATAGTAGTTTGTTAGTAAGTGGAATTTGAAGGGCATGGACCCTTCTGGTCAGGACCTTTCTTTATTGTCTTGGAGTGGTGGTAGTTTTACACAGCAATGAGAAAGCCTTTTGCAGCTAAACCACCATTTTCTTTATGAATCAAGGACAGCCCCCGTATAAATAATACTGCTTGAAAATTTTTTGAAGCATTGCCCATATACATGAGACCTGATTTTTGTGATCAAAAAGATCTGTGTAACATCTTCAGAAATGTAGCTTTGCAGCCTCACTTCCAGAGAGAGAAGTACTGTGAAGGCAAGAACCCCACATAGGCCTTTGCAGTTTAAAAATAAACATCTGAAGTACATGTTTGGTTTTAAATTTGAGAAATTGCTAACTTAAAATTACCATTCCATGTAACTTAAAACAGATGTTGATATTACAAAAGGCTGTTTCTGCTAAAGCCGACTTTAGTGTTCAAACAGGAAATTAAAATAATAGTGACAATTAGTCAGTGAGAAAGATAATCTCAAACCAAGGGAGCCAGAACAGTTTGACCACCTGAACGGGTTAATTGTCATGCTCCTCCTGATTTTTCCGTCTCAGCTTTTCATGGATTTGCTCTGAGCCTCATAAAGTAAGTTTCTTCACCTTTGCCACACTTCTCCCCAAATGCAGTAAGTATTCCCATTTTTCAGTTTAAATAAAACCAACCTAACCAAAGCACCACCACATGCAGGGAAAAGCAAAAGAGGTTTTTTTCCACATCTATGCAAAACACCAGATGTGTGTACATAAGTGGAAAGGTATGTGGGTGGGATCATGGGCTTGCATTTGTGACTTGCAGATGAAATCATAAAACTGTAGGCCTGAGTGACTATCTTGGAGTCCTATCCACAGCCCATTTCTGGGGCAAGGTTAAGTCTTTCTCGGGCGGAATGAGGTCTTTTGACCCTTCTTTTGCCTCAACTGAATTTTGATTTGCATGTCACTTTTATGCTGGCCTCACCTTTTTCTTGTTCATCAGACTGACAAAATTGTCGTTGTAGGTGCAGTTAAAAATACCTTAGACTGTGCCTGTACTTAGATATAGCTGAACCTCAGCGTATAGACTTGCCCTCCTGTCAGTAAAGTTCTCGTGGTATAAGCATGTCTCCTAGACTGACATAGTCAAAATCTTCCCCAAGTCTAACACTGAATGGTTTTCTTGGTATATTCTGCTGTGGTCTATGTGGCAGGCTGGACCGGGGCAGATGTATTGATCTGATGCCTGAAAAGGTTGTTTCCTGACCTGCCAACTTGACATGGCAGCACCCTGAGTTCTATATCGTTTTTGTGCTTCCCACATGGGACCTGCACTCGGAGTTGTGTCACTTTACACTAGCAGGGTAGTTTGGAAAAGGAGATTTCACTCTTAAAGGTCAACTTTAATAGAAATGGGAAACTTTTTTCTCCTAGCTTTTAAGTGTGAGATACACATCATATAGGTGTATTTGACCAGACAGAGGAGAACTCAGATCTTAGTCAGCACAAAAGAATGTCAGAGAAAAGCTTTTAATAGGAGCCTTTGGTTTTAATCTCGTTACCTTTGCATATCCTTTGTGCTGTCAAGTCCAGTGCATTTACTACAAGTTGAGCAACAAAGTTCCTCCCTTCCCAGCCATTCTCACTCCCAGTTTTAGAGCCTTTCAGTTCTTTTCAAGGCAAAGCATGAAAAGGACAAAAAATCCTGACATGTTTTGGTTTTGCTTCTGCCCTGATTTGCTTGGTGTCTCTGGTTCTAACTTGCATTGGACAAACCTGTTTACTGAGTAGAAGTTTCTGAGCGCTGCCTGCTGCCAAATATCTGGGTTGCAGGCATGCCTAAACAGTAGGATGAGTAGAACTCTATTTAAATCCTCTTTTTACATTGTGTGGACTGTAACAGTAAAAAATAAACTGACCCAAGCAGGATACTGTGCATAAATAACTACTCGGAATGATCCCTGGATAACCTGTCAGACCAAGATACCGGTATTTATTTTGCAACAGACAGTGTGAAAGATTTAAACCTGAAGGTCATAAACCAAGGACTAGGATTTTGGAAGATTTAAAAAAAAAAATTAAAATCCAAGTAGAGTAGTTTTAAACGCCACATATATTTTACAGCAATTTACTTCTGTCTTCCTTCTTTCCCAGCTGAAGAATATACATTTCTATATGAAAAATGTCTTGAATTGGTCAAAGAACAAACTAAGATTGTCCTGGTAAAAGTAGAGTTTGATGGGGATAACATTAGTAAAGCTTGGCAAAGCTGATTTTTCTCCATAGCTGCCAAACTTTTTTCTTAGTACAATTGTTCATTATTTCACCAAACTAAATAAAACATTGACCCTCAGGTAATCCTAGTGAGCAAAATTCCCCTGTGGTGTATGTGATGCCGGATCCTCCTGAAAGACAAGAAGACAAGTGAACTGCACTGGTGCAGCTCGGGGCTCAGTGCCTGCTGAGAGTGTCTGTTCAGGAACATGGTTTGCTGAAACTCGGAATAGCCTGGTGTTTAACACAGAAGCCCTTGGGAGCCAGTTCAGGGACATGGTGGCATCATTTGTTATATGTGAGGTGTTAGAGGGAAAGACAAGTTTGTGGACAGTTGCAGAAAGTAAAAAAATACCTCATTAAATGAACTCAGCAAATATGAAATCACTTTCCCTAATATTTTTATCTCAATTTTGCCAGATAGAGGTGGTGAAGTCCTAGGTCTTGTATACACGTTATAACCTCTTGCAAGGCTTTTGGGTCTGTTCTGCATTTAATTTCCGTACAAAATGTCAGCTTGGTATACAGGCCTTCAGATAGATGTAAATTTTATTATCTTAAATGGGGAGTCAGTACTGTGCCCAGGTGGCCAAGAAGGCAAATGGCATCCTGGCCTGTATCAGACAGAGTGTGGCCAGCAGGACCAGGACAGTGATCGTACCCTTGTATTTGGACTGGTATATCCTGGGTTCAGTTTTGACCCTTTCACTGGCCTCAAAACTGGTGCTGGAGCATGTCCAGAGAAGGGCTGCAAAGCTGGTGAAGGGGCTGAAGAGTTAAGTCGTGTGAGGAGCGGCTGAGGGAACTGGGGTTGTTTAACCTGGAGAAAAGGAATTCGGGGGGGACCTCATTGCTCTCTACAGCTACCTGAAAGGAGGTTGTAGCCGAGTGAGGGTCAGCCTCTTCTCCCAGGTAACAAGTGACAGGACAAGAGAAAATGGCCTCACCTTGCACCAGGGGAGATTTAGATGGAATATGATGAAAAATCTCTTCAGTGAAGGGGTTGTTGAGCATTGGTAAAGGCTCCCCAGGGAAGTGGCTGAGTCACCATCCTTGGGGGTATTGAAAAGACGTGTAGGTGTGGCACTGAGGGATATAGTTTAGAAGTGAACTTGGGTTGATGCTGGGCTCAATGATCTTAAAGGTGTTTTCCAACCAAGTGCTGTGATTCAATGAAATTGTGATTCATTGTGGATCATGTAGGTGATAAGGCAGTATGCTTATTCTGCAACAAGTGATTTTCTCCCTGTGTCACTTACCCAAGTCCATCTTTTGTTTCTGCAGCTTTCTAGTTAATGAAACTTCAAACTCTCTTATCTCTCCAGTGTGTTTGGTCTGCTCTGCTGCTGTCCATTGAGTAACAACTTGGTCTTGTTCTAGAGGCTGCAACATTTACAACTCTCTCTTTCTGGGAGCATAACCCGGTGGTAACCTTGAATGTTAAGGACTTCTTGAGATTGATCTTTCCCTACAGACTGTTCTAAAGTACAGTAGTGATCTCACAAAAATCAGTCTTTGCTTAGTTGCATTGTTTGGTTAATTGCGGACTTTGGGCCTCCCAGCTGGAGGGAGGGTGTTTTCTTGACAACATCAGCTCAGACAAGGTATAGATGCTACGACTTGTCATCATAATCTTGAAAGTGAGCACATTACAGCAAATAATATCTCCCTTGCAGATATGTTGATCTTAATAACTTTAGTTACGTTCTTCTGAGTTTTCTTTCTTTTTGTTTGTCATTATGATACCTGGGGTTTTTCCCCCTGCAGGTTTAAAAGAAACAATTGTTCGTTGCACTGACTTTTTTCTTTTCCAGTGAAAAACACCCAAGCCCTCCAAACTGTAGTTATCTGTCTTCAGTTCCATTATGTGCATATGGTTTTGCTGAGAGATTAGCCTCTTGAAGACGATTTAGTGTTAACTGACTCATTGCCTCCTTACTTTCCTTCTGTCTGAGAGTTGCCAACACATCCCACACTTTGCAAATTCTGATCTCATCTTGTTTCTGTATCTTGATTATTTGTTAAATTAAAATCTCCTTTAAGAAGAAAGAACTTATAAATAGTAAAAATATATCTGAATCTGCAAGTGCAATGTTTACTTTGTTGTTGGGGCTTTTTCATTAAAGTTAACCCCTTTGTGCTTATTGTTTCAAAGCACAAATATTTGGTTAGTTTTATGTTGTCTCTTACTGGGATTTCAGCAAGGCTTTCATTGCTGCTTAAGTTATGAACAAAATTTCCTGAAAACAGAATGTTTTCATCTGGATTCTTCTCGAATTCAGATGTGCCTGATGGTTGAGCATGAAGGGGGAAAAATATTGGGCCACTCATAGTTACTGAGTTTCCAAGGAGGTTACTTTGCCAGTTTCCACACTTTCCTGTGTTCCTCCAAACTGTTGAATTTGGTCGTTTTGTGTTTGTGCTGGGTAATAGACTGGAGAAGAGCACTGGCTCCTATGTAGTGTCACAATTTGACATAAATATGTCAAAATGCCTGGTTGTGCTGGTGTCAGAGTATAAAACAAATTAGACAACACTTGCAGGAAGTTTTTCATCAATGCTCTCAGTTCCCCCCTTCTTTCCTTTCTTTCGGCTGCCTTTTCTTCACGTTCAAACTGCTGTTAGATTTTTCATATCAAATTGCTGGGTTTTCCATATTTAACTTTTTTAAAATTTTAGACTCAGTGGTATTGATTTTTCTCATTGCACATTCTTTGAATCTCTGGCAGAAGTCCTGGAGGGGATTTGGGAGCGAAGAAGAAGAAAAAGAAGCAGAAGAGAAAAAAGGAGAAACCAAATTCTGGAGGCACCAAATCAGATTCTGCATCTGACTCCCAGGAGATTAAAATTCAACAGCCTTCAAAAGTGAGAGCCTGGTTCTGTTTTAATTTGTGCTTGCTTTCTAATTTAATTTTAATTTGCGTGTCGCTTGTTGTAAAAGCAAGTTGGTAGTTCTGCCTTAGTGTGTGAAAATTAAGCAAATGGTTCCTGTCCTGATCAGACAGAAGCAAGGCAACACCTGGTGTTTTCAGAGCTGTCGTCACCACCCCGGTGGCATACTGTGAGAAAGGCAGAGGAGGAGTTGTTTTGTCTTTCTCTTTGAGAAGTTAGAACTCAGGCTAGTGACAGCCTCATTGCACGGAATCATAATCTGCGGTGGTAATGCTTTTAAATAGATTTTGTATTTGATGAATGGCCTTTAGTTTTTAGCCACCATCCAACTTGGCTTAGTGCAGTTTTGGTCACTTGTGCAGCATAAAGCTCTCTCAGCAGCAGCAGCAGGAGGGAAGGTGGGCCTGCTGTGCTAACCAGAGTCTCTTTGGGGCAAGCAAAGCAGCATGTCATCGTACATGAAATGCAGTAATCTCAAACATGAAGATACAGGCTGAAGAAACTTTTTGCTTGGAAAGGCCTCCACTAGAATTACGAATGCAGAATTACTTGAGGGAATGTACAGTCCTTGTGGACTTTATGGTAAAATAGCATTGTGTGTGTGCTTTTGTCTATCATGTTCTGAATGAGCAGTGAATAACATGATGTGGTGGCTTTTTGGCATACGGCTTTTATCTCAAGAGAAGTCTGAGTCCGAGAACTAAAGTTTGTACAACTTAAAGTTTACGGACCATTGAGCATATTGAGGTAGTTATATTTGCTTCATCAGATTATTGCGGAGAATTTTACACCGTTGTACCAACAGTAATCTTCGTCTTGTAAGATTTGTCAAGTACATTGGGGCTACCAACTAATTTTAGGGAAAAAAAGTTGTGTTCTGGCTCATTAGCATAGTGATAAATTTTTGTGTTGTCCCTTTAGATCTTCTCTGTGTTATCCTGATTGCTTTGAATGGGCACATTTGGCACAGGGGGCACTTTATAATATGTAGAGAGATCTTAAGTACTTCTTTGCCACATGTTTTTGATACTGCCTTTCTGTAAAACACGTGTTATACACGTAATTTGGTAACTGGTAATACAGGAAGACTGCAAATGATACACAAGGAACTTCACACTCTTACAACTGGCATGAGGTAAATTTTCATGTTAACATAAAGGCATAGTTAATTGCTATGGTATCCTGTGAGTTCCTTGATTTTCTGCTGACCAATCTTACTGTTCCAAATGTTGCGTCTAATTGCATCAAAAGGAAGCTGCTTCATGTTTTTTTGTTTTCATGTGCAAGATTTTAGTCCTGCACCTTGCAGTCTTGCACACCATTTCTCTGATGTGATGTGTTGAGCAAATGTGGAAGCCTATCCTTGTTCTAAGTTGTGTACTTAGAGTGGCACTGTTCATGATTATTTTACTGACGCAAGAAGTTTAGTCAGTCTGGTAGCAATGTTATAAAATTTTCTATGTTATTGGCATAAGAAAACAGTTCTTGTATAAGTCTTTCTTTCAAGCTCTAGGCGGCTAAACCACTTTACTCTTCTTATATGGCTTCCACTTTCCTCTAGTCACAAATGTATCAGCATTGACTGGGGGGTTATTTTGCCTTCTCTCCTGTGTTGCGGGTCTGTCTTAGACAACTATTCTGTTTTAGATTTTTTTAAAGCATCTTAGACTGCTGATCTGGATCAGTGTGGAAAAATACATTTATTTTGTCTACCACTCAAGTAATATTTATATTTTGTATTCCTTGTGCTATGTAAAATTTATTACAGAAAACAGGCTTTTCGCATTTGCTTGCTCTTGGTTGAAAAGAGCATATTTCAGAGGAGAATGACATTGTACACCTTACCTCTAGAGAATATATGCAGGATCATCAGGTAGAACTCAGTGGGGGCCCTGAACTCATTGAAAATTATTTTGAAAAAGGATTTTGAGGTCACATGAGTTTGTAAACGCATGTACCAGTCTGGAGATAAGTAAAGCAGAACAGTGAGTCTCCTTGGCTTCTGCCTTCCTTATATGTGACAGTAGTGATAGTAGACCTTTTGAACACTGGTGTGAGTGTAATCATAGCAATAAATGCTTGTTACCATTGTATCCTTACAGTGACCTTGAGGACACTTCACTGCCCATCTCACAAGACTTCCATCTCTCCCTGTGTCAAATTCCAGTGATGCAGACTGTCCACACTGCCACAAAGAAAGTTTGCCATATCTGCAATATTATCAGTCATTATTGTAGTCACTAGTGGCCTACAAAATCTAGCCACAGATTGGAAGGGACTTCTGAAGGTTTTTTGACCAACCTCCTGCTTAGAGCAAATCCAGCTAGGTCAGTTGGCTCAGGCCTAGATCAGGTTGTGTGGTCTCCAAGGATGGAGTCCACGATCTTTGTCAGTAACTTATTCCAGTGTTTGACTACAGTTTTGGTTAAAAAAATAGTAATCCCTTATACCTAAATGGATTTTACTGGTTTGCAACTTTTCTCCTTTGTTTCTTGTCCTATCATTGTGCTCATCTGAAAAGATTTGGCTCAGCCTTCTTTATACCCTCCCATTAGGCAGTAATAAGATTTCTCCTACTCCCCCAACTTCCTCTTCTTAAGGCTGAACAAACCAAGGTCTCTCATCTTCTCTTTGTGTGTGATGTGCTTCAGTCCCCCCATTTATCTTGGTGCCCTCCAGTGAACTCGCAACACTCTGTCAATGTTCTCCTTGTAATCGAGAACCCCAGACTGTAAGATGTGACCTCAGGGGTGCCAGATAAAGGGGAAGACTTCCTGGCCGGTCTTACTGATACTACTCAGTATGCAGCTGTCTGTTGCTGGCCAGCAGTCTGCTGGCTCATGTTCAGCCCTCTGCCTACCAGGACGTTCAAGTTCTTTTCTGCAAAGCTGCCTTCTAGCCAGTCCATGCTGGCCTCTGCCTTTGCATGAGGTTTTTCTAACCCAGATGGAGGACTTTGCATTTGCCTTTGTCAAACTGGTAAGTTTCTGTTCCCAGCTTGTCAAAGTAGCTTTGAATAGCTGCTCTGTGGTCCAGCATATCAACCATTCTTCCCAACTAGGTATCATCTGTGCACTTGCAGAGAAAGCACTCTTCGTCAGGTCCAGATCATTAAACAATATTGACCCTGAGTCCTCAAAATCCTCCCCCTTGCATTCTTGAAAATGGGTGTGACATTTCCTTTTATCCATTTATAGGAAACTTCCACTAGTTGCTGTTTTAAACTTAATAGATGTTAGTTGCACTAACATCAGCCAGTTCCCTCAGCACCCTCACATGCATTTGGTCTGTTTTCACAGACCTGTGCATGATTAGTTTGCTCAACAGTCCCTAATTTTCTCTCCTGCTGTGGTTAGTGGGAGTCTCACAGACTGCTACAGTGCACAGGAACATCAAAGGCCTGAGGTCATCAACAAAACTGAGACAAAAATACCATATCGTACCTTAGCCCCATTGCACAACAGGGCCATCTTGTGCTGTGAAGAGATATTTGCCCTAAATTGAAATTAAACAAAAGAGCTGGTTTTTGTTTTTCTAATTCATATGAAGTTCTGTTCAGGTTTTCCTTGCTTTCCATTAAAGGAAAAGATCTTAGTCAGGCCGATCTCTGAACGTTTTGAAATGAAAGGGAATTCCTCCTGATGTCCCTAGCCATGGTATATTTAGTACCTGAATATTAACTTCTTACTTTACTATTTTGCTAGTAAGACTTTCTTAGGACCCTTTTTTTTAAAGATTTTCTGCTTTTTTAATGTAGAAGACATATTAGAGACATTAAAACATTTATGTATGATTTCATGATGTTCTCTCATGATGAGATTTCTGAATATATCTAGTGGCATTAGTAATTTATGTCTCTGTTCTCCTGATCTAGAAATAAGATAGGCTTTTTAGGCTGGAACAGTGTAGCTCTAAAGGGTGTAAATATTTTCATTCACAGTTACTTGGTTGACAGGTGTTTAAGGCACACTTACAGGTGATATTTGCAATACTTAAATATTAGGCATTTTCTTACATTAATTTAGATAATAAAAGTGTTTATTATAAACAGTAAATGATGTGCTGCTTGAACTCCAGGCACAGAGTTTTACTCCTTTTGCGATTGAGGATACCAGAGGCTGCTCACCCAAATTAAGCTTTATCATCATTATTACATTTATTTTTTGGTGGTTTTTCAACACATGAATCCTAGAAAGAAAGTGAAATATGGAAATAGTAATCGATCGTTATTCAGTAAAAAAAAAAAGTCTGGCTTGAAATATCTGTGCAGAATTGCTTAAAGTTTTCCAGTGCATTTGAGACTATTCTTTCAGATGCATTATTGCACTGCAGTCTAGGGAAACCTGAGCACAAGCATGCTGTTGGTGTGCCTCAGAACAGGACTTACCATTAGGAAGATAACAAAACAAAACAAACATTTAAAAAGAGAGAGGGAAAAATCCCTTTAGATTTAGAGGTCTGTTACCATTATTCCTCTGTACTGTCCTTTGCAGGAAAAATTCTTATTTCTGTTACATTTACTCAGAGTGATCAAAAGTGAGGGTTTAACAGCTCAATGTAGAAACACTTAGGTTTTGCTTTTAAAATAACTTTTCTATAAAGACTTTTCAGCTTCTAAGTGGAAAGTGGGTTTATGTTTGTCTGCTTCAGCTAAAATTGTCTTTAGTTGTCAGTGTGGCACAGTTGACATTAGCAGCAAGATGGTTAACTCCTCCATGTATGATGCAGAAAGGGATTATCTGTTCTAATAATTGCAAGCAAATACAAGGTAGTATAACTAAGGTTAAAAAACAGATATTTGTAGCACATCAGTGTACCTTCAGGTACTACTGAACCAGAGAGAATTTAAATATTTGTACTGTATGTGTAAAGTGCAACTTGAAACAACTCCACGTGTACCAATGGTACCTTTATTGTTAAATACCTAAACTGACCCTTTTTTGGTATTTTATTGTATTTTACCAGGGGAACAGGGAATATAAGAAACATTGATTATTGTGATACCGTATCCTGCCTTAATGCTGCTGTATTTGTGTTAAAAATGTTGATGTTTCTTGGTTAAATGCAAGTGCTACTCGAAACTATTAATTATTTTGTGAAGTTGCTTGCCTGTTGCCCACCTAACTTTTTTCCACCCTCCTGTCTACAAATGTTGTACCGAAACTAACCGTGATGAGAAAAGTACATGTAAGAATAGGTAACAGTAAAAGAGATGAACATGTTTGTACAACTATTCACAAAGTAGATGTACTCAATAAGCTTCCTGTTCTATTTGTCTATGTGTGCAGAATCCAGCCATTCCAATGCAGAAGCTTCAAGACATCCAGAGAGCGATGGAGCTGCTCTCTGCATGCCAAGGCCCAGCAAAGAATATTGATGAGGCTACCAAACGTAAATACCAGTTTTGGGATACGCAACCTGTACCTAAACTTAGTAAGTTTAACTGGATCTGTGTGAAAGATCTGTCTTATGATCACTAAAGAAATGTGTGCCAGCTCTGTGACATGTTCTCTAAAACGGGTATGAAGTTGGACTGTGTGTGGTAGGGATCCTTAGTCTTTTGTGTCATTTATGTGGAATTCTTGATGTTTTCTAGGGAGGTGCTTGTCTTCCCCACAGATAATATGCACCAAGATACGGTGTTAGTAAATCTCATTCTGATGACCTCTGTAAAAATGGGAAATGCAATTGAAATAACATTCTTTTGTATATTTTAGGTCTGAAATCTTGAACAATAGAACATAGAAATCTTTTCCACTTTAGGAGAAGAGCTCTTAAGTGGTGACAAAGAGTAAACTTGTTTGTTTGTTTGTTTTGATTGTTTATTTATACTTCCTTAAGTTTTTTTCAGTAGATGGATTTGCTATCACAGAAATAATGACTCTACTACCACAGGTTGCACTGTTTTCATACAGCTTTAAGTGGATAATGGTACTTCTCTGATACACAGACTCTTTCTCTGCTATGTGTTCATGTTCTCCTCCACAATGTACACTACCTTGAAGACATGCTTTCTCAGATTCTGTTTTCTGTTCTTGATTCCGAGTGAAATGGTGAGATGATCTCTCCTTCCCTTTAAATTTGTAATAAATTTGGCAAGTTATTTTTTATACTGATCTGATCCCTGATAACACAGTTGGTAAATCTTCTCGTTGTTGGAGAAAGTAGTTGCTGACCGTCTTGTGTTTTCTGCATTGCTTTCTGAACCTTCTTTTTTGCTTTCATTATCTTCAAGTTAAGCAGTTATAGCTTTTCAGTGTGAACATAACTTGGGCGCCCCACAAGTAAAACATTCTCAGCACAGTAGCTGGCATTGTTCTGTCCTGCAGGTTTCTCTCCATTGCACTGGAGACTGGTATAGAATAAGCAGAAATGAAGTAAAGTCTAAAGCACGGGAGCACTCTGTTCACTCTATCTCCACAGGCAGCATTTCACATTAATCCATGGCTATAGCTTAATCCCCAACAATCTCATTTCTTCCAGACTTTTCTTGCATAGAGAAGTCCAGAGCAGAGTCCTTGGATACAATATTTTCACCCGGATTGGATTGAATTTACGTGCCATGGCTTTTCTGTATACAAATTCTATCCAAAGAAAGTAATGGTAGTAATGTCACCAGCAATCCAGCCTAAGTGGAGAAAGACCCTAGCCAAAATAAGTTGATGTGTAAATGAAAAAATGCTCTGACCATAATCAAGCTTTTTCAGAGCTAGTTCAGGTGTCTGCGCAGTAGTTGCAGGAGTTCAGTTCAGGCTAATCAGTGTATCTTACATCACTTAGATAGAGATGAGTCTGTCACTTTCCAGTCTAAAAAGGCCCATACAGGGGCTCAGAAAATTATTTGTTAGTGTTGTTCAGTAGAAATATGCTTTGTTGAATTTGATCAATGAGATTTTGTCCAACAGTATCTATGAATTTCTTCTTAATCCCGCAGATGTTTTTTTAAGCTTTTCTTTATCTGCTGAATGAACAGATTGGGAAGTCATCGCTAGTTGATATGCTTTATGTGTTTAGGTGGAAGAAACAATCTGTCAATTCAAGAAAATACTGTAGGGATCTTTGCATTAAATTTACTTCAGAATCCTCCTGCCTTCAAGTTAAAATTATTAGTGATAGGTCCTTTAGTTATGCCAAACCTGCCATGTAGTGGCAGTAATATCTGGGCTGTTGGTGCTTTTGAGAGTTTGCTTAAAGATGCCAATAATTATGACCTTCCAAACAGCATGGCAGGCCATAAATATTAGTCAGGATTGCACATCATTTGGAAAAATCCACTCAAAGGACCATTTCACTGTGTAGTTTGATGATACTGATGATACAGTTGAGTGTTTATGGGTAAGAATCGGGGAAGGCCAACAGGGCAGATACCATGGTGTGAGTCAGTTCTAGACCTCCCAGCCAGGATGAAGAGGCAGATGAAATATTCTTTAAACGTCTGGCAGAAGTCTCACAATCAATAGCTGTTGTTCTCATGGGGACTTCAACATACCAGGTGTCTGCTGGAAATACGGTACAGCTGAGGGGAGACAGTTTAGGAGGTTCCCGGAGTGTGTGGAAGAGACCTTCCTGACATCTGGTGAGTGAGCCAGCTAGGGAAGGTGCCCTCCTAGACCTGTTGTTCATGAAAAGTGAGGACTTGTGGGTGATGTCCTGGTTGGAGGCCGTCTTGGGCCCAGTGATCACGAAATGATAGAATTTTTGATTCTCAGAGAAGTAAGGAGGGGGTCAGCAGAACTGCCACCTTGGGCTTCTGGAGGGATGACTTTGATCTGTTTAGGAGACTGGTTGACAAATTCCCTTGGGAAGTCCTGAAGGGCAAAGATGTCCAGGAGGGCTGGAAGTGCTTTCAGAAAGAAAACTTAAAGATGCAGGAGTAGGCTGTGCCCATGTACCAAAGGATGAGCCGATGGGGAGGGAGACCAGCCTGGCAGAACTTTGGCTCAAACTGTTGTGAATGAGTGGTTTGGGCCGCCTAAAGAATCACCATCAATGATAATGGCAACAAGCAGGTTTTAATACAAGTTTGTGGAAGTGCAGCTTAACAGAGTTTGATGGCAAAGTACTCTCTATTACTTACTAGGTAGATGAAGCACACACAGGAAAATGGAATTAGCAGCAAGTTAGAATGATTTACGTGGAAACTGGGGATGCAGGAGAGTCAGGGTGCCAAGGATACAGGTGCAAAAATATATGAGTACAAGAGTTTAGCAGTACTTAATCATTAATTCAACATTTATGAAGTGATTCAATAGGATTTACTACAATTATAAGAGTGACTTAATTATAGATTCTACATAACAGCATTCCTACTATACTGAACTCACAACATGCACTCAGGCACAGAGATGTTTACATGCTTATGTGTTCAAAGGTGCCTGTTAAAAATTCCTCTTAAGTGACCCTTAAGTGATCGACTCCCCTGCATTTCTCTGCAGGCAAGGGTTGAGCCTCGAGGAGTGGGGGATGTCAGCATAGGCCCCATCCTCAGCAGGTCTTTAGAGTATCACAGACTTGAGGGTTTGCAAGCTCTGAGAGACGTCCCTCTTAGAGGGAAGAGCTGGTGCAGCCCACTGCAATCCAGGGCACTGTGAAGGACCTCACTTAGGACCGCTCTTCATAGGATTGCAAGATGATTTGCTTTAGCCATCAGTAAGTTTGCATCGTGGCCATAACCCACACTGGTAACTGCTTTTTGAAAAAAAAAAAAAAAAAAGCCAAAAAACCCCATCCAGTAACAGTGGTAACATTTTGCTTGGGCTACAGTTGAGGCAAATGGTGTTCTAAGGCTGTCAGGAAATAGCAGATTATTAGGGAATAACTGATTATCCATTGTTCCCCACCTTGTTCAGGCAAATGATGATCCTGATACAGTCAGTGTCGCTCCCACCTTTACTGTGCAGGAGCTCCTGTTACCCTCAAGGGACATTTCACTGCCCAACTGGTTTGATCAAGGCTTATCGGGAACTCCTGAAATCATAGAGCAGAACCGAGAATGGATGGGGAGATGCACCACCAGTGGAATTCAGGAAAGAAAATGAGGGTTTATGGCTTTTGAAGGACAGGCAGGCAACTCATGAGGACTACAAGGATGCTGAGGTTATGCAGGGAGAAAACCAGAAGGTCCGAAGTGCTTACAGTGTTACCTGGTTACTGACATAAAGGGCAATGCTACAAGAAAGACATTGAGGTGCTGGACTGAGTCCAGAGAAAGGCAACAAACCTGCTGAAGGGTCTGGAACACAAGACTGGTGAGGAGTGGCTGATGGAGCTGTTTAGCCTGCAGAAAAGGAGGCTCAGAGGAGTCATTATCACTGTACAACTACCGGAAAGGAGGTTGTGGTGAGGGGGGAGTCAGCCTCTTCTCGCAGCTAACAAGAGAAAGGACAAGAGAAAACGGCTTCAAGTTGTGCCAGGGGAGATTGAGATGGGGTGTTAGGAAAAATCTGTTCACTGAAGGATGGTTGAGAATTGGAAGAGGCTCCCCAGGGAGGTAGTGGAGTCACCATCCCTGGAGGTATTGAAAAGATATGTAGATACGATGCTTAGGAACATGGTTTAGTGGTGGGCTTGGCAGTGTGAGGCTAGTGATTGTACTGATCTTAAAACTTTTTTCCAATCTAAATGATTCTATGATTTAGTAGGTGCTGCTTCTTAGAAGAGAACAGCTGTAGTTTGTAAGTGTATACTGAGGACTGGAGCTTATAAAGTAGGGGAGAAGAAAGCACACCTTCAAGTAGGATTTTAGGAATACATTTCACATACCACCAGTATCTCTTAAATGCCCTGGCGTTGCTATGTCACTGCTCCTGAGTAATCCTGTTCAGTTCAGGTCTGTTCAAGTCAGTGGTAAAAAGGATCTGAGCCATAGCTTATTAGCTGTGAGTACATGTTTCTCACTATGAGGCTGTGGATCTCATGGCTGGCTAAATGCTGTGTGTGTGCTGATAAGTTGTTGTCCTGTGTTATCAAATACAGGATATCAGTTGAGGTAGAGTGGTTCTGTGAATATCTATAAATACTATGATGAGACAGTCATTAGTCTGAATGTGGTCTATGTGAATGAGAAGTTCCGTAAACTAATAATACTAGTTTATTTTTTCAGCATTTTTTAAAGCTTCTTGTTCCATTCACATAATTATGAGAAAATATATGATGCCAATTAAATGCAGTTTACAGAACTATCAGGAAAGCTAGCAATGTAACAGTTTTATCGTTTTGTTTTTTTTCCTCCTCCTCCCTCAAAAGATGAAGTTATAACTTCACATGGTGCAATTGAACCAGATAAGGACAATGTCCGCCTAGAGCCATATTCTTTGCCACAAGGTTTTATGTGGGACACACTGGATCTTAGCAATGCAGAAGTTGTAAGTAGAACAATTTTTATATGTATCTCAAATAATTCAAGTTTATTCTCATAGATATGTGGATAAGTCTTTGGATTTTTCTGTGTGTGTTTTCAGCTGAAGGAGTTATACACACTATTAAATGAGAATTACGTAGAAGATGATGATAATATGTTTAGGTTTGATTATTCACCTGAATTTCTTCTGTGGTGAGTAGCAAGTTCCACATTCTGTTCTGGCTGGAGTGCAATGAAGAGTGTTTTTATTACATCTTCTTAGGCAGTAATTTGTAATTATTTCTGTCATCAATTCTAGGGCATTACGTCCTCCGGGCTGGTTACCGCAATGGCACTGTGGGGTTAGAGTGTCTTCAAACAAAAAACTGGTAGGATTCATAAGTGCCATCCCTGCAAATATTCGTATTTATGACAGGTAAAATGCACCATTACTTTTTTATTTGTAAAAGGATAATGCCACAAAACAAATCTTAAACTGGTATCCATTGCTATATAGAACTTAGAAAGACAGAAGGAGGTGAAGAACACTAATTTTTATTTAAGTAATTTTCTTACTGATGGGTGATACAGATAATGCCATACAATATTCTGACCCTGCTGGAAAGCGTTTATAGTCAATCAGCTGGACTTCTTGGCCAGGTCTTCATACACTGACAAACATAAAGCATTATGACACCACATAGCATTGTTTGGATGCCATTCTGCACCTTAAAGTAAGGCAATCAGTTAAGTCTTGATAGAGACTGGAAAAGGACTGTTGCAAACCCCTTAGACATAGCTTGCATATTGCACAATTTGCCATTGCAGTTGCATATCATAGATGAGTATTTGTTGAGGATGTACTTTGTCACAGGCCAGTTTATTTTGCTTCAAATTCTTCTTTCACAGTATGGAAAACTGTAGTTATACAAATGGAAGCTTGCAATGTGTAAGTCTCTTAATTTTTCTACTATTTAATGTCTTTATAGTGTGAAGAAAATGGTAGAAATCAATTTTCTGTGTGTCCATAAGAAACTGAGATCTAAACGGGTGGCACCTGTACTGATTCGGGAAATAACCAGAAGAGTAAACTTGGAAGGAATTTTTCAGGCTGTTTATACTGCTGGAGTGGTACTTCCCAAACCTGTGGCCACTTGCAGGTAACCTAGGTGATGTTCTTAATAATATTGGTTCCTATAACTGTTATTTTTAAGAAAATTTAATGTAATTGTCTAAAAACAGTAAAAGCATAAAATTCGAAGGTATTAAGTGTTGTGGCCTTGACTAAACTGAAGGCCTGAGTGTTTGTCAGGGTTGGTTTTTTTGGTGTTGGTTTTTTTTTTTTCCCCCGTTCCCTCCCAGTGCCTTGGATAAAACAGCTTCTCAGACTAAAATTTAATTTGTGGTTTGTTTAGCATCCTTTAAATAGACTAACAGATGTTTCTGTTGACCTTCTGGTGGAAGCCATTCTAGCAATGACAAGATTGTATACCTGTGTTTTTCAAGTGGCCTGTGTCCCTGCCGGGACGCTTCCCTGTTAACCTGGTTGCTTGCCAGAGATGGCAGAGCATTTCTGGTAATTGTATGATTTGCTTTTTTGAAATACTGTCATCTTTCCTGGACAAAGGAGGACTTTATTGGCATTTGATAAATACAGGAAGACTACCATGTGGGAAGAGTTACAGTCAAATACAACTTCATTTGCTTGGAATGGATTTTATTTCTACTAGGAAAAGTTCAGCTCCTGCAGTTTTAGTCTGGTTGTTTAGATTTCTGGAAGACAGAGTACATTTTGATTTTAAATTGTTTTGTACCTATCAACACCAAAGATCCTGTAAGTTTCTGTAAGGAATGATGGGGGGAAAAAAAAAAGCTATGCTGTGTTAGAATAACCAGGAATGCTCTGTTGCACAATGACCTCCCAGGAAAGGGAGAGCTCCTTCAGAAAATGCTTAGACATAAGCAGAGGGTCCTGTCTGCACAAGAAAATAAATGTTACTACGGATGTATGGTGAGTTTTCAGGGCTGTGGCAAATACTAAAATGTTTAGCCCTGTGCTTACTTACTCTGTATCAAAAAGCATTTGCTTAGATTGAAAATACTGTGATAGCAGGCTTTTTAAAAAGCTATTGCTTGGACATAGCTTTTCCTTAATTTTTTTTTGTTAATCAGCCTTCTTATGGATGTGGTACAGACTTGCTTAGAAACAAATTTGAACAGTAGAAAATGAGCAAGCAAGAAAGCCGGGAAATGCATGCAAGTGACGCTGACATGTAAAATACTATTTAAATTCATTATTTTGTTTTGTTTCCAGGTATTGGCATCGATCACTAAATCCTAGAAAATTGGTGGAGGTGAAATTTTCACATTTGAGTAGAAACATGACTCTACAAAGAACAATGAAGCTCTACAGACTTCCTGATGTAAGCAGTATGACATCTAGAGAATCCCCACAGTTATTGTGAGGCCCAAAATAACCTTCCATCTGTCTCTGACAGCACAGGCTTTTCTGTGTAAAGGCAGTGCATGCAGGACATTAAAAAAAATAATCTCTGGTTGATGAAAAAGACCTTAAGGGCTATACTAAACAGAAGAGACTATTGCTGGAGATCTGGATCTCTATGGAGAAAATACAAATTTTGACCTAAAATCTTTAAACAAACAAAGGAAAAAAACCCAGAAAGCTTGACTTCACAAACATGTTGGATTGAGTTGAAGATGCGTAAAACTATTCTCAGTATGTTTAATCTGATAAGAGATTACTGGAACAGAAAATCAACAATTCATGTCTTAAAATTCTCAGAGAAGTTGGCTGAGTACAATCATATTGTTGATTCCACTCTGATTCAGATTTTTTTCCGTTCTGTCAGAGAATGTTGTTCTTCTGCATTGAGCAGGCTCAGCAAAAGCCACTTCAGTATGTTGTGCACTGTTTGTTTGCATGGTCTAGTGAAAAACAAGTGCTCTGGCATAGCTGGGTTAGTTAAAAATGTTTTTTTCTCATGTTTGCAGCTAGTAGTTAAGCTTGCAAAAAGCCTTGGGGTGCTTTTCCATGCTGGGCAAGTCACTGTAAATACTACATACTGTTAAAAAAATCTCATTGCTGTAATTAATAGCCTGCAGAATTTAGTCCAAGCTTTATGGCTGAAAACAATTTATTTGCTTGTAAAAGCTACTTTTTTTGTAGGGATTGCAGAGTACCCTTTACCTGTACCTTATCAGTAAACCTCTCTTTATTTAAACAAACCCTTCCTTTTGGTGAAAAACAACACTTTTTTCCTCACTCATAGTGCTGTATAATGATTTATCTGATTTTGGAGAATTGTGTCTGTTGCTATATTTAGCTTGATGCTGTAGATTCTCTTGGTGCTCAGATATTTGAGTAGCAGGCTGAGCAGCCCTTGGAATACAGCACATGCCATGGCTTGATCCGTACTCCTGCCGCTGTCAGAGACACTTGTTTCCTGCTCTGCCTGGTGCCAACTGTGCCTGCACATGCAGCTTCTCCCTTGCGTGCAGGGCAGCAGTTTGCAGAGCTTAAGAATTAATAACCAAATTAATTGGGTTTTAGTCTTGGACAGCTAAATATAGCTTCCATCAAATCTTGAAGGCGTTTTTAACAGTCTGAAGAGTGCAATATACAATTTCAGGTATAGGTTTTGGTGGCAACTCTAGTAACATTTCTTGGGGAGACGGCTCAGGAAGTGAATAGTTTAAAGAATAAGGACCTTATAGTACCAAAAGTGTAACTACAGAGAATTATTAGAAATAGCAGTTGTACCTTGATCATTTTCCTTTATTATAAAACCCAGTTTCAACAGAAAAGTGAATTATGGAGAACAAGTAATATGTCTCATTCATAAATTACAGCTAAGGCAAAGATATACTCTACATAGAAGTGCAAATAGAAAATAGGTGCGTTCAAAATCAGCTTTTAAAACTAAGTGATGTAAGAGTCCATATACTTCAGGATTTTTGTTATTTTTAGGTTGGATTTGGGAGCTTCTCCCATGGAAAATAAAGATTTAATCTTTGTTCTGATGTTTTCTCTTTAGGTCTTGTGCTTTGGGTTTATTTGGAGGGCTTTTCTTTTCCTGAGAAAGGGATTAAATGCTGTTGAGGCTCTTCTTCCTCAGTTTCAGGCCGTTTTAAGCACTACGTTCAAACAAATTTGTCCATTCAGGCCATGCTATCCTGTCCCTCAGCACCAAACGCTGTTT
Organism: Struthidea cinerea; assembly: GCA_013397865.1. Classification (NCBI taxonomy): domain Eukaryota; kingdom Metazoa; phylum Chordata; class Aves; order Passeriformes; family Corcoracidae; genus Struthidea; species Struthidea cinerea. Next base: position 99,442 of record VZTI01002167.1, on the reverse strand, counting down.
CTTGCACTTTAACCTCTTTTCTTAGTGTCCTTGGAATATCATTGCCACTAGGAGCTCATCTCCCTTTAAGAGAATTAATCATTCCTAATCATTTGAACAGCCTGAATTAAAAAGGTTTTCAGATATAATAAATACTGTAATAAATAAAAACCACCCTCTCTAAAGGCTGTGCATGTACCTATGGATACAAAAAATAAAAGGTGCTTTCCCTAAGTGTTTAATCTCTTGAGCAAGGAGTTTCTGGAAGAAGTAAAATTTGACTGTGTTTAGAGTCAGTGAAGGAGAATGTTTGTATCTTTTCCTGACCAGCTGAGATCCTGATGCAGGACAGTTGCATGAATAGTTGCATGCCCAGTCCAGCAGAGAAACAAATTTTAGCACAGTTCTGTACACTTCCCTTGCCTCTGGGATTGCAAATAATCACTTACTCATGGCCATTTTGAGCATTACTGGGGGGAAAAAGATGTTCCAGCCCAGCTGCTTTTCCTCCATCCTTCTTGTTCGTCAAGTGTACACCCTTCTGAAATAAAGGCATTTAAAAATATAGATGATGTGCTGTTGTGGAGTCAAACCATAGTCCCAGGCTGCCTAGAAAAGCAGGATGGCTGAAATGTAATACACAGGCCAGAGCTGTGGCAAAATGTGCCTTGATTTCTCCTCTGGCTGCTGACTCCCAGAGCGCACGAATAAACACCTCCCCCAGAATAATGCCTTTTGGGCAAAGCATAATCAGCTACACTAATTTCAGGCTTCCAGTAATCAAGTCTCTACCTGGCTGCTCTTGCAATTGATGTTGCTATGATTAATGTGGTACGTGCCCAAGTATGTAGCTCAGACAGATGCAGCAGGATAAATGAGAGCTGAAGAAAACAAGGATTAGCCTCCCCAAGAGGAAACATCCAGGAAGGCTGGCAAAAGCTGGGAAGAAAACTTTAATCACTTTCGTTTGTTCAAACAATAATTGCATAGTACTAGAAAGTAATTTTTCCCTTTTCTGATGTTTAAAGTCAGAAAAATAACTTTATTTGTTAAAAAAAGTTTTTCATTTCAGGCAGCTGTAAGTTATGAGAAGCTTTCTTGTTAACAGAATAGCAGTTATGCCTGTATAGAAAGTTGTTAACAAGGGAGTTTACAAGTGCTAAAAATGGGTGGAATCTTTTTTGTTAAATAATTTCTAAATAAACTTATTCAGCTGACATTGATGTATACCTTGACTGTAATTTCCACAAGTTTGAATTGCATGTGTTCTTGACTTCAGATAACTTCTGATATGCAGGTTTGTTTGTTTTGTTTCTGTGTCTCAGCCCCAGGTAGTTTAGAAGATAAGAAATAGATTGACCTAAAAAAAAAAAAATACAAACTGCACGAAGTCTAGGCAGTTGACGAGGGTATGTGTTTCTCTGGAGAAATGAAGCTGTTTCAATAATGAAATAAAAAGATTGAAGTGCCCCAGACTGTCTCAATAATTAGAAGAGAGGGAATTCTGGTTGAAAACCATTTGTAAAATAGCATAATGAATTAGGTGGCTGGGATAAAGTAGGCTAATAATGAATGCATTATAGCAAGTGGAGTGACTCTGCAACCTACTTTCAGCCTTTGCTGTGTTTGCAGTTTTCCTTTCAACATCTTAACTTTTTTTTTTTTTAATGATAAGGCCACGAAGACTTCAGGTTTGAGACCAATGGAACAGAAAGATACTAAAGCAGTACAAGAATTAATCAATACTTACTTGAAGCAGTTTAATCTTGCTCCTGTGATGGATGAAGAAGAGGTGGCCCACTGGTTCCTGCCTCGGGATCATATTATTGACACTTACGTGGTAGAGGTAAAATATGCCCTAACATATGTGAATGTGTATGTGAGTGCCACTGACAGTAGTTTATATCAGCATCAAGTTTTTGAAATGCAGGCAGTATGAAATATGCGTGTTATAGGTAGAATTTGATACCATGAGTGAAAGCTTTGTTCTTTCTATTGCGTTCTGTTAATGAGAAAATGTTTGGCTGTGATAAAGTGCTCTTATAACAGGGTATCTTAAAGAAGAATTCTGAAATACCAAAATATCACTATCTTGACAAGAACTTTACATATTTTCAGATCAACTCTTCTACCTTCATTTCTTGATTCTTTTTTACAGAGATATGATAATAAGCAGTGGTCTTCAAACCTCCTTTTCTAGAAAAATGGAAAAATTAAGCAGTGACTGAGATAAGGATTTGTTTTGAATTGACTGTCATTCTCCCATGTGTACATGTTTCTGCCAGACACCATTACAAAATTCATTTTTTTTAAATCTAATTTTAGAGGCACCTGCTGGGGGAATTATGTTTTTTGATGGTTTGCTTCAGTAAAGTGAGCAAAAGAATGTATACAGTAAAAGAATGTGTATATATGTGTATGTACTTGCATATATATGTATACACACATCTACCACCCCCACCCTCCAAACAACTGGTCATAATGCTTCTCTCAAAATACAGAGTGCAGGAATAGATTAGCATTGGATTGGAAATCTCCCAGACATGTTTGGAATAGGTGCTCTAAAGCTAGTGGAAAGATGCACCCTTCCCTTTGAGTCCATACAAAATCAGTTGTAGACAGCATATTTAGACAGTGTATTACTTGGCTTAAAGTGATAATGTTATTTAAAAATGATCAGCACTAACGTCCCTAAACCTTCTGCTCGCAGAAGTCCTAGGTTGTGAAGCTCAGCATTCCCACACTGTAACCTGAATTTGTGCAGGAGCCTCAGCTGAATTAGGAAACCTAGTGCTGCTGAAGATGAGTGGTCCTGCCTATCAGTTTTTATTGTCCAAGCTTAGCTTTTTGCTTACTTTGTAGTGGGTCTAGTGCTCACTGGACTTTTCCATGGTCTAATTTATAGTCCAGCCTTCTTTCACCACTCCCTCTTTTCTCTGCCCCTCTGCCCTCTGGGTTTGTTTTTGGCTTGCTTTGTGAGTTGAAGCCTACAGGAGAGTTCACAAGCACCAGGATCAGCATGAATGTGACATTAACAGTGCCATATTAACTAAACAGTGTGGTCTTCACTTACTTGTTTTATGCTGTCTCTTGGACTAGTTTTTTACTATACAAAATGTAGGTTTGTTAGTGCTTAAAATCTTTTTAAGACTTGTGTGACTTGGAAAAGCTAGTGTCAGACTTTTAAGTCATCTTTGTAATGTGCAGACCTGAAACCTTAAAATACTCTGTATAATTTATGAGTTAATATTTTTGTCATCCTTACTGGATTTAGTGAGTGACTCAATAACTTTTCTGTTCCTTGTAGTTAGTATTACTCTACTACAGAATCTGTACCTGCTCTAAGACAAAAGCTTTTTTGCATGTGGTATGTTCAACTGTTTTACTTTTTACTGTAGAAGTACTACTAATTTAAGGAGCCATGTGAGGTCCTTCATTGAACTCTAATTAGTGGTTACTAGTCATTCAAAAATAAAATAAACAAGCAAGAGGAAGCATTTGTGTGTCTCCTTTGCTTTATTGGAGATACTCTGGGGAGTTTTCTGTGCTCAGCATGTTATTCATAACCCATGTAATAATTATTTCATAACCCATTTAATAATTATTTCTTATTTCCAACTGATGCATGATCTTGAAGATGGTCAAACGTCCTTAGATGTGTGAAATTAGGAAGTTTTATGTAGTATACTTTAGATTTCTGTATAAACACCTTTTTTGATGACTACTGGTTTTATTAGAATTTCAGTGTGATTTAGCACTGTTGTCCAACAAATAGGTTGTGCTTGTTGATTAATGTTTAAATATGCTTTGTGTACCAGCACAATATATTTTTTCTTTATTTTTAGAAAGATGAGAAGATTATTCTTTGATGTGAATGTCATCAAATTTTTTAAATATCTGTAATATTTTAAGAATATTTTATTAAAAATGAGTCAGTTGGAAAAAAACTTCAATACTTTTAGTGGAAGTGTGCTTTGTTAGCTTTGTCCATAGCAGACTACTGCTTTGACAATTGTTTGTCAAAATGTTAGTGGTGTAATAGACTGGAGAAATTTAAATGTTTGTTTCCTCAAATCTTAGCCAAGACTAGCTGTTATGCTGTAATACTTACAGTGCACATACCTTGCTGCATTTATTACTTAGTTTCTGTAGAACTGCCACATTAGCCTAACCAGTAACTGATTACTTATTGATGGACTTTTCTTTTGGTTTGGTTTTTTGTAGGGTTCAAATGGTATTTTAACAGACTTCCTCAGTTTCTACACATTACCTTCAACAGTGATGCATCATCCTGTTCATAAGAGCCTCAAAGCTGCCTATTCCTTTTACAATATTCATACAGAGACTCCCCTCTTGGACTTAATGAATGATGCACTCATTATAGCTAAATTGGTAAGCTGTGGGTTGGGTTTTTTCTGCTTCATTCACAAAAGTATTCTTAGGAGTGGTGGCAAGGTAAGGACTGGAGTAATTTATCATGCCAGTGCATTCAGTTTTATTATCTACAGCACAGAGTGCAGTTGATGAGACATATACAATATATATATCAAAATATAAAGCACTATGCCTGTTTTTCCTTTTTACTTTGAGTGATGCTGGGGAATGACAAATGCATGAAGTGTTTGCAATAGCTTGAAGTGTGGAAACACCCAAGAGCACACTGATGACCACAGTCACTAAGTATCAGAAGAATGAAAAGTATCACTAAAAGAATTTCCCTTGGAGATTAATTAATAAGTGCTATCAAATACATTTTGTTTTTTAAAATTATTTTTATTTCTCAATAATGTAAAAGTTTATTTATGTGAGCTTTATCATTTTATCATTGCTACGTGTAAAGCTCTGTAGATGATGTCCTGTAGCTTTTAAGCATACTTTTATGTATGGAATTACACTGATAGATTTTTGGTTGAATGGAAGGGAGAAGACTTGAATGAAGCTCTTAAACAGAAGAATTTTGAGAGTTTAGTACTGTCTGATGAAAAACTATTGCTCAGCTGTTAGTGATTAGGGTTTCATGGGAGTGCAGTGCTTACACCAATGGCACATACCAGCAATCTGAGTGAATTTGCAGAGACCTGTTTGGCCTGGGCAGTTCAAAGCACTGCATGGGCTTCATCCAGTCCATAGCATCCACTCTACAACCATTGCCAGCACACTGCAGGGCACAGGCATGTTTTCTTTCTGCACCTCGTTCCAGCTGAGGTGTTGCTGCCGCACTGGTCATGGTGTTGCAGCTGCCTGGGGAGTGCTCAGTGCAAGCAGTGCTGCCTGTGCTCCAGGAGGCCATGCTCAGAGCTGCCTGCGTGTGCCATGGGGGTTTCTGTGTTGGTTCTGTATGAAGCCAGTGATGTCTGCAAAGGCTGTATCTGTTCAGACTTCAGGCTGCATGAAAGCAGCCACACAGTCTTCGAGCTGTCTGTCCCAGCCATGTTCGTGCAGCATAGCAGCTGAGCTGCCATCTGTGACAGGAACTGCTTGCTGAGGCTTGTTAACCCAGAAGCAGTTCAGTAAATATTTGTCAGGGAAAACTCCTGGACAGTCATGGAGAATACTGTTATTCAGGCTCCAGAATGATCCAAAAGGAAGTTCAGAGACAGGCTTTGAGAAGGTTGTATAATTTTCAGAAGTGGCTAAAAATACTGGTAATTATTCTTAAAAGTCAAGGTGGAAAAAGGTTGGTCTCCATTAGAAGTGGCACAGGGAGCTGTGTGTCTGGCCCTTCTCTGAGCCACCGGTGGGACAGGTGAGGAGGCAGTGCCATGGTCTGATCGCAGGGCTTTGTGCGTTGCCCTGCATACATTTCTCTTTCAATGTGACATGTGACTCTTTTCTTTTGAGTGGATCCTCATATATCCCTTCCAATACTGGTATTTAGACACCTGTGATTTGTAAAGTACCTGCTGGGCCTGTAATGCATTGTTAGATGCCTAATTGTAGTTGCAGATCTGGCAGTTGAGTTTTACATGAGGAGAGGTAAGGCAATGGAAGAGAGATGATAAATGCCGTCCTGTTCACAGCCTTTTGTTTACAAACATACTGAGTCTGGCTGGGATGGAATTAACTTTGTTCCTAGCAGCCCATATGGTGCTGCACTTTGTGGCTGAAGCAGGGCTGATAACACACCAGTGTTTTGGTCGTTACTGAACAGTGCTTGCACAGCCTCAAGGCTTTCTCTCTTTCCCCCACAGTGAGGAAGCTGAGGGTGGGCAAGAAGCTGGGAGGGGACATAGCCAGGACAGGTGACCCCAACTGACCAAAGGGATATTCCACACCATATGATGTTCTCAAAGGCTGAAGGAAAGGAGGAGAAAGGGTGGGAGTCTTCTGATGATAGCATATATGTTCCCTAACAACCATTATGCAGGCTGAGACCTTGCTTCCCAGGAATTGGTTTGACATCTGTCTGGCAGTGGGAAGTAGTGAATGAATTCTTCCTTTTGCTTCCCTTGTGCCTTCCGCTTTTGCTTTCTCTGTTAAACTGACATTATTTCAATTCACAAGACGTCTTGCCTTCCTTCTGTTTTCTCCCCATCCTGTAGGAGAGGAGTAAACCAAAGGCTGTGTGGGTGTTTGGCTCTTTTCTGGGGACAGCCCACCAGTCTCCTTTCTGTACTTTTAACTCCAAAGCATGAGTTTTGGAGGTACAAATTCAGCTCAGCAAATTGCTTTTAGGGTTTGCTTGTCAGCTGTATTTTTATCTTCATATCACACTCTATAAAATTAGTTTAGAATTAGTTTGGCAGTTACAGGACAAAACACCTGACCTTCAAAGTAACCCAAAATTTGGAGTTACTCACTTAGGTTCTATGCGTTCTGCATGGAGAGTGGGATTTTGCATCAAGATAATCCCTCTAAAACCCTGCCTATTTTATTGTTGAAGCTGACACTTAAGTTTCTGTATACCCTAAGTCTCTTGCCACTCTGTAAAGTATCATTTGTGTGTCATTTGAAGTTTTCAAAAGTAAAATTTAAAAAATGTTTTGCTGTTGCCAGAAAGGATTTGATGTGTTCAATGCACTAGACTTAATGGAAAACAAAACATTCCTGGAAAAACTCAAGTTTGGGATTGGAGATGGAAATTTGCAGTATTACTTGTACAACTGGAGGTGTCCGGGCATGGAATCTGAAAAGGTAAGGGAGAAAAATGAGTTTCTGAATTCCATTAGGTGTAGTGGTACATTAATCTACACTGGCAAAAAACGGGCAGAAGTTTTAAAAATAACTTAATTGGCCCTGTTTATGATCCATAATTGAGATGCAGAAGACTATTGATGTTTACATTTACTGCCCTACTTGAACTAAAATACTGTATTTTTCTTCTTCCTTTAGGTTGGTCTTGTATTACAATGAGAACGCTTATGTTTCTAGAACTCTCAAGGTCATCGTTTGAGTTAATTTGATCTCTATAACTCTTGAAATAGTATTGTTCAAGAGGAGTAAAAGCACAACGTCAGTGATACTGAAATAGTCCATTAAATCTGATCAATGAAGACATCCACATGTGACCAAATTTACACATTTTCAGATAGATCAGATGGTCTATGAAACTCTTCTATTGTCCATGAAAAGAATAAAAAGCACATTCATTTAAGTTTCAAAGCTTAGCTTGCACCTTGATGAGAAGAAGGTATTTTTTTCCACTCTGTAGAAAAGACTGTTTTGTACAAACTGAACTTCAGTGGTGGATTAAGGTACAAAAATATTTGCTATTATGTGGATGAACTGCTGCATTTCTATTTATTAAGTGGTGATGTATGTATGTCAGTGTAACAGAATGAAGGATACAAACTGGAGTATCTTTGCTTACTTACTTAACATGGATATCATCATTTGGGGGAAAATCACGAAGTACGATACCTTTGTAGCTCTATGAAAGTCCTGGGTGTTTTTGTAACTGGAGCAGTATGACAATGTACTGGTTTAACTAGTGCATTTGTTTCTCCATAAGCAACGCTGCCAAATCAATAAAAAATACAGATTTGTACTTTGATCTTCAATAGATCAGTGGATTGATTTAACAGTATCGCACTGTTCAGTGCAGGTGTTATCTATGTTGCCAGAATGATAATACATTACTGTACTTAATTTACAGTTGTGGCACAAAACCTTAGTTTTTCCTCAGTAGAATAACATCAGCCTGTGTGTAAAACTAAGAATTTTAGTAATGCTATCAGGATATTTATAGTTTGAATGTTTTCAACGCTTCTGCGAAATTGCACATATTCCTTTGTCTACTTTGATTTCCTATGAAGTCTGTAATTCTAATGAAAAGTACCTTGTGTAAATATGTATTCATGAATTGTTCCTGGTAGTGTTTTTATCCTAACTTTGGAACAAGAAGTTTTGCTATGTATGTGGCTGATAAGCAGAAGAGAAATGCTCTGCCCTCAGTCCTCGGAAGTCTCTGTACTGCGCTTCCTGAAATGTAGGAGGGCTGATCTTTGTTGTTGGGTGGAGCTCTTTTAATTCCCTCATGAATGCTCGGCAACGGGAGTGGCTTCTGAAGCACTTTATATGCATTCCAGCATAGCGTCATAGCTAGAGATGATAGCAGTTCTTTCAGCTCATGGATGCTGCAGAATCGTGAGCACTGAGAAGATCTGCGTTAAGAAACTGTTCTAGCTGAAAGTGCCAAATTGTGGTAGTGAAGCCTCTGTGCTGTGAGCATCTTTTGAATGTGACTTGAATATCTCATGAAATGCAAATGTCTAACTTTCCTTTTAAACATGCCTGTAATTCTGACAGCAGATTTTGCTGAAAGTTTAATTCTGTACATGAAGATAAATTTGTCTGTTCTTCATAACTGTTAGCCCTACCCACCTCCTTGTAGCAGTGGGATTTTTCTTTCTTCCCGCTCCTTTTCCAATGTGTGAATGGTTTGTGGGTTGGTTTCTTTTTCTTGTTGAATTGTGCTGAGAGGACTCTGCCCCAGAAACACTGATAAATCCTTTCCTTTATTGCATTATAGCTGATTAAAGCATTCGACTTCCTTCAAACAAAGGAAGGGACTGAACGTGGTTTGTTTGACCCCTGGTTATGCACCAGCTCGGGAGCTCTTGAATTTAAAAGGTCTTCAAAGGAGATCTAATGGTGCAGTTGGGCTTTACATCTCAGGCCACTCTTGGTACCTCTGTGCTAGTAGCAGTCAAAACAGGTGGTGCAGAGAGAGCTTGGACTCCATGTGAGGCCTGAGCATAATTAAGTGCCTGAAAACATAATTGATGGTAGTGATACCTGAGGTAACAAGAAGGATTTAATCTCAACTCCATCAAAGACTTAAGTTTTTAACTCCTAAAAGGGAAGAAGGTAGCCTCCTTGGCAGGGCATTCTCATGGAGCACTCTGGGATGAGGAGGAGGTTCACCAAGGGGCTCAGTGTGTTCTGCTTCAGCTCTTAAAGGCAGAGCCTCAGCAATCCTCACTCAAGGCTGCCTGAGGTGAGGTGGGACAGCAGGGCATAGGTCTGTCCTCATGGCTAAGGTACTTCTTGCTGAGACAGCCCAGGTGGAAGATACGTTCATGTTCTCTGCCTTCCTTCCCTTCAAAAAAATGCACATGGAAGAAATGTTAGGCAGATGATTCCTCCTCTCCTGTGAAATCAGAAGGCAAATCCTCCCAAGTATTGTCCTTTGTAAAACTGAGGCCATGATGGGACCGAGTATGTCCAGGTAGAAGACAGACTTGAACCTGAGCTTCCTGCAGCCTGGCTTTTGCCCAAATCTTCAGGTTAGGGCACATGACGGAAGGACCGTGGCCAGTCTTACACTCCCTTCTAGTAAAATTGTGCCATTTGCTTCTGAATCCAAGGGATAAACTTCTGTCTCGTTTTCTGGCTCACTCTGCATGTTCATAGAGGGGCAAGAGGGCAGAGACATGCTCCTGTAGAAGCTGTGCAGCACTGTAGCTGAGAGAGAAAATTTATTAGCCAGAGGGCATGAGGGAAGCAGGCATCTAAGCCTGAGTGTTGGAGCAGCTCTTGGAGAGTTTTGTTCATGGACTTGTGTGTGTTAAGCGTGGCCTCTTCTGTCCCTCCTGAGTGCTCTTCACCTGTAGTGTTTCGTTGAAGTGTCACAGCATCAAGAGGGCTTGAGTCTTGAAGGTGTCCCAGCCTGCACCTACATAAAAGACAGTTACTGTGGAGGTGACAATTGTGGCAACTCAATTTGACTTCCTAAGCAGGTACTAAATAAAAGTTGACTATCTGTGTGGGGCCATTGTCAGGAGCTCAGTAGGAGGGGCACATCTCTTGTTTCCAAGGTTGAACCTGTGTGCATTAGGCCCACTATGAAGGTAAGACTCCTCAGAACCTAATAGTTGTTTGCAAAGAATTGGCAAATTTAAAGCTTGCTCCACCACCTTTCCCACCTGGCTTTTTAAACATCTGTTATTTCTTTCCCAAAGTTACTTCCTATCTGGAGAGGGAACCCAAATCCCCAAAGACAGAGATGCTCTGTGTAAATGCTAAGACTCTTACGCTGTGGTTAGCCAGCCTGGGAATGAAACACACTAGTGCTAGCATGCCTTTAAAGTTTTATGCATCCAGAAAGCCAGAACAAAGGACATGTATGAAGGACTATGAGGCAAGGCAAAGAAATCTCCCCTCTTCTTGCACCCTCAGACAAGGAAAAAAAAATTAGCATTAAATGCTTTGTTTAAACTTCAAGTAGCATCATGACTGCACAGTCACTGCTCCTTGCTACTGCCTGCCTTTGTAGTTGGTGTCATGAACTGAAGTAATTTCTAAATAAATTCAAAATACAGATGATCTCTTGGATGGCAGTGAAGTCTGGATTAACAAATCTCTGAAAAATACATGTAAATTTTACCTTTTAAGGAACAACAGAGTAACTCAGTTATTTTATGCTTTCTTCTACAAGTAAATTCCTAGGCTGTTGCTTGCCTGAATTACAGCACTATTTCCCTTCCTTCCTACAACCGCACTCCCTGATTAGGAAATTGTTCATAGTCCCCAGTAAAATTTAAGGAAACTCAGAAGTTACATGGTATGTTTTCAGTCTTGTAGCAGTTACAGTTCTCATCTACTTTATATAAAACAGTATATGGCTTAAGTCAATTTCCTGGGAAATAATTTTAGACAGAGATCTAATGGAGTTTAGGTTTACATTTTCTCACAGGATACATGTTAATAGTTTGCATATGGAAGTATTTTTTTTTAATACTGCAGCAGTAGTAATTTGGTTTTGGTTTTATATTTGAAAATAGCTTTTCCTTCAGCATACCCTACAGCAGGTATCAGGTGGGACCCAAGTCTGCATACATTCGTGACCAAAACCAGTTGTTGTTCAGCAGAATGAATTATAATAGAGTTCAAAAGGGAAGTCTGCCTGTGCTATTACAGCTGTTTACTTGATCCCAGCTTTAAAAGACTTATACTGGCATGGACCTTTGTTTAAATAAACTTTCACTTTTGGTATTTATTTGTTTGAGTAATTATACTTAAATCTGTTTTGCTTAAAGTATGTTCATCTGTGTAAAAATACAAAGTTCATTTAATGCTTTGCATTAATTCCAAAGAAGTATTAATTGTATCTTAAAATTACTTCGGCATGTTCATTACCAGCTTTAACTCTGATCTCCAGCTGCCAATGAAATACTTATCCCCAGGTAAAGACTAACACTCAAGTCAGAGTAATACTCTTTATTAAAGCAGAAAGTACCTCAGCCAAATTCAACATAAAGTTCACCTTGTATTCAAGAGCTTTACACTGTAAAGTATAAAAGAATTGTTCAGTTAGAACTGTACTCCATTCTGCATTTAAAAAATCAGTTTAATGGAAAGAACCAAACTAAAATCAGTTACACTGAAAAAGCCTTTTTCTTTTTGCGAGGTGGTTTCTTTATCTTATTGGGATTTGGGACAAGTTTCTTGATTTTCAAAGGCTGCAAAATTACATTTGAAAGATCAGGCCGATTGCTTTCCATATGCTTCCGCTTCTGACTTGTGAGCTCATCCCCCAGCACCTCTGCAAGCTCTTCGGGTTCCAGATTTTCTGAAGAATCTGTATCTGCGTAAGCCATGGATTCTTCAGTTCTGTACTGAAACCAGGGCACTTCCAAAGCTGGTATCTTTGGAATTATTGCTGCTATTGCTTCAGTGAATTTGTCGGACTGCTTTTTGAAGCCGAGTGCTAAAATGGATGTGAGGCCAAGAAGGGGCGCGATGGTCTCGCTGAGCCGTGGCACCTGCCCTGCCGGCGTGGCGCGGCTTGCGCTCAGCTCGATCAGGTGCGTCGTGATCATGGCAGGTTTGGCAGACTTGCACACCAGCAAGAGAAGAAGTTCATTTTTTTCCAATGCTTTTGTAACTTCATTAACTCCAATAGCAAGCTGTCTTCTGATACCTATGTCAGTCCATCCTGGTTTTTGTTGGTGGCTTTCTGTTTCCTCTTTAGGGAGTTCATTGGTGCCAGCATCGCACTTTCTTTCTGTTTGTTTTTTTGTAAGGAAACGTTTTTTCTTTCTTGGACTCTCAATCTTTTTAAGTCCAATATGCTTAATCCTTTCTTCTAAGGTCTCTAGTATAAAATGCATATCTTCTCCATCTATGGTCTTCCACTGGAAAACAAAGGGGTTATCTAGGCATGTTTTTACAGTGGTTTTCTTTGCTTTCCGAAGTGTTGCCGTCCCTTGCTGAATTACAGACATCCTGAGGTGGTTCTGTGTTTTGTCACCCTAAGGAAGAAAGAGCAAGACATTAGTTCAAATACTGTACTGTGTGCTGTGGACATTGTTACCAGAAGCTTCTTCTGGGAATGCAGAAGTGAAACATTGTATGTCCGTGATACTGGCATCTATCAACCTCCTCACATTGGCACCAATCCTTCACACATCTTCCACAGGGCAGGTGTGGAGCTGCCTTTTTTTTTTTTTTTTATAAATAGCTGGACAGGACAGTAACGCAACAGCAGTGACAGCAGACCCTTCTAAAGCTGAAAAGCAGCTGGAGGTATTACAGATGTAAAAAAACCCATAAACCCAACCAAAGAACAACCCATCCCCAGAATCACAGGTTGAAGGACCACTCCATTTTCAGTGTTGAACAGCTGCATGGTCCCCCATGACATGGGAGGAGAAAAAAAAGGCAAAAAAAAAATCTGAATCACTACATGAAACAAGCTCCTGAATTTATTTAGGATTTTTAGAAATTTGTCTTTTCAGTCTTTAGTCCATGCCTTTGTGTTTTTCTCTATTTGGAAGGCATGATAGAAACTTGCAGACTCTTAATAATTTATGATTTCAGGGAAGGAAGGCAATCCCCTACAGGCCTCCAGAAGTTCAGAAGGGGTCTTTTGTGTCACCTGGACCATGCCTTTAGGGATGAGAAAAATTGAACAGGAGCGGAGAAAGTGTAATTGTTCTTGCTCTGATTATCTAGTCCAGAGTAGCAGTGAAGACACGAAGTCAAGCCTGCTGACGTCCCTGGTAAATTGCAAAGCCCCCGTGCTCCTGCTTGGGAACTAGAAACATCTTCATTGTTGCACAGGCAACCCTACAGAATAAGAGCAGTTCAGGTTTCTACTCAGGGGAAACATGACATGACTCCCTCCTAGGTTTCCTAGTTACCCAAGCAGGCATACAGATTGCATTTATGTACAGCTCATGAACATCTCAAGGCTGCCACCCAAAAGACACCATTCTGCTAGTCATACCTGTGTACTGGTACATTCTCTGTGTACTGGTAGTGAACTACCTTGCTATAAAAAGACAAACGCCACCTTCACGCAAGTGTACTGCCATCAAGCAACATCTATCTGGACAGATTTTCACTCAGTAAACTTGTCTGGAGGACAGCAGGAGAAAGATGCACATAGTGTGATTCTGCGGGTGGGCTACGAGTTGGACTGGAAGGCCCAGGAGTTGGATTTGATGATCCCTGTGAATTCTGTTCAACTCAGGATAGTCTATATTCTATGATTCCACCTTGAACAAAGTTGTATCAATGCAATGTGAACTGTTACCCACAATAGTCAAAACCAGCGAAGGAGTTTTCAGAGAACAGTAAAACTGAGGATACCAAAATACATAAAAGCACTGTGGCACTCTTAAGTACTCTCAGAATAATCTGTGAAATGCCCTGGGTCACCTCAGCAATGGTCCATCCAACCCAGTTATCTGCCTCCAACAGTGGAAAACATCTGGGGAGGACAGGGCTGGCATTCCCCTCAGCTCCCAAGCACCCAGAATGGTTGCATCTGGGATATAAGAACAAAAATGTACCAACTTAACCTATCAGTCCTTTATGGAGCTATCATTTATGCAGTTATCTAATCCCTTTTGCTTACCATCATAGTGGCAACAACCAAAAAGTGAACACAACTAAAGAATGGAAATGACCACAAGAATTCTTACGTATGACCGAGTTAGAATGGAAGCTTGTGATTGCTTAAAAAAAATGAGCTCCGGGTTATCGCTTTTAAAAGATTTCAATTAGGGATGCTCTGATGACCTTTGACAAGCAAAATCAGCAGCAGACTTGTGTATGAGAAAAAAACATGGAACACGTTCACACTTCAAAGATTGCGGTTTTTTGTTCAAAATGGGTACCCCTGAGGAAAACAACCGTGCAGGAATAAGGAAACAGAGCAACGAGTGAAAAAACAAACACTGAGTTTCACCTCGCATCACCGTCTCGACCCCCTCGCTTCCTGCAGAAAGGAGATCCGGGAAACACCGCCCACGTCCGCCTCTGCCAGGAACCTTCTCCAGCCGCTTCCGCTGCCGCAGGCTCCTCCAGCTCCTGGCAACAGGGAAATGCGGGTTAAGCACGGCCCCAGCACAATGCGCTGCGGCCGCCGCAGGGTCCCTGTGGCGGGGGCTCCGACGGGACCGCAGCACCCGCTTCCCGGACCACCGCATCCTGGGCCGCCGCCGCCCCCCACCCGCTGAGCAGCTGCGGGCCGGGCCGGGCCGGGCCGGGCCCCGGCGGCCAGGGGAG
>VZTI01002167.1:0-76334 GCA_013397865.1 Struthidea cinerea | reverse complement strand
CTCCATTGGCTGTTGCTGTAAGCCCCGCCCCCAGTCCCCGGGACCCGGGAGAAGCAAGAAGCCTCCAGCCAGACTGCTGCCGGGGACCAGAGAATAAACATCTCCAGCTTCCTCCAGCGTCTCCGTTCTCGCCTTCCTTTGTTCCCGGGGTCCAGGGGGGTCAAACCCAGATCCCCATGGATATCGATGTCTCACCCTAGAGAGATCCAGCAGCCAGAGAAAAGGGTAATTACAGACAGCTTGGCCGGCTTTCAAAGTGTGGTCTAAAATCTGCTATTTTGCTGTGCTAGCTCGGGATCTCACCCCCGAGCTAGCCAGCCACGGCAGGCAGACAAAGAGACATCCTCCCCCTCCTTCTCCACTGACCTTGGTGTCTGCAGAGTTGTTCTTTTCACATGTTCTCACTCCGCTCTTCTCTAGTCATAATTAAAACCGCAACATAACTTTTGTTTATCTTTCTTCTTAAAGCTGTTCTCACAGAGGCGTTACCACCTAATCGGCCCGGCCTTGGCCAGCAGCATATCGATCTTTGGAGCCACCAGGAATTGGCTCAGCTGGACATTTTGAAAGCTTCTGGCAGCTTCTCAAGGAAGCCACCCCTGTAGCCCCCCCCAACTAGCAAAACCCAGGCCATGCAAAACCAATACAGCTGGTTTTGTACATATTAAATATGTGTGCAGGATATACTGTGCTTCGGCAAACACAGATCCAACTTAAAAGCTAAAATAATTGTTGAAACCAGCATATAGCATGTTAGAGTGGCTGTATCTTTTTGCATTAGAGTAGCGCAGTGACCTGATGGGTCTGTGGTCACTGTAGGAAATCTGTCTCTCTCTGAAATGTCCTGGGCATGAAACAGAACCCCAAACCTTAGCCTGAGACCTGCTTTATAGAGAGAATGGTTACAGCCTCAGGTTGATGTGAGTGTGTGATTCACAGTGATGAAAGGAGTAAATTTACACTTTACTCTGGTGCTCTCCTGTGTTTCAGAGTTGAGTGTGGAAGGTGGTCCTGGCAGTAGCTCATCTCCATGAGGTTCCTCTGTGCCAGCTGTTGGTCACCTACTTCCCTGTCAGCAGAGCAGTGGAAATGGAGGGTGAACTGGGCAATACCCCTCAGAGGGGATTTGAGCTCCCCCACTTGAGCCAACACAGTGCAGGCAGGGCCAAAAGGGTTCAGAGGTTATTGTGGGGTGTAAAGTTCAGTGAATGCCTTCATACCTGCAGTGTGACTGTAAAAGACAAATACACCACATAAATTGTGGAGGCTGCTTGCCCCTATCAGCCATGCAACCCCTTCTAACAATGTACACCTTTATGAAGCTTCTTTCATGGGAAAAAGCCTTGTCTGGCCACTAAACCCAAGTGAGTCATTGAGAATATCTAATGATATATGTGTGCCTTATACCTCATGTTTTAAATACACCCCTTCTGAAGAGAACTAACACTTTCTGTTCTTTCATCAGGCTGACTTTGATGGTGCTGCAGAAGATGTAAAAAAATTAAAAACAAGACCAACTGATGAAGAACTGAAGGAACTATATGGATTGTACAAGCAGGCTACTGTTGGAGATATTAATATTGGTATTACCATGTATACTTCACATTTACTCACATATCTTGATAATCAAGCTAATGTTATGTAAATCTGCATGATAACCAAAGCTATGCATTTATTTTGGCAGAATGTCCAGGAATGCTAGATTTGAAAGGCAAAGCCAAATGGGAAGCATGGAACCTGAAAAAAGGTGTTACACAATAACATTTACGTCCTGTAGTCAAGTTTATAGGATGACAAATAAGGAAAGATAATGACTCCTACTTTCTTTTGCAGGTTTATCAAAGGAGGATGCCATGAATGCCTATATCTCTAAAGCAAGAGCAATGGTCGAAAAATATGGGATCTAGAATATTCAAAATAATTCCCACTAATAATTAACTCTTCAGTAGCTAATGAACTAACTCTGTTGAGAAAAATGCAATACTAACTTCTTATTGTGTAGTCTGACAGTAATATCTTTTAAGCATAAGCTGTTTGACTGTAAAGGGTATTTACATATATAATATATTTTTAGCTTGTATCTTAATCTAAATAAATTTGAACTGAATAAACTAAGCCTTCTGTGAGAATTGTGGATTTTTTTGGGTATTAAATTATATTTAGCATTCTGACAGGAACAGACAAACAGAGAAGCTCTAACAGTAAAATAACATAGAAATAACATAATTTTTTTGCAAACAAGGTTATGGAATAAAGTGAAGAGTTCGTACATGCGCATGAGAGGAAGGAGAAGATGAAACCTTTTTTAAGACCCAAAGCCAATGTTTGTTTTCAAAAAAATCAGGAAAACTCCCCCTTTAAAAGGATTACAGAGGAGGAACAGAACAACTTTTAGGCATAACTGCAAGCAATGTTCAGAAAGAATGACTTACTACAAATTGCAGTGGACTAACCTTACACATTCTGCTATTAAAATTGAGGGAAATGCTCATAGACCAGCATTTTCTATGCATCTTGTTATGTGTTTTGTCAAGAAACTTTCATTAGATGGTTCCAGCAGATAAAAGTGACCACCAGGAAGATCATAAAAGGAAGTATCTCCAGTCGTTAGTTCTTGCCAAGCTAAAAAAAAGATATTTAAAGTGTCAGAGAAATGTCAACTATTGTGATCATTTTGTATAACTATTTCAATTACTTAATAATTATTTTAAATCCCATATCAACTTTTTCGTTCATACATTGAGACTGCTCTGTTGATTTGTTTCCTTTAAGAAGGAGACAGGTTCTAGAAAACTCTAATTAACAGATGCACTACAACAAGAAAATGTGTAAGTATAAGAGGAAAACCATTGAAGCAAAGTACCTTGTACATCATGTACTTCATCACCAGACCCATTAAAGCAGGTAATATCGCAAGAGAAAGGGATATCCATTTCTGCCTTCTCAAATCTGTGAACATAAAAAGTAGTCATAAAACATTCCATAAGATACCTGTATTTGGAATTTGCTTTCACATACACAATAGGTTTTTTGTTCTTCTCCAGAACTTTGAGGAGTTAGATTATGCAGGACATCAGGAGAAGAAAATACTGCATCTTGAAGTTTCTTAGCTCCTTACCCTACTGCAATTACCTCTAAAATTGTAAAGAAAAATTACCCAATAGTTAGGGGAAAAAAAGAGCTTCAACCTGCAGTAAAAATTCTAACTTACTATAAATAATTGTTACCAACTTATATACAAGTTTTCTAATGTTTCAGCATCTTTCAGGTTCCAGTTCCTAAGACCAAAATGGGCCCCACATCCAAGAGTGTCCTTGTTTTTGCCAAGGTGAGAAGCCTTAACCACTCAGCTACATGAGCTGTCATGTAACATCCAGTGGGGACAGCAGTTAGGAGAGAGGAAGCCGGCTGCTGTCTGGGTGCCCAGAACACAGGAATTCTTTTCTTCTGGTTAGGCTAGAGGACCTTGGATCAGGAGGCTGAATGCAGTGTTCCTGAAGCATGATCAGCTGAGATGGTTAACCTCAGAAAACAATAAAAGACGTGAGAATATTTCCTTTTAGTAGCTGCTGACTTTTGATCCTAGGTAGAACCGTAATTCTACCATGACAGGTTCAATACTGCAGTAACAGTTGTGGTTGCTGCAGAACGCAGTGTTTCTTCTAGGGCTTAAATAGTAGAAAACAAATAGAAAAGCACACAAAGGATAAAAACTATGTTTACTATTTCTTATTCTTCGAATAACAAAAAATGAGAACAAATTACTAAGAAAGAAAAAAGAAAACCTGACATGATCAGACAGAAGTAAAAATGTAAAATACAAATATGAAAGTAATAGAAAGTTGTAAAACTTACAAAAATGTCTGAAGAACTCCAAAGTCTTTTCTGAAAGTAAGCACCATTTTCTTCAGAATGTCTTCATCATGCAGAAGCTCAGAAGGAATTCCTCCTAGAATCTGTAGCCCTGCAATAACTTCTTCATCTTTTGCATCAGATACGGGTAAGCTTTTCAGAGCAAGAAATCTTTCAGACTGTCAGTACCAAACAAAACAGATCAGGTGTTGTATATAATATAATAATAAGCTTTCCATTAAAATTATTTTGGTAAAAAATACAATAGTTTTCCATCTCCAAAATACAATGGCTGATTAGTTTAACATTCACAGAGAACACTTCATGGAATTAGTAGACTCTGTTTACTGAAATTAAAAATTATGAGTGATCCAAGTACTCTCTACTTCTGAAACTTCCACAGACAAATAACTGTTAGTAATATTTTGTTCCAGCTTGACTCTTACTATTGAAATGCAACCAGTAAAATAATCTAAGAAAGAAAAACCTAGCACTGGACATAAACCTGGCTAACATAGGACTGAAGAGACCAACTGACTATGGAAATTTGCAAGAATTGCTTCCATGAATTGTGGAGAGCTGTAAGGCCTTGGCAGCAGAGACACGTGAGGTCCAAAAGAATCTCCCCAGAGATAAGCAGCCTTCTTGGTTAGGGTGACAAAGTGAACCACCCCCAGCATGCCTTGTTTCTATATGGTAATAGCCTGTACCCAGTTGGCTAACTGGTTTCTACCCCACCCCCTGCCTTTCCCACAAAAAGCCCCTGTTTCTGCCCCTGACCAGGGAGCATTTGTCCTTGGCCTTCCCTTCACAGGGGCTGCTGGACAATAAAGGCCACCTCTGTGGAATTGCCAAATGAGGTTCCTGTCTCTGTGTCCCCGGGTTTGCCTTGGGTGATTTCGTGAAGAGCTGAATCACAAGAGCTGGAATCACTTGTAGCTGAGAAATTGCTATGCTTGCTGACATCACCTGCTGCCCAGGGAGGCCTGCCATCGCCCCTGGAAGAGCTGTTCTTTGCAGGACGCTCTCTCTAGGAAGGTCACGGCATACCCGGTGCTGACCGGCATCGGACCCCCTGCGATAATGAATCACTAGCTAACAATTGCTTCCATGAATCGCTAGCTCATACTCAGGACTGCTAAGAAGCCTTAGAAACTGAAGAACAGAAATAGCAAATACTGACTGAGAACAGGACTGGAAAAATGCCACTTCACTGCTATTTTTCTGAGAAAGACTAGCAGAACTAGAAGAACCTCAGAAGAAACTGATTAAAAATCCCACAAAGAATGAGGAGAGAGAAAAAAGTTGGACAAATGTATTGAGGGCTGATGCAGCACGTTTATGAAAGACTAGGTCAGGACAGTTATTTCACATGTTACAGAGTAAGGAGGACCGCTTAGTATTTTGGTTTGATTACTTTTGAGTTTTAAACCAAAGGCCATAGTAAATAACACAATATTCCAAAAAGTTTAATTTAAGGATTAGTTAGTTTAAGCATTAATTAGTTCAAGCATTAGTTGAAGGAGGTTGTTCTCCCAAGGCCAAAGTTAGCAGCAGAGAATATTATGTATTCTGCATCTATCTCAGAACACTTTTCTCTCCATAGATTCTGAAAAAATGTTTATTTTGTATTAAAACTACTCTGCATACCATACTGTAAAATATTATTTTTACCTTTGATAGCTAATTTACAGTTCTGTTTCATAATGTTAATGATTCTGTAACTTACGTGTGGGGCATGTGCCCCTGATATGAAAAGATGGACCGGCTCCAGTCCGTACTTTTCTTTCAAATGAAGTGCAAGTGCAAAACTCACGTAAGATCCAAAACTGCAGCAAAAAGATAAATTAAAGCAAAGTATGCAAAAACATACATGAAAGCTGGAAAATATAAACATAATTTTAATTTCAGTGCTAATTTGCTATCTTGAACAGTTGCTGAAACCATATAAAATATGCAGATTACAATAATATCAGTTAATTGACATGAAGTATATTCCTACACAGTCCAATTTTGCAAATGAGACCTTTTCTTAGTCTCTCTTTCTTTTAATTGTCTCCTTAGTTTTCAGTAAGAACAGTTATTTTGAATACTTGAGACTAAGCAATCTTCAACATCTGTGTTTCATGAATGGTTCAACCCCTGCATTCATATAGATCAAGCACTGACACAAATATTAACAATAAATGCAATTTTAATTGATTAGAAACACATGTTCAGATGTTGTGCCTGAAGGTATAAATAAATAAATAACTAGTCTTTGAGAGCAATTGCATCTTAGGATGGCTTGACAGAACATCCTTGCAGAAGCATATTTTCCTAAAGTTTTTAAAATAAAATCAAGTAACTCTCTACTCCTAAAACTCAGAAATAGAAGCTCCTTCACTAGGGTATCTAAAAATGTATATATTTTTACCTGTGACCAAAAAATGCAAATGGTTTTTCTTTCAATTCTTTTAACAAAACATTTGCAACTTCATTAACTATGCTTGTCATGTCTTTTGCAAAAGGCTCCTGAAGACGAGTTTCTCTTCCAGGAAGCCTTATACAGAACACTGCAGAAGAGGTGGAGGAAGGGAAGGAAAAGAATTATAGTTATTTCAAATGGACACAGTAACATAATTTTAATTAGGTTTTAAAATTATTCTGCAGAATATATATACTATTTGAATTTAATTCTTCTTACAGTTGATATGGTGCACTTGCTTGCTATTGCTACTACTGTGATTTAATCCCGTAAGAGATTAGGTTTCCATCCCTTCCTTTAGTCACAAATGTTTCCCCTCCAGCTGATTTGACTGATAAATGCCTTGGGTCAGAATCCACAAGATCCTGATTTCAGCTGAGGTTTGAAAGCAACTTTATTGTTACAAGTTTTAATAACAACCACAAATTCATCAATTTCAATAATAGTAAGTTTGAGGGTTCTGTAAAATATATCCTTTCAAGGGCAGCATTAGTAAGTGAAACTGTATTAGAATTGTACAATCCCTGTTTTCTTCTTTGTCAACTCTTCAGCACTGCCCATTGGAAAATGTGGAATCATAGAGCAAATTGGTGGATATTTATATTTATAGTTATATTTATAGTTATTTATATTTATTTAGAAGGAAATTTTACATTTTTTTACTACTTTCCCTTCAAAACTGAGGATTTTCCTCTCACTGTTTAGTGAAAGGAAGGAATGAATAGATCAGAAAAAAATGTTGATTTTCTCAAATCTCCTTGACATCATGCATACTGCCAGTTACACAGAAGTAATGGGTCAGACACAAAAGTATTTTAGAAAAGACAGAATAAACCACAACCTAATACCATAGATAGCAGTACAGAAAAGTTTGCATCTTCTATACTTCCTGCAGAAACCATCTCTGAAAGAGCATGCTGTGCCCTGATTTTATCCATCTGTGTCTGCAGTTAGTCCTAGGCCACCTCCTTAGTAACTTTCTTGTAAATAGTTCCAGTGGACAAAAACTTTTTTATTTCTTCTTTTTTTGTTTTTTTCCCTAATTTCAAGAAAAATTCAATGTGCAACTGCTTACCTAAAATTATACATGCATTTAGAGGACCGGTAAAACTGCAATGGCAATGCTCATGAATATGAAATTATTTTTTAATTTGTGGAAGGTCTGGAAAATGGCCTTGGTTCCTCTTCAAATAGGTCAAGCAATGGATCTTTTTAGTGCTGATATATCTTGTGAGCAATGAGAATGACTTCATAGTGTAACTAAATGTCATTTCACTGTTATAAAATTCATAGATTAAATTTCAGTTTTGATACAAGGAGTGCAAACACTGGATAACAGATGCTCTGTGCAGCCTCTCAACATAAAAAATAGTTCTCATATCTTCAGTGTTAACCTTGCTGAACACTGGCTTATCAACAATATGCAGTGTACTGCTGTTTCTGAATCATACCAATAGTTTCTGAAGCAGTCAAACATACTATACTCTTGTGAAATGTAGCTCTGAGGGTATAATTTTTTCACCCAATCGAATATAATTTGATTTAAGGTGGTACAGAAAATGTAGCCTCATGGAAATGCCAGTTCCTAATGAATGCTAGTTCCTTCCTTTCTGGAGAAGACCCATTGGATAAAGATTGTGGTGCTCTCAAGACTATTATATTCCATTTTAAAAATTTGGCTATTGTGTATTTTAGAATTGCTTAACTTCTATTCTAACTACAAAAATGACTAACCTTCAATTGAGTCGCTGAAGAGTTTGCCCCATTGAGCAAGTTGCAAAGTTCCACCTCCAGCCCATGGAAAGCAAATCAGTCTACAGAGAGCATCTGGCCTTTTGTGTACACAAGCAATCAGCTTTTCCATTTCTTGAAAAAAAAAAAAAAACAAAAAACAAAAAACCAAGAAAACAACACATCATTCTAGAACAAGTCTCTTCAGATATAGGAAAATTAGAGTGAATTAAGACTAAATTGAAACAACAGGGTGCAATATTTTCTGTCATCAGAACTGCTTGTGCTACAACAACTATCTGTTAGACATGAGATGATCTTCCTACAACACTGTAAACCATTTATATATTGTATATAATTTATAAATGATGGTAGAATAGTATTGGGCAATACCCTTAGCTAATATTTGCTCAGTCACTGACCACAACAAACATTACAAGCAGCAAAATAAATTGATAAGGGATTTTTTCCATCCAAAGACGTAGAAAATATAAGGACCACCTAGTTCAATGTTCTCTCTACCATAGTGGTAAAAGAGATGTCTAGGGAACAGTAGGATGTAGTTTCTTTGTATATATGAAATGTCTATGAATTACTGTTTCATGTATTTTTCCAGTCTCCCCTTGAACAGTTGGCATCCACGACATCCTCTTGCAATGAGTTGCACAGCTCCACTATCTGATGCATGAAGAATGATGCCCTTTTTTGTTTTTCATCTCATTCATACAAATTCATTTGATGTACACAGGGTAGTACAGTAAAGAGAGTAAATAGTGCACCTCTCAGGGTTTGCCACTGAGCATTTCTGAACTCTGCTGTCATATTGTCTCAGCCCTCAAACATTTCTTTTTCCTGAATGAAAAGGCCTGGCTGTGTTAGATATCGTTCAAATCCATCATCACTGCCCATCTCTGGACTTCTAATTTTGTTATATTCTGTTGAGATGATGGAGTAACCAGAGCCACATTCAACTTTATCACAACAGCTTTTGTAGTTTTGCTTAGTGACTGATAGAAGTAACAGCTGAAGCAAGATTTATAACTACTTCTTCCTTCTTGCTGAGAAGAAAAAATAGCATTGAAGATGCCAAGTGCATTGTCTCTAGCATCAGATACTGCTTTTACTATCTGAAGAAAAAAGCAATTCTCAATCATTTTTATTCTTCTTTCCCAATTTCCTTGTCCTTTATTCTAGCTGATTAGATTTGTGGATGTAAGTACTGAAGTGACGAAGTAGCACTGATAGTCTATCTGGCTGTGTTCTTTCAAAAGAACCCGGGAACCATGTGCTTGGTGAAGACAAATTAATTAGAAATGTATGATAGAGAATTTTTATAAAATGTTTTCTGCAACCATTAGAATAAACTCTCATGTTCTTGTTAAAAAGATAGAAAAAATACTGCTTAGGGGATAGCAAGCAGCAAAATTCCATTTCCAAAATGCTGCATATCATTAAGGGCATTATTTCTTACCTTGAATATAGTTCAGTATATGCAAGGGCTAATCCACCATAAAATACACCTGTATGCCTACATGCAATCTTTTTCACCTGGACAAAAAGTTTGAGAAATGCAACCAGATCAGGACAGGCAGCAATTCCAACCTATTTCAAAACTACACAAACAAAACAAAAGAAAACGGACCCAAATACTGCTGTGGTGGTTGCTTGATTTTCATGTATGTTTGAACTGGAGAGTTTGTGAATATTTGCTATGAATCACTTCAAAGACACATTAAGAAGAGAAGAACACACACACACACACACACACACACACACACACACACACACACACACAGAAACCCAAACCAACAAAAAAAACAGAAAACAAACAAACAGGTCTCAAAATCACTGGGTATGTGAGCCTAAAGCAGCTGAAGAATACTGACACCGGTGCTACAGAAGACATAACTCCTCTGGTGGATTTTTAGCTTCAGTACAATTAGTTCCATTTACACAGTCACTTCTTCCAGAAAGATACACAAAAAGCTCAAACATTTCTGAAGCCAATGTTTTAACTTGACAGTCAAATAGCAAAAGAAAAATCTCTTCTCAAACTGTTCCAGAGGTGACACAGAAATTTCAAGCATGATAAAGTACATTTAATCAAAGTCTTTAAATTATTTAAAGATACAGTAATGGTTACTGAAATCTTTCCCACTTTAAACACTTTTAAATACTGGTTTATTCCATTGCCATCCAGCTTACTTTAAGTACAAATACCTGAACAGTCAGAAAGACCACTAGTGCCAGGCAATGACAGTCCGAGGGTGGCTCCACTTCTCAGTGCTGAAAATCAAGAAGCTGCACAGACATCTGCTTTTAAGTCTTTTCTAGGCTTAAGGGGAGGAGCCCCACCACAAAAACAAACAAACAAAAAAGGCACAAATTGAGGCATGCAGCATCCCAAAAGGGAGACAGAAGCATCATGTGTTAGAGGTGACACACTGCATTTGGCAGAAATATAAGAAAGGCACACTGCACTAATCCCAGTGAATGAAAAAGCACAGGCTAGCATGCCCATGATAGTACACAAGTTGTAGCAGCTTTCATACATGGAGACACACAGCCTCACTGACAAAAAAGCTGCATAAATAGAAAAGCCAGCCTTTTGTAAGAACTATGTCCAGAAGTACAGCACTCACACCTAGGCTGGAGAGTTTTGGAGGGGTCTGAAAATTCTGCTGTAGAAGAACATCACCTGATTTGATTAAACCACTGCATTTGGTTAGTAGACCAGTTGTCATTTCTGCAAACTGAAAGATATAGCAGTGTGTGAACTACACGCTGTGGTTACATATGATAATTTCATGTTAGATATCCTTTATGCTCCTGGCAATCAGATGAACTATCAGTAATCTAAAAACACCAGTATATTTTACAACTGCATTTGCAATACTAGGAAGACTGACTTTTTCCCCCCCTTTGACCTTACTTTGTTTTATGCCAAAACCAGCTTTCAGGAGAATATGGATTATCTTTTCTCTTATCACAAAATCTTCCCTTGCTGTGTTCTCCCACACAATGATGTCATCAATGTATTGCAGATGTTCTGGAGCCCCACCCTTTTCCAATGCAGTCTGGATTAGTCCACAGCAGAGGGTGGGACTGTGCTTCCACCCCTGGGGCAGCCAGTTCCAGGTGTATTGCACACCCCTCCAGGTGAAGGCAAACTTTGCACTCTGCTGCCAAAAGAATGGAGAAGAACACATTTGCAATGTCAATGGTGGCACCACTTTCTGCCTTGGACTCCAGTTTGTACTGAAGTTCCAACATGTCCAGCATGGTAGCACTCAGTGATGGTGTGACTTTATTCAGGCCATGATATTCCACTGTCAGTTTCCACTCTCTGTTGGACTTCAGCACAGGCCATATGGGGCTATTGAAGCGTGAGCAAGTCTTGCTAATGACCCCCTGGGTCTCCAGTTCACAGATCATCTTACATATGGGAATCATGGTGTCTTGGTTTTGTGCGGTATTGCTGATGGTGTAATGTTGTGGTAGCGATCGGTGCCTGCTGTTCTTCCACTCTCAGCAGTCCCACAGCAGAAGGATCCTCTGAGAGACCAGGCAAGGTGTTCAGTTTGTCTTGTTTTTCTCCACAACAGCTATCCCAAAAGCCCACTAATGTCCTTTTGGGTCTTTGAAATACCCACTCCTGAGGTAATCTATGCCAAGGGTACACAGGACCTCTGAACCAGACACAATGGGGTGTTTTTGCCACTCCTCCCTGGTCAAGCTCACTTCAGCTTCCCATACTGTCAGTCGCTGGGGTCCCCCTGTCACCTCAGAAATGGGGATAGATGCTGTCCCCACATATCTCAACCGCATCAGAGTACACTGGTGTCAACTAGAGCCTTATATTCTTGTGGGTCTGAGGTGCCAGGCCACTGGATCCACACAGTCCAACAGATCCAATTGTCCCTTGCCTCTACCTGGCCAGATGCAGGGCCCCTCTAGTTCTGGTCACAGTACCCATTGCTCCCTCACTGTAAGTACGACCTGGAAGCTCCTTCCAGATGATCAGATATAGCATCATCCCTTTTATTCTGCCTAGGGGTTTGCCTACCAATAGACCAGAGCAGCATTTATCCTTGGCAAGTTCCCTGTGGTAGTTGTTCCTCCTTTCAACTCACACATGTGTGCTGCTGGGGCAGAGGTGGGTTTTCCATCCCATCTTCTCATGTCATCGCCATGGTCATGCAGGTAAAACCACAGAGTACCTTGTGGGGTGTGCCCTCTCTCTCTAGCTGGGGGGCTGCCTGCTCCTAATAGGAGAGACTCTGGTCTGTACTGGCAAGACATGGAACATTCCCTACCTCAGTTTCTCTCTGAGTTTCTGTTTGCCTTCTTGAATTTTCTCTTCCAATTTCAGGTATGCTCGACCAGTTCTGTTTCCACAGCCAAGATGTGGGCCTTTGACAGGGCGATACTGTTTTCATATCTCCAGAGTCTGCTAGCCAAAATATCCGCTTTGCCTTCTCCCTGCTTCCACTGCAGCAATGCTCTGTAGCAGGAATACATTTGGTCTAAGCCATACAAATTTCAGCCACATCTGTGATGTACACTGGACTTTTAGGTCCAGACTGGATGCAGTCTGAACTTTTAGGGAATTGCTTGTCATCTGAAAAAATTATGTCCATCACAGCTGTTTCTCTCAGGCACCAAATAACCTGCTCCATGGTGTTCCACTGGCCTTGCTGTGCATAAAGGTCTTCCCTGCAAAAGTATCTTTCACTCACACGTGACAGAAGTCACCCCCAGAGGCTGAGATTTTCTTTTTTCCAATCCTCTGGTCAATAACCACATCCTGGGACAGGGATCCTAGCCACCTGGCTTCACTACCATCTAGGTTTGTATCTTCGCCATGACATCACAGAGTTGGAGCAGCCAGGTCCATATGGACTCATCTGTCCAGCACGTGAACTCTTTCTGCAGCTCACCCAGGGACAAAGATCGGGTGATTATCTCAGTCTCTGTCTCTTCTGCTGGTTGTGAGGGTCCTGCCTCGCCTTTGTCACTCACTATGCGAACTGACTGGGTCTTGGATTTCCTCTTCTGAACAGGGGCGACTGCAACTGGTGTGGGCTGTCTTTCTGGTTCAGCTGCAGTTTGTGTGGCCACAGTTCCTGCTGATTTGTTTTCCCTCCCCTCCCCTGGAAGGTACTTTACCATAACAAGCAGTGTTGGCAGGCAGTGGCCAGGGCCCAGCACACTGCAGTAAGCTGCCCTTCTCTGGAACTCCAATAGCATTTCTCCTTCACACATTCAATAACTTTAACAAGGTCCTGTAGTTGCTCAGGAGTGAACTTCCAGACCATTGGAGGAGAAAAATCCTCCAAATACTTGTCCATGTCCTCCCACATTCCATGCCACTCATGGCTATCCACCCATGGGGCAGTTTGCTGCACAACTTCTCTAGAAACCTTTGTCTTATCTCTAAACATGATAGAGACTGCACAGAGGAGACATAGCAGAATTAGCAACAAAATTATGTTATCCTTAACATCCAGAGAGAATTCAACATTCCCAAAAGCTGTTCTGGCAGACCTGAAGGGGGAGAAGGAAGTGAAAGGCTGGGAAGAATCATCCTCTCCTGTCTCCTGCCACAGGCTGGGTGTGATTTTTAATAAACCCCAAGAAGTAGCAGCCCAGACCAGGACAGGCAAACAACAAATACTCATTCCAAATGATCCTCATTGCCTTTGATGTTATCATTTCATAAATAAATGCCACACAGTACCAGAGCAACCCTGATCCCTCTCCCTACTTTGACAGATATTGTCGTGAGGAGCTCATACAGGAATATATACATGGCCTGAGGTCTATCAGTATTAAAGACTGAGGCAAAAAAAGCATTGAATGCCTCTGCTTTTTCTTCATCTTTGTTAATCAGCTGACAGTCTTTAACAAGCATTGGTCCAGTGCTTACTTTAGACCTCCTCTTGTTATCAATGCACTCAAAAAAGCCTTTTTTACTCTCTGAAACAACACTGGTCATTTTCAACACTAATTGAGCTTTGGCCTTTTGCGTCTTCTCCCTGCTTACACAAACCACAGCCCTACGTTCTTCCTGCAAAGCCTGACCTTGCTTTCAGAGATCACACAATTTCTTTTTGCTCTTGAGCCCTGTGAGTTCAGCCAAGGTGGTCTTCTACCCCACTTGCTTGACTTAGGACATAGAGAAATTGCCTGTTCCTGTGCTTCCAAAAGGTGGTTCTTAAAGATTAACCAGTACTTGTGAAATCCTAAGCCCTGAAAAGAAGATTTCCAAGGTACTCCCACGGTGTGTTTCCATTAGCACTGCCACCCTCAGGTGATGCTATTCCAACCTTCAGCTTTCCTGCTATAGACCTGTAGTTATCTCTTTCCCCTATCAATTCTAGTTTAAAGCTCTCTTGATCAGTCCTGCCAGTTCATGCCCAAAGACATGTTTCCCTGTCAGGACAGGTGGATCCCATCAGGCCTCAGCATATCTTGCCTCTTGAAGATTCTTCCATGGTTTAAAAACCCAAAGTTACAGTGAAAGCTCTAGTCCTGGAGTCAGGTATTGATATTCTGGGCTCACCTGTTTTTTCCAAAGTCTCCTTCCATTACTGGAAGTACTGAGGAAAACATTACCAAACTTTTTGGCATTCTTTTCAGGGCTCTTTTTATTGTGACATCATTTGTACCCATGTGAAAGAGCAGGGATAGATGGCAGTATGAAGGTTGTACTAGGCTGTTCAGTATGTGGTGACACCCCTAATCTGGGCCCCAGGGAAACAGCAAACTTCTCTGAAAAGAGAGTCTGGTCTGCAAATGAGTGCTTCCATTCCACACAGGGGACAATCACCAGTGACCATAACCATTGTTTCTTCTCAGTTCTGGTCTTAATGCAGGTTCTGTTGCAAGAAGTTGGTCTCTCTGACCATGGCAAGTCTGCTTGTATGGGTGTACTTAATGCTACCTCATTAGGCACTTCACCTGTCGTACCCAGGGCCTCGCACTTGTTCTGTCAGAGTATCCTAGAGGGTAACTTGGAGGGTAAGGAGGGGTTTCTTTTGCCACTCTGTGCTGTAACCTTCTTCCATCCCTCCTCATCCCTTGTGACTCTCCCTCCTTCTGGCACAAAGCAGATCCAGGACCTGCCTCCCTAGTGGCCATGCTGAGTTGGCTTCCATGAGTCACAGATGGCAGACTATGGCTCCACTGACCAGTCACCTGCTTGGCCTCTTAAATGCTCCTCAGAAGTTCCTCCCTGAGGAACAGAAGCTAATGACTTCTTAGCTGCTCTTTTATGGCAATTTTCAGCCTCTTTTGGACCACAATACTAATACAAATGGATGTAATGGCTAGTCAGGAAATATGATTCTTTCAGAAGCATGATTATTTCAGAAATCATAAAGAAACAGTGCAAGAGTAGATTTTTATCCAGTAGTTACCAATGCTGAAAACTTAGATGTAATTCTTTTTCAAGAACAGAAATGTTGCTTAGACAGTTGCAATTCACTAATCTGACTCATTTCAAGTAGTAAAATGAGCACATACAGATCACTGAAGTAGAATAACAAAGAAGCATGTGTTTCTCAGTTGCACACCTAAGATTTAAAGAACTACATTGTGTATGTTGCTTCATACAGGTTGACTTTCATTACTGAGAGTTGTGAAATACACTGGATTATATGTACTGCGATCAGTGTAATTTGTTTTCTTCTCTGTCAGTTACTAAAAAAATCTGCCCTGGTTTTAGCACCTTAACTGCAATCATACTTAATCTCCTAGTCACTCAGCTTCAAAGGATAAAAATGAGGATACAGTTAAAACCTTCTCTTAAAAATCACCATTAGCTGCTTATATGAAGAGATATGCAATTAAGCAGCTCTTACGCCACCCAAAATAAAGCAGGAGTAACCCTCCTCTGTAGACAGTCTTAAGAGAGAGACAGTCTTAAATTAATCCAGATTTATTATTATTCTTAAGTATAGCCTGATTATACACAAGTAATAAAACAGGAGACAAGAAGGTGAAACAAGGAGGGCAAAGTGGATTTTGCAAAAGGGAGGACTTCTGAGATGCATTAGCAGGATCTCCTGACAGATTTGGAAAGATGAGTGACACCAGACAGAGTATCGAAGAGATCTCACTTGGAATTCTGCCTATAGCATCTTCTTCAAGAAAGGTGCATTCAAAGCAGATCTAATGCAGGGCATGGCCAGAAAAGAGGACTTATGAAAGACAGTACATTACCTTCTACAAGTACACTGGAAGATGAAGGTGGGAGAAATAACATTCCAAGAAATGGTTAGAGATTGTTCATGAATTAACCATGGCTAGAAATAAGATTTTTAACCACAGGACCCATCAAATTCTGGAACAGCTTTCCAGAAAAGCTACCTGCTTTAAGCTGGACATTCAGGTTATTAAAGTGGTTCTAGAACAGATATGTAGTGTGGCCTGGTGAATACTTTCAGTGCCACGCAGCTATTGGCTTGACACAGGAATGAGTCTTGTATGTGTGTGAAGAAAGCCAGCTAGTCACGATGCTGTAAAATAGTCTTGCTATCAGAGCACCAGCTTAGTTTAACAGAGCCCTTTTTATTATTGTACTTAATACCTAGGACATGCACTGACATCAGTCTTTTAAGGTCTGCTGAGCAAGAAAGAAAATAAAATTCAAAAGTACTCAGAGAAAACAGGAAGCCTGGAGGGACTAGAATACAGCAGAACATGTTCTCATGCACTTCATCCAGCTGGACAGGTGCATGCTGACACTACATATACAGCCCCAAGATCTGGATGTAAATGACACATCTGTGCTAACGTAAAGGAGTAATTTGCCCTTAAGAATTATTTTACTACTCTTCCTGAAACAAAGAACCTGCAGAGTCTGTCTTACTGGTTTGAAAGATACATTCAGCTGACATAATTTTCATTCAGAAAAAAAAAAAAGGCCACAAACAAGAAAAAACTATTACGTGAATAAATAATCTTTTTCAGAGTACACTCAGTTGAATCTGGATTTATTTGAAATCTAAGCATATCTGATTAGGGAAACGTCTTTCTTTTTTCTCATTTTATACAAGACAGGAGAGCAGTTAAAAGAACTGGATTATTATTTCCAAATTGTCTTTATATTTTCCTCTGCTTTCACCTATTGGCCTTATACCTGAGATCTAACTTAGACCCTATTATAACAAAGAGAGGATACATAAGAATTCTTCTGCATAATCAAGATTTTCCTGGATTGTAAACTTTTCAAGAGAAACAAGCTTTTATTTTATTCCCTATAAATTTTAAGTTAGATGCGTGATCTGATGAATTAATGGCAGAAAAATCTACTTTAGAGTGTTCACAGTTAAAAAGAACATTTCTTCCTTGAATTATTGGCAAAAAAATGTCTCAGTGAGTGAAAAAACAACCCCACTGAATTTTAAGAAAGTATTTCTTGGCTTTTGTCTCTTCACATTTAGAATACGCTGAAAATAAAATTCTAGTTTGATAAAGAGCCATATAAAAGATTAAAAGAGCCATCATTAAATCACAGAAGAACTTAGGTTCAAGGGGACTTCTAGAGATCATATAGTCCAAATCTTCTCTCGTTAGGTATCTCCAAGGACGGAGACTCTACAACCTCCCTTGGTAACCATGTTCCAGTGTTCAATCATGGCTCACAGTGAGAACATTCTTCTTTCTGTCTATATCCTTCTTGTCCCTGGTATCGCAAGTCTTTTGTCTTTTTGCTTAGTACATCCAAGAAGAGTCAGGCTCTGCCCGTCCTCCGCATATCCTTCTATTAGGTAGGTGAAGACATCTTCATTTGGCACTCCCCTCTTAAGACAAAACCAATTATCTCAGACCCTCCTTGTACACCACCCACTCCAGTCACAATCACAGGGGACCCTGCCATGCTCACTCAGTATTGCAACATCCTTCTAATACAGCAGAATTAAAAATGGTATGGATATAGTAGACCAAAGAAATTTTGGATTATTTTTCAAACATGTTTCTGAGACAGGCTTTCAGGGCATGAAGAACTTTTTACATTAGCTTTATTCATTGTCATGGCATCACCTTACAGTAGGTGAATTAACTGAAAAGTACAATTGAAAATACAAGTGACAACAGAACTGCTTTTGCACTGACCAGCTGCTAGGACAAATGGACCAACAGCCCCACCCTGCAGGGAACAGAAAGGCAAAGGTAAAGGAACACCAAGTGCTTGCAGCACAGGGCTGCAAGACATGTCCCCAAGGAAAATATATTCTATAGCACACAGTCTAGAAATCCATGGAACAAGTCTTTGTGAACCGCAGGAGTGAGGTATTTGCCAGTAGGGCAGTCCAGGACCAAAGACGCCTCTCAGGTATCCAGGCACTCACAAATCCTACATAGTAGACCCATCTCATTTGTGCATACATGACTTAACCCCTTGTCTGCAGGTTCTGGAAGCCAGGGAAAAAGCAAGCCTATCCCCAGACCGCAAGTAGATCCAAGTCTACTTAAAAAATTTAGATTTAAGGTAGTCCATTCACCTCCCACCAATAAGCACAGAAGTGGAACAGCGAGCCTGGGAATCAAATGATACACTTCATGGTAGGTACGGAGTCCGTTATCGAAGCTGCTGGATTGCTTACAGCTAGGCATGCATCTGAGACACCTGGCTGGGAACATGGGAACTTTAACAAGGCTGGGCATTGACAATTTAGTGTCTGCAATCCTGTAATAACAGAGCTGTCAGGCTGTAGGACAGTTAGGCAATGTATTCCTCTACTGATTTTATCTTCACAAGAGAAACACAGTTTGTGTAACTGACAGACACCGACATGTCTCAGTGTCCTAAATATTGTGATACAGTTGAAATTTTTTATTTCTGCATCTGTATCAGTACCTTACACATGCCTGTATCACACACGTTTGGTTACGTTCAGTATTCAAATCATACTTTAAAAAAGTTAAAAAATATGTTTTCCAGGGTAGGCACTTAGGCTTTCTGCAAAATTACAGGTTTACGAAAAGAGGTGTCCAGTTAGAGAGAAAACACATCTGCTACATGCACTGTAATATTTAGTACAGGTTCTTGAGGATTGTGGATTTATATCCCTGAAAGTTTTCTTACTCAGCAAAAAGCAGTGGTGTGATCTTCCATTTAAGAGACAGCAAAATGCATAAACCACAGGAAAAAAAAACTGTGGGAAGCCATATCTCAGTAGCTCCTGAGTTCAGGAAAATACTGGTCTTTGCTTCTTGAAAAAAAAAGACTAAGGCAATTCTTTGTCATTATAGCTAGACACTAGAAAATATTGGAAAAAAGCATGGAGCATACTCATCTTATTAGTCATATTTTTCCCAGTAACATATCTCACATGGCTACACTTTTAGCAGACTATATTTAAAATAGGTTAATGTCATTGCTAACATCTAAAAGCTGCTGATGAAAAAAAAATTATATGTCATTACCAACTGAAATCCTGTCCTCCAGAAAGCTGTTTACCCATTCCTTTACTTAGTCTTGAAAAAAAATCTAGGACATTATTACAGAGAAACTTATTTGTGGAACACTTGCATCTAGTAAGCTCAAAGCATCCCTAATGCAAAATTATTGAAATAAATATTAAAGTCACACAACATGCATTCCCAACATGGACTTTTACTACTTCGACCTTCCAGGGTGTTGAAACTGCCAAATGTACAGACCAGGTGTATGCTTCAAAAGCAAACACAACAAGGAGCAGTATAATCTCCCCTCCTTTCCTACCGTTTCTGCTGTCAGTCTAGTTCTGCTATGGTACAGCCACATAACCTTTGCTCAGATTTTTGAGGAAATCATTCAGTTGAGAGAAGGAGCTCTAAAGAAGTCCATAGAGTTAAGTTGTGAAAGGGAAGAGGGATAACACTGGAGATAAAGGCTGCAGAGATGGCACCAGGCAAGTAGCTCAACAATCATGAGGAAAGACATCAATGTGGAAAGATAATTAATATCTCAAGGGGAAAAAAATGAGTTGGAAGACTTCAACCTCCTGTTTAGTATCTTTATTGATAATCTGGATGAGGGGATTGAGTGCACCCTCAGTAAATTCACAGACAGCACGAAGCTGGGTGGGAGTGTTGATCTGCTGGAGGTCAGGAAGGCTCTGCAGAGGGATCTGGACAGGGTGGCTCAATGGTCCAAGGCCAATGGTATGAGATTCAACAATACCAAGTGCTGAGTCTTGCCCTTGGGTCAAAAGAACCCCATGCAGCACTACAGGCTTCAGGAAGAGCTCAGTACATAAAGTGGAGGGAAGAAGGAGGAATGGGGGAACGCTTTGAGTCATGGTATTTGTCTTCCCAAGTAACTGTTACATGTGACAGAGCTCTACTTTCCTGGGGTTGGCTGAACACCTGCCCACAGGAAATAGCGCATGAATTCCTTGTTTTGATTTGCTTTTATGTGTGGTCTTTGCTTTCCCTACCCGCTTTTACTTTTACTAAAGATGAGAAACATACTATCAGATGAGAAACTTTTACTCATCTGATCCTCTCCCTGATCCCACTGGTGAGGGAGTGAATGAGCAGCTGCATGGGGCTTGGTTGCTGGCTGGAGTTAAACCACGACAGTAGGTAATGGGAAATCACTCTGGCAGCAAAGGCAGGTAGTAACAAAGAAGCAAACAGAAGGTGCCACTGCTGCAGACGGAAAGAGGAAAGAAGTCATAGAACATGGTGACATTTTGCTCTGAGTATGGCAGATTATGTCACAGAATTTTTTTTTAGTTTTTTTTTTTTTAATGACTCTGGGCTGAGCCATAGCTCTTCAACACACACCACCCAGGTACACATGCAGGTGTCAGAGACCCCTTCAGTGTGCCAAATAGACATACTGGCAAGAGTCTCTGAAAGTAGAGACCTCGTTAACCATGGCAAGTAGGGCTGGGTGGGCCTCACATGTCCTTCCCAGTACAAGTGGTGCTTCATCATGTGGTGAAATGTTTGCTCCAGTATGTGAAGAGTGTTCCAAATCACACCCAATTACTCTGGTTACTGCTTACTCCCACTCCTGTGGAGCTGCAAGTCACACTCCACAAGCATCTCTCCCACACACCATTTTAACAGGTGGCACAGAAACCCAGCAGTTAGCTCAGACCTGTGCCACAGAAATGCCCTTGCAGATTCCTTAGCTATTGCCCACTCACAAAACAGTCAGGCCACTTACCCTGGGTAAGGAGTCCCCCGGGCCAGCCACAGCTTGCACGTGTTCTCAGTCCTGCTAAGGACACCACTGAAGTTAAGAGCACAGCCCACGAGCGACAGCAGCTGTGAAGAAGAGCCTCTACCTACAGTGCAGCCCCAGCTGTGCTTTCTCCCCATGTCACAGATCCTGAGTTCTAAGGATCACAGAAGTCCAACTCCTGACCCCGTGCAGGACATCCCAACAATCACAACGTGCCCGAGAGCATCTTCAAAATGCTTCTTGAATTCTGGCAGGCTTGGTGCTGCAACCAGTTTGCTGGGGAGCCTGTTCCAGTGCCCAACCACCCTCTGGGAGAACCTTTTCCTAATACCCAACCGAAACCTCTCCTGACACAGCCTCAGGCCATTCTGTTGTTTCCTGTCACTGTGCACCACAGAGAAAAATCAGTGTCTGTCCTTCATCTTCCCCTCACAAGGAAGTTGTAGACTGCAATGAGGTCTCCCCTCAGTCTCCAGGCTGAAGAGATCAAGTGACCTCAACCGCTCCTAATGTGGCTTCCCCTCTAGGTCCTTCACTATTTTCATAACTCTCCTTTGGAAGCTCTCTCATAGCTTAAAGTCTTTTTTATATTGTGGTACCCAAAACTGCCCCCAGCACTCGCGGTGAGGCCGCCCCAGCGCGGAGCAGAGCAGGACAATCCCCTCCCTTGCCCAGCTGGCGATGCTGTGCTGTGCCTGATGCCCCCCAGGACACGCTTGGCCCTCCTGGCTGCCAGGGCACTGCTGATTCATATTCAAAGTTCCATCGACCAGCAACCCCAGGTCGATGGAAATGAGGTCTCCAGCCTCTCACTCCCCAGTCTGTACGTACGTCCAGGGTTGCCCTCTCCCAGGCGCAGAATCCGGCACTTGCCCTTATTAAACTTCACACAGTTGGTGACTGCCCAGCCCTCCGATTTGTCCAGATCTCTCTGCGGGACACGTCTGCCTTCCAGGGAGTCAATACCTTCTCCCCATTTCACACTCTCCTTTTATTGACACCCCGCCGTCGACCCCCAGAACGCAGGGGACGGCGAGGCCGCTCCCCTCCCGCCCCCCCGGCCGCCCCGCCCCGCGCGGCTTCCGGACCCGCTGGGAAGTGGGACAGAGGCGAAGGCGGCGGCCGGGACGGTGGGCAGGGATCCGGGATCGGCGGGCCGGGGTGAGCGGTGGCCCCCGCCGGC
This sequence comes from Struthidea cinerea, assembly GCA_013397865.1. Classification (NCBI taxonomy): domain Eukaryota; kingdom Metazoa; phylum Chordata; class Aves; order Passeriformes; family Corcoracidae; genus Struthidea; species Struthidea cinerea. The sequence goes on along the minus strand of VZTI01002167.1, from coordinate 53,912 downwards.
CTCATTCCTCGGGGGGGCGCAGCGGCGGGGTAGAGGGGTGGGCTTGACTCGCTGTCTCCTTACGCCCAGGCCCTGTCCGCCTGGGGTTCTCCAGGGCTTTCCTCGACGCGGGCCCTAAGCCGCTGTAAACACTGCCGTGGTGCCGCCGGCCCCGCGCCCGTCCCGGCCCGGCCCGGCCCGGGGAGGACTGGGGTCGGGGCACGGCCGGGGCTTGGGCGGGGGCCTTGGGGAGGGTCTGCGGGAGGGTCGAGGAGGGGCCGCCAGCTGGGCTGGAGTGTGATTCCCCCTTCCCCGGATATCCTCTGGTCTCGGGCGGGTGTCCCAGGGCTGACTGGCTTGTCCTTGGGAAAGAAAGCCACAATCCTCGCGCTGGTTAATCGCGACATGCCGGAGAAAGCATCGGCAGCCGCCTGGTCATCGTTTCCCCCTGTTGTGTGTGTGCCTCTCGTGGCTGCAAGCCAACAAGAAACCCTCGGTCCATGCTTTGTCGGGAACGTTCCCTGATATCTGTCTTTTACCGTGTAAATGGCAGGAGGACGGAGCAGGGGAGAGAACACTGTGGGGAGATTTCGTCATCGAACGTGGGCTTCGTGAATAGTCTGGTTGTGCCGCTGATCTGCAACATGGAAAAGCAAGTGCTTGAATCCTCAGAGGAGCGAACGTTTCAGTACCAAGATTCTCTGCCTTCCTTGCCAGTACCTCCTCTTGATGAATCTTTGAGTAAATACCTTGATGCAGGTAATGACTTAATGTTGTAATGGTAGTGTGTCATGCACTGTTGTAACTAGGCTAATCTGAAGATGTTTGAAGAAGTGATTATAGAGACAGCTTGTATTGTAATTGGGGTGTGGCGCACAGAGTGCCAAAGGTCTTTTTCAGGCTCAAAACTGGAAATTAAGTGCCCAGCACAACCTGAGTAAAAGTTTCCATTTTATCCCTAATTACCCTTCTTCAAGGGAATTTGGCATGTGAGAAGGTTAACTTTTTGGTTTGAGAGTGGAGGGGTTTTTTTATTTTTTTTTCTCTCCAAAAAAACCAGCTTCTGATAAAAGATACTTCACCTACAAATTTTGTTTTGCTTTATAACTGCTTGTTTATAACTGTGTTTGCCCAGGATCTTTTTAAAAAAAAAGTTATTTATATCTTTTCATACTTAATATTGGTGCGAAAGAACATTTATTAACTATACAGTAGTAGGAAAAAGCAGTGGTGAGCATTTTCACATAATTTAGCTTGGATAATTTCTGCCTTGACATGTTGACTAATCTAAGGAAGATCACAGAAAAGTTTTGAAAACAACATCAGTGCATGTGTGTCTAGCTTTGTTTGTAAAGTAGAAGTGACTGGTTAGTTCTTTATTATATATTGGGAATGATAAAAATACATTATGAAGTACCTTGAGATTTCTTTTATTTCTTCAGTAATTTTCAGAACTCTGAGGCTTGGAGGTTTTTCTGAAACATCTGCTTTGTATCTTACTATCTTACGGGTATTACACAAATGCTAACAAAGTAAGAGTTGGAGTACTTTCCTTAGCAGAAACATACCACGCCAAATTTTCCCTTTCTCAAAATGGACTTCCTTAAGTTTACTCTGAGTCCCCATTTACTCTGAGTTCCCATTTATTCTGGGTACTGGAAGTGGCCTGCTTTGGTGTTCCTTACATCATTGCTTTTTGATGCAGAATGTTCAAATGGTGGGTTTAGAGCAAAAATGTTATGTGTGTATGTGTGTCTAAAATAATAAATTTTCTTTTTGCTGTAGTGCAGATTAACTAAAGTTGTGCTGCAAAAGTAGAACCTGCGATAACAAAATTGCTGTTTAGTTTTGTAAACCCATCTGTCTCTCCAGGTTAATAAATAACTCTCTCATGGAGTGAGAAAATCTGACAGTGAATTTGTTAGCTCGTTTTCTGATTCTGATCTGTTTTCATAAATACCTTATCACGTGTCCCTTTCTTCTTCATGCTGAAGTTAGTTACTACTTATTGTTCCATGTACGAAATAATTCTATCATTTTGATCACTGTTGCTCTTGTTTAGTTTCACTGGTGGTGGAGAAAAGTTAGCCCAGCATTTGCCACAGTCTTTCCTTGCACAAATAATTCAAAGTCAAAATGTGCAGGGCACAGTTCTAGATGTAGCTCTGTGAATTTCATTGCTTAAGCTTGTCATTTCAGTCTGTAAATGTGAGTGAAGGAAAGGAGAGGCTTCTGAAGAACAATTCAGATTCTTCATAGAGGCTTTAAACCAGTCCTGGGAACCTGTCTTTCACTGGTTGGAGGAGAACTCCAGGCACTTGACATTAGTCAGGGTGTGGGCTGGTAAAGCACTTGTTTGTTTAAAGCCAGCCAACTAGAAAAGCTGGACAAAGTATGTGTCCACATATGCCTTATTTAAGGCTTTAGAGTAGCTACCTCTACTTTAAGGAGTAACCCTGTTTTGAAAGTAAGCCTTGAACAGAGAAGGTGGCCGTAGCCATGTTATTTAGCCTTCCAGCCCAGAGGTTGAGATTCAGAAACATGAATTCAACATGAAAGTATGAGAACCCAAAGTTCCAGCTTCCCAGAGCTCATTGGGTAGGCATTGAATTACCAGAAACACGCCTCACACACAAACTCCATTCTGTTTCCCACTGACTTCACAATCTAAGTATAAATATACCAGAAAATACATTATACACCAGGTGAGTATAAGAAAAAAATGAGATGTGCCTGTATGGAAAATGACATCAGCCGTGCCTGTTACTGACCATAGATTTCATGGTGAAAAGTCTTTAAGGAATGTTTAGATTAAAATAATGACTAGTTTTGCAGATGTTTATGGAGGACTTTGGCCAATAATGCACATGATCTGAGAGAAATCCAAGTGGATTAAAACCAGAAAAACTGTCTAGCAGTAACTGCATTTGCTATCAAAGGTGGACATAACACAGGGACAGTGAGTGAAAATTGATGGGCAAGTTGCTGGTAGACCATGAATGGATTAGAAAATACAGGCAAGTAGCTTTTAGCTGGTGCAGTAGGGTGGCAGACATGTATGGCTCAGTGTGTTAATTTACAAGCAAAGTTCCTGTAAATTTAATTGCTTGGTAGAACTCCATAGTATTTCCAGCTACAGATGTAAATATATTTAATTTAATCATCTGTTAGGTATTTCAGGTTTTCAGCAATTACTTTAGTCTGTTAGCATCTGTATTTATTTAAAAGTATGTATTTATGTTTTATTAGAACATACTGATTTATTTACAGGTTTTTAACAGGTGTTTAAAAGGTGTTTTCCCTTCAAATACTTGTTCTAGAAAAGTTAATTCTCATCCACTCCCTTGCCTGTGGATATCTGAATCTTGGACTAAATGTTAGTATACAGTTGTCTTTAAAATAAAAACATTTTATTTTTACAGTGAAGCCATTTCTAAATCAAGAAGAATATCAAAGAACCGAGAATATAGTTAAAAAATTTGAAAATGGCATTGGTAAAGAGTTGCATCAGAAATTACTGGAAAGAGCTAAAATGAGAAGGAATTGGGTATGTATTTAGATATGTAAGAAGTCATAATTCAGTGTGAGAAACTTTAATTCAACTTACGGAAATTCGGTTATTCAGGATATAACTCAAAGAGTCATTTCACTTTTTTAAATCTTAGGATCTTCCTTACATCTACCACTTGGCCTATGGATATGAATTCATTCACTTACGTATGTGTCGTTTGTTTTTTTCAAAGCTGAGTGGCTAAGAGAGCTCAGTGATTGAAATTTAAAGTTATCTACCAGCTTTTGTGTGCTTTGTCTGTCAGTATTTCCTTCTATGACATCTGTCCTGTCTCTCTCCACCCTGGCAAAAAACAAAATATAAAAACCCCAATAAAACCAACCCTGGAATTTAGAGTTTGGTTTCTCTCTTTTTCTTTGCGGAAGGAAGCTATGTGGTAGCATTTTAAAGTTGTCTTTCTACAGAGAAAGAGATATGAGGAAGGTGATTACCAAGGGGAGTTCATGAGGGCTTTCTAAATCCTAACATGACACAGTGGGGATTTTCAGATGGTGGCAGAAAATGTACATTATGAACTAACTGTCTGTCTCAGATCCCTTCTCAACACAACTTCTTCATGGAGTAATCTGTGATTTTCGCAGCAGCCACAACTGACATCTGCAAGAGTTTAAGATGAGGAATATCAGGGAAGAAATATAATAATTTACATTTTAATATTCTTAAGCAGCATTGGATTTTATTTCAAACTTGAAAATAGAAGAGCTAAATGTGTCATTATCTTCAGCAGTTAGTTTTGAACCACTGTCCTGCCTTGTGTTATACAGGAACTACTATTCGGAGTATTTAAAAAAAAAAAAAGTAAAAAGAGCAGGCAGTTGAACGGTCAGGTGATTATTAAAGAATTGATGAATAACAATAAGTTCTGATGTTAAACATTTTTCATTTCAGCTGGAGGACTGGTGGCTGAATGTGGCTTATCTTGATCTTCGCATCTCAACACAAATACACTGTAATATGGGAGGCCCTGGTCCCTATATTGAACACTGCTGGCCACCAAAAGAGGGCACTCAGATAGACAGAGCGTGTATAAATATATGGCACACCGTGAAATACTGGGATCTATTGCGAGCGTAAGACTTTAATAATTGATCCTAAATATTGGTGGTCTGTGTATCCCTTAATTGCATATGTATGTTTATGTTCATTGGCATGCATTCTTTGCAGTAGTATACAGGTTTGTCTTACCTTGTTTTAATTCCATCGTTGTAATTTCTCTTGCTTAATGTTGCTGTATTTGTTACTACAGAGAGAAGGTTGCCATAGAGAGGTCTGGCAATACTGTTCTGGACATGAACCAATTTCGAATGCTCTTCTGCACTTGCAAAATTCCTGGAGTTACCAGAGATTCGATTGGCACTTATTTTAAAACTGGTAAACAAATTAAAATTGGGGGTTAATACAAGCAAATGATTTTTATTAATGTGCTAAAGGAGTGGTCAGTTTAACCATGAAATACTTGCTTTCTTGAGCACTATATCAGGTACTGGTTGTCGAGTGTTTATATAATGAAGCAAAGAAGGTATCTCATCTACAAATGCCCTTTTTGGTGCAATATTTAGTCCTTACCAAATAAGAGTAAAAGAAAGCTCTGCTCCAAATCATATGTTACATCGTATGTTACTGATGCGTATAATGAGCATGCCAGCATTAAGAATTGATGAAAGACAAATTCGGTGTGTTATAAGTGTGTGTGGATTCAGCAAGGAGCACTCATTTCAGCAGAGGGAGTTCCTGCCTAGAAGAGACACAAGTAAATGAAATTTGCTACTAGATAATGACAACGACTTGAAATAATTTATAACAGTGAAAGTTACATGTGACTTCTGTTGGTTTTTAAAATGTCTTCAAGTTTGCAGAATTGAACAAAAAAGCATCTGTAGGACTTGCTGAGTTTTTCTGTATCCGTCACTTTATCCCCAAGGTTGGATTTTCCTTTATTCCTGTTTTTCATTTCAGAGGCTGAAGGCGAATGCCCATCTCACTTGATAGTCCTGTGTCGAGGTCGAGTGTTTGCATTTGATGCTGTGCATGAAGGCAGCATGCTAACTCCTCCAGAGATTTTCAGGTTTTGAAAACATTTATTTTAAGTTAGCTGTGCTATTTAAGCTACACACAAAAGAGGCTTTTTTTTTCCATTCCCTTCACCCCAAAGAATTAGGTGTGAGAGAAGCTACAGCTTCTCCTTTAATCGAAGTTTCAGATTTGAGTAAATTATTGTTCAGTGGATGGCAACTTCTTTCCATGTACTATTGTAATACATCTGTAGAGCATCATACAAAAGGGCTGAAAGAAGATACTTCAGTAGGAAACATCATTTTTTATGAAGTTTCTTTATGTGGCGTTAGTAGGGTTATAACTATCATCATTCCGTCCAGGTACAATCCTCTTTGATAATTGTCTCATTGGTATTTAATCATTATCAAAGTTGAAGCACTCTCATGTGTTGAACTCTCCTATCACATACGCAAGTAGTTGCAGCATAAGTCTCTTGTGACTGATTTGAGATCTGTATGCATCTCCTTACTAAAGAAGGGTTGTTAATTTTGCTAGGGAATAACTTAATGCATTTGTCAAAGTGCTGCTTATAGTGCACAACAGAAAACTTGTAATTAAAACTGGCAAAAAGTGGATGGCCAAATTCCTCAGGCAAGACAAAAACTAATTAGAGATGCTAAAAATCACTTTTTAAAAATAGTCTGGTACTTTATTACTTAATATTTTAACATATGCATTTCTGATTTTTGTAGTTGTACCTGTTAAGTCAAACCAGTAACAAAGAAATGAACACTTGGAATACAGACAAAGCCTCCTAAATCTATTGTCTATAGGAAGAGCAGGTTGGGTCTGGTTTGGTGGGTTTTTTTCCTTTGGCTTTATTTTTATTACCCCATCATGGTTGTCTTACACTTTTGATACTATGTAACTAATGAACAGTAGTGAAATTTAATAGGCAAGAGTGCCAGAACAAAGAACAAGCCAGATTAAGTGCCTGTAATTTGTGGAGTTTCTTTAACATCAAGAACAGCATGTGAAAAACTGAATTTGCAAACTAAAAATTATCCCTCTGTTAATTGTTCTTCTAAAGGAAAAAGTAGGAAGAGAATTGCTCTTGAGTAGTTCAGACTCTACATTCAGGATGTACTGTAGCTAGTGTTCTGCTTTAAATTTAAGGGTTTGTCTTGAAGGAAAGGTTTGTCCAGTATGTGATTAGTTGCTGTAAAAGCTGTAAAGCTGAAATACTGCAGATGTCTGCTGCTCTGAAGAGTCTCGACCTGCACTGTTGAAGTCTTAAATCTAGTTTTAAATTAAGTGTGTAATAACGCTTTAGCACCACAATTGTTTATGAGTGAGTTTGTACTGGGCTCGTAGGTGCTGAGTCACTGAAAACTGAGCTGGTCTTCAATTGTCCTTAGAATCTGGGGGAGCTGATTCATGCTTCCTGAAAATTCACATCGGCCTGTGAATGTTGAACCAAAATTCCAGCTTTGCAAAAAAGATAGAGAGAGGCACAAGGTGACTTTTACCTTCTCGCCATCTGTTCCTTGTTAACTTAGTTTTTGAAATCTTCTTAAAGGCAACTTACATATATACAGAAGAGATGCCATAGTGAACCAGATGGACCAGGACTGGCAGCCCTGACAAGCAATGAAAGGACCAAATGGGCAGAGGTAGGAATACTTCAACAGCTGGTTCCTGAGAAAAGCATTGTATCACTGTAAAAACATTATTTCACTTAGCTTTGTCTTTTTATGCCTTCTAGTTACGGGAATACTTGACTCATCTTGATCCAAAGAACTTAACTCTTCTGGAAAAAATTCAGAGAAGTTTGTTTGTGGTCTGCCTTGATGACTCTAGTCCCCATGCAACTCCTGAGGACTACACCGAGGTAGCTAAGAATTTTTGATTATTCATACCTGATCATATTTACATAAAAATTTCTCTTGCATATATATGCAGAAGTAGCACCTCTTGCTCTTTCAGAACAGTAAAAATTAATTAGATAAATATGCAGAAAATGTGCTTTTTTGATCCATAGGAAAACTTAAATAGTTTTAATCATTAGGACATTGGAAGTGGGAATGGCTGAAATCTACCTTTATAACTTTTTAGCCCTCTATCCTTCAGGGTCTTCAGAAACATAGTCATTAACTTTTCATCCCACTTCTAATTAATAACTTGGCCTTATAATCATGTTTCGTCTGGAACTGGATGAAAATGTCATCTGTCAGGGAGGTCTTGCCATCTTAATGTAGACTAGGTTTAGCTTACAAAGATTGGCTGTGTTCTTGGTGTTTTTTAGAGTTCATAGTGTGTTTCTTCTGCTTTAGCTTACAAGGCTGGGGCTAACAGGTGATCCGACTCTGCGCTGGGGAGATAAATCTTACAACAGCATCTTCTTTTCCAATGGAACCTGTAGTGCATTCTGTGACGTAAGTTAAATTTTTTTCCATCTTCTGAGTATTTAGTTACTGAATTTCCCCCTTCAGAGTATTATATAAAGTGCTTAATGTGTTACTCTTTAGTATAGCGTTGTTTACCTGACACCTGATTTGGTAAGTTTCCAAAAGCAGTCTCCTTTCTCACTGTTTGATACTACACCATACTTGAATTAACAACGGGATCTGAAGTCATAATCTTATTTCTGAAAGTATTTAATGAGGAGTTCCAAAGAAAAATATAATACAATGCACAAGAAGGCTTAAAATTAACTCTTTGTTGGATGTATCAATTTGAACAGTTGTGTTTTTTAAACTTATGTTATTTTTTACTTTTTTTGTTGTTGTTTTTAAACTTTTTTTTTTTTTCTGGCCATATTGCATGGCCAGAAGGTCTTGTATTTTTTCTTAAATGTGCCTTTTCATGGCAGTAGTACATTGTGCCTCCCTGTCCAGCTGCAGAGCGGTCAAAACGGTGGGTGGACGGGAGGACTTAAAGTAGTTCTTTATTTATTGTAGAACTATGAAACAAGTCCAACACTGTGCAGTCAATCTGTTGGTCTGCAGGAAAAAGAGTGGGATAGGGAAAAAAGCAGAGCAGTTTGATCTTCTTGCTGTTATGCAAAATAATGTAATATCTTCTCTTACCTGATTCTAGCATTCTCCTTTTGATGCCATGGCTTTAATTACCATGTTATCTTATGCCGAAAAGAAGATTATTGAAAATGAGGGAAAATGGAAGGTATCTGTCCTTTATAAACTTTCAAGCTTATCAGTTAATGTGTCTTTTCTTATGGATAACATTTTCTGATTTTGTGTCTTTCTTTCTGTCTTCATCTTCCCAGGGATCAGATAATGTGAGGGATATTCCATGGCCAGAGGAACTTGTATTCAGAGTGGATCCAAAAATTATAAATGAAATTGGACGTACTAAAGAATTGTATTACAAGAAGGTAAAATTTGTTCCTGGTTCTCTGAGTTGTTACTGATCCTATTTTTTTTTCATTCTATTTACATGTTTTTAGTTGGTCTTTTTTCATGCTGGAGAACAGGAGCAAATATGTACCTGATTAATTGATGAATTTAACACCATGGTTAAATTTCTTACATTGTTAGTGTATGTTGAGTGTGTTTTATTTGCAGTGGACCAAGTTATGATGTTTCTTGACTTCTATTGTTTTTCCTCCTTTGGTATGACAGGTATCTGACTTGCAGCTGGTGTCTTATGCCTTCACATCCTTTGGCAAAGCATTGATTAGAAAGCGTAAACTTCATCCTGATACATTTGTGCAGCTTGCCCTTCAGCTTGCTTATTACAAATGCCATGGACGGTAAGAAAATACCAGATTAGGAATAAAAAACTAGTTTCTTGAGTTTCTTTATGCAGTGGCTTTGCAAGCTTTGCAATGTTAATATGTAATTTGCTATTGGGATGTAAGAGTGAGGAACTAAGAGGTTTTTGCAGTAACAGTTGCACAGGGCCATACTTGCTTCAGAAGAATTGTGTTCTTGTGCCCGTAGGGATAATACATGTAACATATTGTGGAATGGATGGCAGAACACAGTCCGTGAAAACTTGAATTCGGGCTGTACAAAAGAAACACTTGGGCAAACACCAAATGCACAGTGGGTCAGGATTCTCTAATGTCAAATAGTTGCTCAAATGTAGAAGAGAGTTTTGTCTGTAGCATGTGACAGCCATCAGTAAAATGTTGAGTCTTCCAAGCCTGTAAAAGGCCTCACAAACTTCAGTGTCTCACTTTCTCTAGCAATAGTGGAGGTGAAGGTTTGGGCAAAGTAATAGAGATAGTGACCTTTCAAATGCCTGCCTCTGCATTTTTGGATGCGGCATTTAATTTTGTATTACCGACTAAAAGGTGTCATTCTTCCTGTTATTGGTGTTCCCAAATTTGTTTGCTAGCTAGCACTCATTATGGCTTGTGTGAGTCATTGCTGACCAGCGGAGTATTGCTTGCTTCAGAAGGAGGAGGGTTTCATCATAGGAGTGTGATGTTTAGTCACTGGTGAGGTGTGTCTCGTCATAACAATGGTTGGTAAATCTTGGTTTGCTGAACATCAGGAGAAATAAATTATCTGACTATAATAGCCTTGGTCTGTTGTAAACATGGAAGCATGTTTCATGTAGGTTGTATATTAAGTGATAAACTGTCATAGAGCTGGAGTTGCTCCATGTAAAGGCTGGATGGCTGTCAGTATGCAGCAGAGAAGGTTTTGACTTTTTCCCTCTAAATTCTTCAGAACACATTGCTTATTTCAAATGTGCCTCTTAATTTTTGAGGGTTTGGATGGTGTAGGTGGAAGTATGTAGTGAAACTGAAGCTTGTGTAATTGTAGCTATTTTTGCTAGAGGCTGGTGGATCTGTAGTCTACAGAAAATATTCATGGCAATGCAGTCTTTTCAAGGTATTATTATAGTACTGGCACTTTCTTTCAGTCATCTGTCCCATAAAAGCACATAGAGTTGCTTCATGGCTCTTTTTCAGACACATAACTTAAAGAAAATTAATCGGTTTCTGGTACTTGTAACTGAGCTAGATGTGCAAGATCTTTTGCAGAACTTTTAGTCCTTGAGAGAGCAAATAGTTTTGTTAAGTTAATGAGACACTCTTCCCTAATTTTTATTCTTAGTCCGGGCTGCTGTTACGAAACTGCCATGACCAGGCGTTTCTATCATGGCCGCACAGAGACCATAAGATCATGTACTGTGGAAGCAGTGGAATGGTGCAAGTCCATGCTGGATCCCTCTGACAGTGTAAATACAGAAATGCTACTTTAATCATTGAGTATTTAGAAAGCCTGTCGTTTGAACCGCTTCAAACTTGTTTTTCTGTTGTCTCATTGATGGGAGTTGGCACCTTTCCAGTGAGACAAATTTCAAATGTTGGGTTGCTTGAGCTCTGGTTCTGGCCATTGTGACTGAGATGTGCTGTCATGTGTGGGCTTGCTTGGTTTTCTGTGCTGTTTACCTTTTGGGTTCAAGAGTGTAATTGTCTTTGAGTTATAGTCACACTGATTTATTTCGCACCTCAAAAAGTTACTGGGTTGGAACCAAAGTATTCTGCTGTTGTTCTGTTGTTTTAATTTTCAAGTGAAATCAGGAAATTTTTATGAATGAGTTGCATCTGAGAGCAAGATTGAACTCTATTTGTGTCCTAGTGGTAACAAAAATGTATTCCAGAGTTTGAGTAGCTGAACCAGAGACCTTTTCTTTTCCCAGCAGCTGTCCTCTGGTGCTTGGCTGGCAAAGCAGGTCATGCCTTGCTTGCCAAGCAAGAGCTCTACTAAAGCTCTTTCTGTGGTCCTCCCTGCACATTTCTCAGAGCCTGAGTAATTAAGCAAGGAGAAGGTTTTTGAGACAAAGGGCAACATATCTTCAGAAAAATCAATATTATAAATGCATCTGAAAAATATAGAGGAAAACAGCTGTCAGAAAGCATGTGTGATTGATTATTCTAGCCTTGAAGAGTACATTTTCCTGGTCTTCACAGGCTTCTTTTTGCATATAGTACAGTTTTAAAACTCAGTTTTCTGGCCATCTTCCAAATCTGCTTTCCTATTCCAAATGTGGATTCCTATTACTTCCCTGCTCCTCAGTTACCTTCTAACCAATTATCAGGCTTCTGTGGTTACTACTACTAGTACTAGTGTGTAACTTCCAACATTAACTGTAGCCTTTTTCTCTTTGTAGTGTTAAATAGCATCTCCAAATATCTCGCTATTGTTGTTCTAGCGTATTTTTAGTACTGGAGCTTAAAAAATCTGTTCTATAATACTGAAATTAACGTGCTTAAAAGTATGCCTTTATGTAATTCTTAGTACCTTAAAGTCAGATGCTTTGGAAAAAATCCTTTTATCTTAAATTTTCTTTTGTCCCTTGTCAGCTTGGTATCTTGATTTTTATCCAAATCGAGTGGCTGCTGTCCTTGTTTCACATTCTCTGCTGCAGCCTCTTGTGTAATGAATAAAAGGATAAAAAGCGCTTTTTAAGTAGTCAAAGAGCTATCAAGATCCAAGATCTTGGAAGTCAAGATCTTGAGCATCTAGGACTGTTTCTCAAGGCCTCTTTTACGAAAACCATGTTATTTGTATTCTCTCTGACTTTAATATAGAAGTTTTAATATAAACTTGAAAAAAACCACGATGTTGGGCAGAATTAGCAGTCAGCAGAGAAAATTTGGCAATGCACCTAGTAGGAGCTAGTGTCCTTCTAAATAAATGGTATTGTAGAAGGTTTTTGGGGTTGATCACTCTGGTTCACACAGGTTTCCTTCCATTCTTTCAGGTTATTTGGGAAAGAGCATGAGGTTTAGAATATTGTTCAGTTCAAAAGTGATCTGAGTAAGAGAACAGAAATACAGGAAACAAACAAGCACATTCTGCTGAAAAGGGAATTTGGACTTGGGAGAAAGGGTTTGAGAGAGGTTCTAATGTACCTTTCAAGTTCCTCCATTTTACTTTATCTAAAATTGTTAGAAACTATGAAAGGGAAAAACCTGCTGATCTGTGATTGATGTGTTACTCATTTGGATTGGTTTTTATTTTTCTTTCTTTTTTTTTTTAATCCTGTCTCCCCCCTACTTTACAGACTTACCAACAGCTACAACTGATGCATAAAGCATTTGCAAAGCACAATAAAATGAGGAAAGAATGTGAGAATGGAAAAGGTACTCTGGGATCAAAATTTTGGGGTTTTTTCCTTGTGGGTGAAAAGGGAATATCATTGTATGCTAGTATATTTTGTCTGTCTCCTTATTTTCAAACTGAATAAAAACTACCCCTTAATATTTTATGCTTTAATTTTGGGGAGCAGAACTAACATGTAGTCCTTGCACCCATCCTTGTACCCCAAAAATATGTTCACTTGGAATAGTAATTCAGATTTTCTGCCCAGCTAAACATTACTTCAAAATACCTTCCAGTCAAATATGTGCTTGGCTGAAAAGTGAAAAAGGTAGTCTTTTAGGGCAGAGGAGAGATTGCGTGAGATTCTAACCCAGCTGTGTAAGTGCTGTACACTATTCTATGCATAAGAAAGAGCAGCTGGGAAATGAACCTGATGAATTTGATACTCTCTCCAGCCTACTTGGTGTGCTGTCACAATTCAGGGCAGTTGGGGCCTTGAAAGCCTTTTCGCTGTGTTGACTTAATTGCCTATGAGCCACTTCCACTGTGAGGAACTCTTCCTCCTTGACGGAAATGTGAGTTTCCTTGGGTTTTGTTTTCCCCAGGAGCTGTGCTGGGTCTCTGTTACTTAAATCATTTGCTTTTGAGCTCAGTGCTGCAAGTTCAAAGTGTTGAAGACCTCTTAGATCAAATAGTGGGAATGTTTTTGGATGCTACAATATGATGCTGTTGTTTACCTGTCCTTCAGCTGCCATTTGAGCTCCCAGCTATCCAGACCAGAAGAAGCAGAAGAGCAGTTGCTTTTAGTGATTCAGTATTTGCATTTATTTGACAGGCTTTGATCGTCATCTTCTGGGTCTCCTGCTCATAGCACAGGAGCAAGGACTGCCAGTGCCAGAACTGTATGGGGATAAGGCCTTCACAGCCAGGTAATTCATATTCTTGTCCTATGGGGAGTTGTATCCCTTGATACCAAGGCCTTTTTTACATTGGCCTTGTGTATGCTGATTTCTTGATCTCTACAACAAAATAACTGTTTTGTAAAACTCACATTGTTTTAAATTATCTTTAAAAGTGCTGCTTTTGTTTTGTGTTGTTTCGCAGTGGAGGAGGTGGGAATTTTGTCCTTTCAACTAGTCTGACTGGCTACACTAGGTTTAGTGGATCTGCACTCCCTATGGTACAACATGGCTATGGCTTTTTTTATTCAATTAGAGATGACAGGTAAGGATATAATTTCAATTTGGATATGGCTCTCCATTTGTCCCAGAGGGAAAGGCGGCTAACAGCTAGAATGAGGAAAGGAAAATACCGAAGAAATATGGCTGAATGTGTCAGAAGAGGTTGAGAAGTGTAGAGGCATTGGCGTTCTGGGAAAGCATGTGTGGGAGGCAGGATGAGTGGTGGAGGGCAGGTGAGCACCAAGATACTGACAAGAAGCAGAAATAAAGAGTAGGGAAGGTGAAAGAAGGGAGCAACAAAAGGAGTTAACTTTAAAACAGGCTGTCATTTTAGAGATTATTTGGAACATATAAAGGTGTTTTTTGGCTGAGCTAGAGCAGATAAGAGGACAGGTGAGCACACTGCCCTGCGTTCTTTGCAGTGGCACACATCTCAACTCAAACCGGACCTTTTTGACAAGGAGAGGCTAAAACATTTGGCTTCACTTCTCCAAAAATCATACAATTTTGAAAGATCCAACTTGGCTTACTGTGTTACGGACAAAAATTACTGCTTTTCAATGAAATCTAAAACTACTTTGGTTAGAATGTGTAGAGATAAATTGGTGTTTTAGGTGTAATTTGAATGACGTCTTCCTAAAGCTAAGCATGGGTTTGTGTGCCCATTCAAATCAGTTTGAGAATACAAGCTATTAATACTTTCATCTATGGCTCTCTTAAAATAAATAGAACTAAATCAAGATACACCTTTTATTAGATAAATAGAAAGAAGTACCTAAAACCTTAAACTAGTTGTAGAAAAAGAAGAAATATAATTCACCGCATTTTCAAATATAAGCAGAAAAGTTGTGTCACTGTGTATGTAGTAATGGGTATTTAAATCAAAGTATCCAATTTCAAGATTTGTCAACGTTATTGCTTACTGAAGGCACTAAGGATCTGAGTCCTTTTTTAATGTTCAGACTATGTTTATGTGACAATCTACTTAAGAATTTGTGGCAATAATTCCACATCTCAGGAAAATTTATATGACTTTATCCTAGACCTTGACAATTAAGAGTGGTGACTTCACTGTTTTCTGTCTTGATAGGATCGTTACTACCTGTTCTTCTTGGAAATCCTGTCCAGAGACTGATGCAGAAGTGCTGTGCAGAACTCTGTTCCAGTGTTTTCATGACATGCTGCAGTTAACAGTTACAGCTCAGCTGTAAGCTTGATAGTGATGTAAGAGGCTTTGCAAGCTCACAAGTTCCATGTAGTACTTAAAAATGAAATGCTACTCAAGTAGTGTTACATTCAAGACATTTAATGATCTATGTGACACGTACCTATTTTTGTGAGATTTACTGTGGTAACAGTACCCATTTAAGAATAATGTAGCCATTTGCAACAGCAATGCAAGCAGTAGTACCTTACCTGTGTAGAACTATGCAACATTAAAATATGCCACAACAATGCAAACCTACTTAGGGATGGGATGTTGGAGTGGAGAATTGATCAGTGACTTGTATTTATGACCTTAGTAGTCATGTGTAGAATAGTTTGTAGTCTACTGATAGTGTTTATGCCAGTGGAGCACTTAACTGTGTACTTAAAAGTAACCACACTATCCTCTTACGTGATTATGCTTCCTATTCATAATGGTTTAGGAAACAGAAGGGCTGCCTCCATCAGGTTATGTGACATTTTGTAAGTTATCTTTCATTTTTTACTATCAGGATTATACCAAATAAATGTTGTATCCATGATCGGGGATGTTCCCACTACATTAGTAGTATGAGAGCACTACAGTTTGAAGTATTTCAAAAAAGAATCACTCAATAATAAAGACAGAAAGCAGCATGAGTTTCAAATTTCTCAGTTTTCATTTTCTAGTGAACTGTGAATACCTGCTGCTTTACACTAATAATGCACAATAAAAGTAAGCACTGAATAGAGTTTGATATGGTTCTCAGGATTTTAATACTTGATTCCTCTGAGCAGCTTTGTATTTTCCTGTTACAGAAATAAAATTTTCTAAAAATCAACTTTGTGTTAATTGATTTATGGCTGGACTGCTAAACATTGTGTAGCAACATTGTGAGACAAAGATGGTCTTGGAGACAGGTGAATTTGAAACAGAGATTTTGAAGTACCCATTGTTTCTTCTCTAGCTTTTAGAGTTTCTTCTCTAGCTTTTAGAGATCAAATACTATTATTTATTTTACAGAAACCACTCAATTTTCAGGTAGCATGGAACCAGTCTCTTTGCCCTCTGGAAGCTCTGTTGCATATTTTTTGTCCACAGTAGCAAGAACAGTTTCCCTTTTTGTTTCCTCCCTCAATGCCTGACACTTCTCTACAGTCCAGGGTGTTTTACACCGTGTCTTGTTGCCTCAGAAAATGGTCTCCTCATTTCAGCCCTTGGTTTCCTTGCCTGTACTGACCTACCTGTACGTCTTGTCTCAGTTATATATGACAGCCATTCAATGTTTTATAGTTTGAGATCTTCCAAAACTCATACAGAGAAAGAATCCATCCCTGTTCTGCAATGCTTATGATAACCCACCCTCTTTCTCAGAGGTAAATGACTTTCTGAAATCTCACGTGCAGTGAAGGCTGTGTCTTTATGATGCTGTGGTTTCTATGAGATAGATTAGGATTTTGGGTCAAGCTATGCCTGATGATTTTTATTCTTTATTTTAATAAGTTCTGTCTGATAGTTACAACCTTTCACCCCTCAACTGGGTTAGTAAACCTGGTTGCAATTGTGATAAGGGCAGTTTACTTTGAGCATTCATTCAAAACAGCCTGAAGTCTGATGAAGGATGTAATTTTGCATTTATTTGCATTTATTTTCCATACACCTACTCCTGCCTTTCTGAGGATTTCTGGGAGCATAGAAACCCTGACAGAAATACAGAAAAAGGACAACTTTTTCAGAAAGTGAATCATTGAGAAGATGGCATTCAATCACCAGCATAAGCAGAATTTCCTGTTCAGCTGAGACAGTTTTGAGTCTTGCGTAGAGGAACTGAAGCCAGAAGTGTATCCAGGGAGAACAAATTTAAATTCTGTGAGTTGTTAGAGCTACTTGTTATGTGCTGTGGATGCATGAATTCATGAATGTGGTATTAATTTCCTTGTTGTGTAAAGCATTTCATCTCCAGTGCCTCTGCCCTCAAAGTCTCTCCCTGTTTTTGTGCCCTTCTTCATGAGCACAGGTGCTCTGTGCTGCAGAGCTGATTTCCGTGCCTGGAGCTCTCCACCCAGTCCTTTGCTTTCAGTTTGGCAAGTCAGTGAGGTTTTTCAGGACTGCTGTGTACTCTAATTTGAGCAACTATGAATTTTGTGCTCGTGGAAGAGGGTTGGATACTTAAAGCAAATGTACTTCAGTTATTTATTAGTTAGGGGTTTTAAGGAAACTATTTATGAAATTGTACCAAAACCACATGTAGTGAAACATCCTTAATAGTCTCATCTAAAAGACTGAACCTGCTGTATAGCTGCACTTCAGCAGCTGGTGCTGCCCACTCTCATGCATTTCATGTCCCACTTTGAACACTGACCAGAGAATAGTAGATGCCTTTTTCAGTCCAGAGCTGCTGCTGATTCTTTTGCTCTACAACCTTGCACTCTGAACCACAGCAATCTTGTCTGCATTTTGGATAGTGGAGAGGTGGTGAGCTATCATGGTGCATGTGTGACCTTTTCTGTCTTGATCTGGCACTTCCTGACAGTCTCCACAATGGAAAAACCAAAAGGTGAATTAAAAACTAATACAGCAGCTGTTCCTACCTGTGGTGCTTCTAGTCTGTTACCTGTGATAGAACAATGACAGAGGTGATGCTTCTATGGCCTTGGAGGTGAAAAACTTTATCCTGATGACTAGTTGAGATTCCTGTTTGTACATCTGGGATGGGGAACAGGAGACAGACAGTGCTCACTGTATTTTCACTGGCCCCAGAAGTCAGGTCAAGCAGACTTTTCCAGGGTCACAGCCTGGCCTTTTTTTACTGCTTCAAGCATATCTTAGTTGATTAGTTTTAGGAACTGTCCCAAACAAATTGGCCTGGCTTATTTGGCAAGTCATGCACTTTCTGACTCACTTTCAGCAACATGGAAAACTGCTCCAAGTCCCACTCATTGAGTAATTACAACTTAATCTCCCAAAGAGTCCATGTAATCAAATAACATGCTGGATAATTTTGTATTTCAGTTTTTAAGCTCTAAGAAAGCATGTACTTGATATAAACACTTAATACCCATTCAGGACCTCAGTTTATTGATGTTTATGTTCATTTTAAAAAAGAATATTTCTATATATATATTTTAAGAAGCATTCTGTAACTTGTATGGTGCTTGCAAACTTCGTGCAGATAAAAGCTCAATTTTTTTTTTCCTGATTCAAAGTAACAGCAATGCAAACATTTTTTGTGGCTGCTGAAGCAGTCTGTGTCTGGAAGCAGATACTCATCATCAGAAAAAAAATTATATGGATATTTCTAGACATAATCCAGTGGAGAACTGCAGTAGAAGTGTTTCTACATCCTGTTCAGAGAATAGTCACAACATTTGTGGATATGCTGCCATTAAATATATCCAATTAGACTGAATTATAGCAGTGAAGTGGAGACAGCACACATTTTTGCAATGAGTTTATTTTCCATTGGTCTCGTGTAGAGGGTAATGCCATGGAGTTGTCTTGGCTGTGGGAGCCCAGTTAGGAAACGCTGAACAAGCCCACATCACCTGCAAAGGCTTTTGGAACTGCAGGGTAAACGTATGTCCAGACTGTCAAAAGCAACCAGTGATTTGGAGCTTGCCAATAAAGAAATTATCTTTCATGGGCTATATTCTCAGCATTTTTTGAAAATCAAATTTTTTCCAAACTCCTGAAGGAGAAATTCCACACCCAATGCCATTTAAAACTCCTAAAGGAGAACCACTGGCCATTCCTAAAAATGTAGAGACACATTTTCCTGGCTCATACAGCAACTTGGCATCTAATCCCTATTCATTTTATACCTTTGAAAATCTTCCTGTTTTGCACAGAAGAAAAATAGTAGAAGTTCTCAAAAATTATTAATTTAGATACCTAATTGTGATTGGAAACTAGAGGAAGTTCATTGTTGCGGGTTCGGTTTGGAAACCAGGCAGAAACACCAATTAAGTGTAGTGGTTTAACTTTAGATTTTAGTACATACTTTTCTGTGAGATAAGAATGAGGAGAAAGCAAAGCAGGCACAACTTACAGACTATTAATGAGTTTATTCACAGATTCAAAACACAGAAGGAAAAAGAAACTGCTGTGGTGTAGTACATTTCTTCCATGAATCTCACAGTTCTTTTACACTACAAGCCATGGATCATCACATGGGGTTATTAAGGATGAATCATGTTGCCCTGAACACGAAGGTTTTTTCTTGCCCCCAGTCTCTTGAAAGCTTTTCTCTGCCTTTAAGCAGCCCGGCATGGGCACGCTTCACAGCCTTCACAGGCCACACATGAATGTCCATCCCCCCATGTACTTCAAATGGTTTAAAGAAATGCACAGTTCGATATTACAGTTCTTTACCATGGCACGACAGAGGTATTTTAAACTGCGCGCGGGTAGCGCGGCACCGCCCTCTCTTCTCCTCCGAAGCCATCTTAGCTCCGTCCCACGTGACGTGACTCACTTTCTCTCTCTGGCTCTGAAACCGCCATGATACCGCTTGGCTCCACGGTGGAGAGAGACCTCCGCTCTCTCTATCTGCGCTGCTGCTGGCCGCACGGCATCCTCTTCAGTTCGGCAGGAGGCTCCTTCTGGCTCCTGCTGGCTCAGCGTGGTGCATTAGCGTGGAGAGGAGAGGGTCCTGCCGGTCCCAAAAAGCCACTCAGATGGCTTCAGCCACATCTGCGGCTCAGGGATAGCTCCCCCCTAACAACCCAGGGTCCGTACTGCAGCGCTGGGAGAAGGAGACGGGCGGGGGCAGAGACCCCGGCCCAGCATGGTGGGGCCTGGAGGCTGAGGCCACCCCCCCACCTTTCGGCAGGCGAGCTGGAAAGGAAGGCTAAATCCCTCCTTCCCGCGCGGTTTAAATATGGAAATTTAGAGAAGCGTTATTGGTCTAAGAGGTTGCCTGTCAATTCAGGGTCAACCCACTACACTCATGCATTAATTTTCTTAATGCTCCCAAATATTAAGAGAATCTACTTCTAGCTAATTAATATCACCAGCAAGTCTTATAATAGCAACAGTTGGTTTAGCCTTGGTCAGGAATCTGGAAAATCAAAACTCAATATGTAAAGCATCTTGGAAATCAATTTTATAAAGTATATTCATTAAGCACTAAATTCACTACAGCTCATAATTTAGTTTCAAAGTACTCATTTTGTGGGTGAAGAAAATTAAAAATTATCCACTAGAGATGTGAATATATCACTAGATATGTCTAGAAAACCAGCCAGTATGCGGGACTGAAGCTCAATTCTTTCTCACTTTCTGTCACCCATGTCAGATTTGTACTCTGTGGAATCCCACTGCCTTCACAGAAGCTCCCCGTAGTATCTGTACCACTCTGAATTGTTGCTCATGGATTGTACCAGGAGCTACTTGACTAATTAGGTAAGTCTATGACAAATTTTGCTGCTCATAAAGAAGGCATGAAATTCATTTACTCTCTTTTAACTGTGTCATTTCTGCACTGCCTTTCAATGAGAGTAGTTTATTTTTACCCCTGCTGTGTGAAGATGGCGTGTCTCCACAGGAAGAATCTCACTTTTAAAAAAAGTAGATTTCTACCTTGAGCTAAAAATAGATGCTTGAGACTTGTTTTCCTTCAAGTTTGCTTGACATACTAAAACATTTTGCTGAATTGCTGTGGAAGGACATATGGTTTAAATATTGCCAGAAGCTGGTGATCTGCAAAAAATTGTTTTGATGAGTATAGTCTGCCAAAACCAGATATTCAGGTCATCGCTTAACAGTCATGTAACTCTTCTTACAAATACCCTCCAAGGAAGCTGGCATGAGATGATAATCATCTGTAAACACCGTGGCTATGAAATAACTTTGAAGTATTTCAGTGCATTAGAATGCACTCAACAAGGTTACTAATTTGGCAAAACTTTGTGAATACTTAGAGACAGTGTTACGAATTTTTTTTTCTTGGTTACCTTATCATGTAAAGAAGAACACATTTCTTTTTTTTAACACATTTATTCTTTTAAAAATAAACCTTTCTAACTTCTTACTTTAATGTGTAATGGAACATCTCTACGCTTGTGAATCATCAGCACATATTGTAAATGTAGAAAACAGCTTGGAAGCAAACATGACTCAATCTCCAACTCAGTAAGAAGAAGGAAAAGCCTGGAAGCTCTAAGTATGGGAGCTAACCTCCAAAAACGTAACTCTACCCATGCAGTTAGTAAATCCTTCTTTCCACATCACTACTTCTACATAAGAAGTAGAATATACTCTTAGATAATCTACAAAAAAGAAACTCAACAGACTAAGTACCATAGAATCACAGAATAATTAAGGTTGGAAAAGACCTCTAAGATCACTGAGTTCAACCACGTAATCAGCACTGCCATTTTCACCACTAAACCATGCCTTAGTCTCACATATCCACGTTTTTTTGAACACTTTCAGGGTTGGTGACTCAACCACTACCCTTAGAAGCCTATTCCAATGCTCAACAGCCCTCTCAGTAAAGAAATCTTTCCTAATATCCAATCTAGTGGCCTTCTAGGATGGGGGATCACATCAGTGGACAAGGGAAGGGCTACAGATGTCATTTATTTGGACTTCCGTAAAGCCTTTGACATGCCCCCGCCTCTCCCCCCCCAACATTCTTCTCTCTAAATTGGAAAGACATGGACTTGATGAGAGGACAGTTAAGTGGATAAGAAATTGGTTGGATGGATGCATCCAAGAGGGCAGTGATCAAGGGCTCAGAGCTGATGGAAATCAAGAGACCAGTGATGTCCCTCAGGGGTCTGTATTTGGACCAGTGTGATTTAATATCTTCATTAATTACATAGACAATGAGATCGAGTGCACGCTCCGCAAGTCTGCAGATGACACCAAGCTGAGTGGTGCAGTTGACACACCTGAAGGACAGGATGCCATCCAGAGGGACCTGGACAAGCTCAAGAAGTGGCCCATGGGGATCTCACGAGGTTCAACAAGACCAAGTGCAAGGTGCTGCACCTGTGCTGGGATAACACCCAGTATCCATCCAGGCTGAGAACAGCCCTGCCCAGAAGGACCTGGGGGTGCTGGGGGATGAGGCTGGACATGACCCAGCCATGTGCACTCACAGCCCAGAGAGCCAAACGTGTTCTGGGCTGCACCAAAAGCAGTGTGGGCAGCAGGGCGGGGGAGGGGATTCTGCCCCTCTGCTCTGCTCCGGTGAGAGACCCCCCACCTGGAGCACTGCATCCAGCTCTGGGGTCCCAGCACAGCAAGGACATGGACCTGTTGGAGCAAGTCCAGAGCAGGGCCACCAAGATGATCAGAGGGCTGGAGAACCTCTCCTGTGAGGAACGGCGGAGAATTGGGTTTGTGCAGCCTGGAAGAGATGGCTTAGGGGTGACCTAATTGCAGCTTTCCAGTACCTGAAGAAAACCTTCATGAAAGATGGAGAAGGACTTTTTACAAGAGCATGTAGTGACAGGACAAGGGAATGGCTTCAAACTGAAAGAAAGTAGGTTTAGGTTAGCTATTAGGAAAAGATTCAGTGAGGGTGGTGAGGCACTGGAACAGGTTACCCAGAGAAGCTGTGGATGCCCTGTCCCTGGAAGTTTTTAAGGCCAGGTTGGATGGGGCTCTGAGCAATTTGGTGAAGTGAAATGTGTCCCTGCCAATAGCAGAGGGGTTGGAACTGGGTGATCTTTAAGATCCCTTCCAACCCAAACCATTCTATAATTTTATGATTCTGATTCTATACCTCTTCTGCGGCAAGTTGAGGTAATTTCCTCTTGTCCTCTTGCTTGTCACCTGGGAGGAAAGGCTAATTCCTACCTCACTAAAAATCCTTTCAGGATTTTCCTTTGAAACAGGTTCCCAGGCTCCTGCTTCTCTTCCTGGCTGAGAGGGAAGGAATGAAAATCAAAGCAAGAAATTGCAGGGTACGATCACCTACACTGTCACATTTTCTCACATCCTTGTTACTGATGGTTTCTATACAGTGTTTTTTTATCTTAAGCCCACAGACAACTGCAAGGTGAGAGGAAGAGAGGTAGAAGAGAGGGGCTCTGAAAAGGAACAAACTGAAAAAAAAAGACAAAAAAGAAAAAGAAAACAGTGTTGGGAAAGACTAGGGAACTCAAATGCAGGTTTGGGACAGGCATGAGGGACCCAGTACTTTCAAAATGCTTTGTTATAGTCTGAATGCTACAAACTCTTTGAGGACACAAATGAGTAACTCATGTTTTCAATTTTCAGCTTCATATTTGCTATATCACCATTTTGGCAGAATGATAGAACAAGGTAGACTTAGACTTGTTTCAGGAGTATATTCTTGATCCATCACCAATGTCCCTATTAAGCAACACAGTTTAGTACAACATAAAAACCTAAAAATGCCACGGAACCTACTTTTCCTGTGATTTACAGTTCCTTCTTACCTTTTCTTTCCATGTCCAGCAAGCATCTTGATTTGAATCATTTCTGTTACAGCAATAATTGGCACAATGGCTGAAAGCAGAGGAATCAGCTGCCAGCCACAGACCAACAACAAAACGTCCCAGTCCCAAGAACAGCTACGTTTTGGGCAATTAGTGCCAATCTGGAACCTGTAGCCTGGAAATTAATGAAACCATTGTAAATTACTCTGGTTTATTTGAAAACTAGACAGGAAATATTTTTTACTTAGGCAATTGAGATTTATTCACCAGAGGCCATCTGAAAGTGCTTAATTTGGTCTAAATATTTTGCAGAATCGGATGCTTTGTCTTTTGTTAGTTGTACAGATGTTTCCCTCAAGCCTTCTGGATCTTATCTAGTATTCCTCCTCTGCTTCCATATGTTCATTCAGACTTACTGTCCTTGTTCACAGGTTTTGCCCAAGAAAACACAATGGCATTTCATAAATCTCATATTTTTTTTATGTGTAGAACCATGACTTTAAACTTGCCAGAAATATGACATTTCCTAACTTGGAGTCTGAGATGACTATTTTTTTTTCTCTGACCACTTTTGTCTTTAAACAGAGGAGAAAGAGTGCTGCAAAGAGAAAAATCCCCTTTTTGGGGCATACAATTAAACATTTTGTTAATATTTTTAATATTTTCAATATTTAGCATGAAAACACAAAGCCATCTAGACATCTGAGCAGATTGCATAAATAACTTAAGGTCAACAGACTCCTTGGATGACTCATTTATATTAGTGATAACTGGATCAAACATTAATATAAACTAGGAGGAAATTTTTATAAAATACATTTATGTGACACCGAAATAAATATTATTTAATAAATAAAAAATTAATAAATAATTAATTAATACAGAACATCAGTCTGCACATCACCTAATTAGGTTACATAAGAGAACCTAATCACTTCATATTACAACAGGACACACATAATACGGTTTTCATTGCATGTAATAATAAATGCAATAGATCTAAAAGTTTAATAGAGATATGGAAACACAAAACTCCTTTTTGCAATAGCACAAACACCACCAAATTATTTAATATTAAATGTAGCTTTACAAGAAATTTTTCTTGTGAATTTAACATGTTTTTGACAATCAGATGCTCAGTAAATTGTGCCATGGAAGCTGCCAAGCAGGGACAATTACTTGGATTTATAACATGCATCTGCAAAGATTACTAAACAATATTCTTTCTCCTGTTACAGAGCTAGAAATAAATCTTCATTGTCTGTGAGTACTGTGAGAGCTGTAACTCTGCTGTGAAGCATTTCAGAGTGTTGCTGCAAAATCTCTGTGGTGCCTGAGAACATGTACGGGAAATAGTGTGCAGAGCATGGAGATTTCTCAACACCACCTCTTCCTCATCTGGAAGATACTATTTTTAAGGGGAACATGTCTTGGCAATTATACATTTTCTATCTCATTAACAATTCAAATTAATTGGTCAGAGGGATGAGTGACTTTAAAGCACATCTTTCAAAACTAAAATGTCTGAATTAAATGCAAGACATTTGTCTTATTTAAATCCAGGAAGCAAAAATAAAACATTCATTTTATCTTTCCCCCAGATTTGCCAAATATCAAAACTAAAATGTCACCGTCATGAAATAATCTTAAGTTTTGTATTACTTTATACATATATAATTTGTTTCAAAGAATGGTATTTTTGTGTAAGAACTGTTTGTTAGGGTATTTTAAGTGTTTTTATGTTTCTTACCATAAGTGTATAAATGCAGAACCTTTATACATAAACAAACATATTACATTTTGATTTCTTGGGGTTTTATTGAGGGTAGGGGATTTTTTTTAAGTGCAGTAAAGTGCTATATTCTTAAATGTGGTAAGAAAAGAAATACATAAAACAAACAGTTTTGATTCAGCTCTAGGCTAACAAAGCCAGATGGCTGCTTTGGTGTTACACGCTAGGAGAACACACCACATGTGCTGGTGCTAATACACAAAACCCTCCCAGGCCCCCGTGTTGCACTGCCTGATACTTGAAGAGGTGGCCAGGTGGCCACTTCACACCAGAGTGAGACAAGTGAATACAGTGGCATTACTTGAATCCTCAGACCATGCAGACCACTCTGCTTCCTTTGGGGTCTTTTCAAGGCCTTCCTCCAGGAATCTGTTGAGATTCAGCATGGTCTGAGAGACCTCACTTTCCTTCTGGGCTGGTCAAAGGAGTCTCATGGGACTTAATTGCCAAGGAGGTGACCTATAATCCCTTCCCATATAAACCAGAAAGAAGGGGCATCTGGGTCGCTAGGGAAAGGGGTTAACAAGTGGAGCTGATGTGACTCACATTGGCTCTGGGAACGTCTCAGGGAGGAAATTACCCTCTCTGGAGGCCAGAAAACCTTCACTCAGCTGCATGGGCTCCATAAGTGGTGGGGTTGTGGACATACGAGACTGACGTGGCTGGAATAAGCCATGGTCTGTAGTCAGAAAATGACAAGGGAGGGATTTGTCTGGTCTAGTCTCACATTGCTCTGTTTTCTACTACTTCAGGGATCAGAAGCATTCCTACAGCTGGGTCGTGTGAGAGTAAAATTTAATAGAAATTCAGAGAAGGATTGAAGTTATGCTGTGGATTGATAATAAGATGCTGAATGCCAGCATTTCCCTAAAATACGTGATGATTTTAAAAGAATACTTGTTAGGGTATCAACTGGTAAGGGTAGGAATGGCAACAAAATGGGGATAAAAATATTTGAATTAGTTCTAGCTGTGCTAAAATATTAACTGGAAACACCATCAAGCTCTCAGGGCAGGTACCACTGCAGGCTGTGCCTCCCAGGTAGGGTTGAGCAGTTTCCACTGGCATCTCACACACTCTGCAGCAGAGTAGGGGTGCTGAGCAGCTCAGCACTGCACCAGCTCCAGGAAGCAGCTGACGCCAAGCCTCCAACAGTGGTGATAGGGCTGCTTGCACACACTCCTGGGAGCCTCGCTGTCCTACTCACTGCTTAGCAACGGGAGACGGCCCCGCTTGCATTTCAGGCTGATTCTTTTTAAAAGATTTAACTTCGTCGCTGACTGTACTTCTACTGACAGCAGAGCCCTGCTCCTAGACCTGATCCCTACTCTGACTGTCTTTGGCTTTATGCCTTCTACTGAGGAGCAGCCACCAGTTTAGTGAGTGCAGTTAGTCAGATATCCAGGTCCTATTCTCTTCACTAGTTATTTTTTGTGGGTCCTAGTCTATATGAGTTAGCTGTCTTCAAAGGCTGATCTGAATTTCAGGTTCAGTCTCTTAGAACACAGTCTACTTTCTCTGGTTCTCCATCCAAAGGTGCTTTGATTTTATTAAAGCAGCTAAATAAACACCACGATTACCTTTGAGCTTTTCTACACTTGACTTAGAGTTACATTTAAAAACCATTCCAAATATCTACCTGGATCTGTTCTGAAGATTTAGCACGGTTGGTTTCTAAACTGAGCTAAAGAAATCAGTGTGGTATCTTTATGGGTAGGATCACAGCATGACTGCTTAAATAAACACAAAGACAATTTATGTCATCTAAACAAACAAGCATTTCTAAAGCTCCAGAAAACTAAATATATAATGCTTTAACCTGACTCACAACTCATGCTTTAAATACTATGGATCAAAGCCTCATTGTAAGAATTTCTCCAGCTTTGCCTAATGTGAAATCCTGTTTGAGAAAAAGAAAAAGGCTTTTTTATTACCTTATCATATTTTTGGTCTTTTTAAGGTAAGTAAAGTGACTATGTGCATACAGTTTAAAAATAATATTATAATGTAAAAAAAATTCAAGCTGTAACTGAGGTAATCCAAGTTTTTAAAACCTAAATTTAGCACTTATAAGGTAGAGGAAAAATGATACAATTTTTTTTAAGAAATAGGTGTATATCATGTAGCAGTCTTCAGGCCCCACCAGACCCTGTGCTCATTTTAGGCACTGTACAAATACCAAGGATTTCCCTCTCTCTCTCTAAGAGCTTACAATCAAAACCTGTAGTGCTGCTGGTTGTTTTCTAGAGGAAGTCTCTGAACCTGCACAGATACTGACTACAACACAACTCAGTGTGCACAAAAATGTGCTGGGAATCTCTCACTCCTGGGGCAGGGCCATGCTGGGCCAGACCACACAGAGGTGAGATGAGATGAGATGAGATGAGATGAGATGAGATGAGATGAGATGAGATATGAGATGAGATGAGATATGAGGGAGACAGGCAGACACATTAGGTTGAGGAATATCCATAACAGCTACATCAGCATCTTCTTTTCTTTTCCAAGGGCATCACAGAACTGGTGAATTTTGGGGCTGCTTCTGCCTGAAGAGAGGGCAAAGGCTGGATGTCTTTTCAGAAAAGACACCATATTCTCAGAGGCATCAGGCAGAAGGAAGCAAGGTGGTGTTCCCAGCTCTACAGACTCAAGAACAAGTAGCTGAGCAATAAATAAAGCAATTTGCTTTACATTTACATGTAAATGAGATGTACGGTAAGTCACTTACCTTTCCAGAAATAGAAGTTGAGATTTTAAGCCACTTTTTGCATTTGATGGTATTGAATGTTGAGAGAATTGTTTCTTTCTTGTTGCTGACTATGATCTCTTGCTAGTTTAGGTCCTTAGACAGCTTGGTAATTATATCTTGATTTCCAGGGATCTATTTGCTAACACAGACATTTTAGACAACCGATATCAAAACATTTAGACAAAAATAGTAATTATTCTCTATTCAGGGTGTGTTATTTCAGTTGTATGACTAATTACATGGTTTTGGTTTTATTCTATAATTAAATGAATTAACTTGCTACTTAGGCTATTCCCATATTAAAGTAATTTTGTTTTATAATATTATTCAAACAATTTTAAGTATCACAACAAAATATTTTAGCTTCAGAGGAAAAGGCATTTCCACAGAACTCTTTTAGGATTATGTCAATTTATGAGTCCTTACCCAGACACACAGGATGCCTTCACAAATTTTGTTTAAAAATGCCCTCTCAAGTGGGATTTTTTATCCCATTAGTTATGGAAAACACAGGCAGGTATGAATACAGAGACATGAGCTTTTAGATCAAGTTTATGATGCTGCTTTCTGAGCCTTTTTATGCTTTTCTGAGTGGATGGGTTTTTTTGTCCAGTCAGTATTGATCCCTTCTGGGCTTCCTCTGAGACAGCTGATGCACTGCCTTCTTTCTGTAACTGATCCTCAGTTCCTGATGCCTGAAACAAAACACAGTATGATGCTAAAATTTGTTTGCAGCCATCCAGAGGGACCTTGGTGGGCTCAAGGTGGGCCCCTGAAAACCTCATGAAGTTCACCAAGGCCACGTGCACTGATGTAAACCAACATGGACAAGGGCTGGGAAGAGAATGGATTGAGAGCAGCCCTGCCGAGAAGGACTTGAAGGTGTTGGTTGATAAGAAGCTTGGTATGATCCAGCAATATGCCCTTGCAGCTCGGAAAGTCAAACACACCCTGGGCTGCCCCAAAAGCAGTTTGGGCAGCAGGGCGAGGGAGGGGATTCTGCCCCTCTGCTCTGCTCTGGTGAGACCCCACCTGGAACACTACATCCAGCTCTGGGGGCTCTACATAAAGACATGGACCTGTTGGATAAATCCAAAGGAGGCCACAAACATGATCAGAGGGTTGGAACACCTCTCTTATGAGGAAAGACTGAGAAAATTGAGTTTGTCAGCCTGGAGAAGAGAAGGCTCCAGTAAAACCTTATAGGAGCCTTCCAGTACCTAAAGGGGGCTATAAGAAAGCTGGAGAGGCACTTTTTAACAGGGAGTGTAGTGATGGAATGAGCAGTAACAGTTTTAAAATGAAAAAGAGTAGACTTAGATTAGATATTAGGAAGAAAATTTGTGCAGATGGTGAGGCGCTGGAACAAGTTGCCCAGAGAAGCGGTGGATGCTCCATCCCTGGAAGTGTTCAAGGCCAGGCTGGAGGGGGCTTTGAGCAACCTGGCCTAGTGGAAGGTGTCCCTACCCATGACAGGGGGGTTAGAACTAGATGGTCTTTGAGGTCCCTTCAAACCCAAACCGTTCTATGATTCTGATTCTATCTTATCCTGTACTTTCAGATGATTAACAATTCTGAATAAAAACTACAATTCCTGTCAAGTAGAAGAAAGATTGATAAGAGCTGAGCATTTTTGCAAAGCCCAATTAAGTACTGAGTTTCATTAAGTCTTCTCTACATTCAGTGAAAACCGAGACATTACACTAACACTCATAAGCACGGGGTGGGTGTGGGGGTGTGTGTTTTAGCCACATTTTTTTTTTTTCATTATTTTATTGTGTTGAACTGTTATGAAAATATACGGAACTAAGTTAACTGAAGAGACCTGCCAGAAAGTCATTTTAAAATGCAAAAATTATATAAAAAGCCTAAAATTAAAAGAGAATCAGAAAGTCACTGAGAGGGTTTTTTAGT
This sequence comes from Struthidea cinerea, assembly GCA_013397865.1. Classification (NCBI taxonomy): domain Eukaryota; kingdom Metazoa; phylum Chordata; class Aves; order Passeriformes; family Corcoracidae; genus Struthidea; species Struthidea cinerea. The sequence continues at coordinate 24,046 of VZTI01002167.1, read as the reverse complement.
GCAAGGAGGGAGCTAAGAAGAATAGGAAACAAAATTTATAGCTATTTCAAAATGTAGGCCTGAGAGAAACTGCTGGAGAAGTTCAGGAGACAGCTTGGGAGATAATAAAAAAATTCAAGATAAACCATGTCTGAATTACAAAACTTCAGGAGTCTGAGTCATTAAGATGCTGTTGATTTGTAAAGGTAGTTGCATAAAAGATTTTGAATTTTCACAATGAGAGTGGGAGGCACTGGAGCAGAGGGCTTGATGAGAGTGTGGAGTCTCCATCTTTGGAAGTATTTCAAACCCAAGAGGACATAGCCCTGAGCACCCTGCCCTGACCTCAGAGTGCACCCTGCCTTCAGCAGGGGTTGGATTAGATGGTCATCTCCAACCTGAGTGATTTTATAATCCTATGACTTGGAAAAGCAGTCTGAGAGGCAATCAACTCCACAACTTCCTTTTTGCCACAATCTTAATATTTGCCTTCGCATATACTTTATTTTTAATGTCATACTTCTGAAAAAAAAAAATTGCTTAGAATTCCTGTAATTCACAGCTTTGAATTAAACTGGAACATTTTACTTAATATGAATTTTTCGTTATCTGAAGTTTAGCACTCTTCAAGGGAGCTTTTTCCCCTAGAGTTTCTTCACTGAGAACACTGCAAAGCTGGAAGTACCTTTGGGAGCAATTCAATCCAGTTAGGTCAATGGTACACGATATGATAAAAGCTATGAGAAAAGCTACCTGCATATTGACAAGCTTGTGGTAAATTCCATTCTGTTCCATTAATTCATTATCAACTCATTCTGTGATGACACCATTTTCAAGTGCAGCTATAAGATCTGCATTTTGAGCCACTGAGCTATGTGTAGCATCTTTTCCTGACCTGGAAACAGTGGAATTGTGGCTCCAGATGAACATTTTCAGGTACATATAACATTTCCTCTCTTCATATTAGAGTTGAACAATAGATTTTAATATTATGTTCTAGCAAAGATCAAAATGGTCAGCTGAGGAATTTGAACTTCACAATATTTTTAGGTTTCTTCAAGGTAAACTAAAGCAAACATGTAACTTAAATCAGATACTGCAAAATATAGTTTCAATGAAAATATATGTTAAGATACTTAAAATCATACTTGCATTACTCATACAGTTTTTCCATCTTTTAAATTACTCAAAAATAATAAAATAAATTTTAGAAGTATGTAGTTTGTCACAACAAAGATGTATTTACAGGCACACTGTGGCAGTGTCTGCTGGGATAACTTTGTATTAATATCTAATGATCCAAGAAATGACTACAAACTTTATATAATTCAGTTTTAAAATCTTCACTGAATGTTTTGAACTGCTAGAATATAAGTGGATTAATATGTTTTACAATTTGGAAATAAAAGATAAAATTGTAATGTATGGCATGTTGTCCATGAAATTCTAGATAAACCGATATCTTTATATTGTAATGTGATTTTTAAGAACTGGAAATGACAGACATTCAAACATCCTATAAAAATATGTATGATTTTTCTTGGTATATGTCTGAGGTGATACTAAAAAGCTAAAATCACATCAAAATGTAGAAGAAAATCAAGTTAATGTCCTTCATTATAAAAAGCAAAACATCCCATTCAGAAAACCAGTAAACAGAGATTCATCAGAGGTTTGGTAAAGCCTGCAGGGAAAAGGGCCTAGTCTACATTGGGTGTAAACCTTCTGTGGAGGTACCTGTTCAGCACAGTGAGGAAGAGAAAACATTAGGCAAGAGGAGGACAAATGAATGCTTGGCAGACAACAGGTTAGCTTTGTCTTGCTCAACATCAGCAATCAGAGCTAGTCTAGTCCGAGCAAGCCTTTCTGTCATGCTCTGCCAGAAATGTCAATAGGAGGACATATTTCAAAGTTGTGTGGGGGAGGTGAGAGGCTAAGCAGCTTGTTTAAACAAGCTCTCTAAGTTTTATATTGCAGCACTTAGTTTAGGCAATCCCACCGAATGAGTCTACCAGCAGTTCTCTGCCCCGCTGTCTCTGTGATTCACTTTACAGGTCACGAGTTGGGAGGAAGATCACTGCGTGTGCCAGCAAGCATAGCTTCACAAAATAGTGTGAATTTCCAGGAATTAGAACTCCTGGACAAAGAGTCCAATTCTTGCTGAAATCAGTAGCAAATAGGTGTCCAAGTAATTTTTGATGAAGAGAAGGCAGATTAAGTACTCCTGTGGCAGTATATGCTGAAAAAATATTCTCTGAACATTTTGCCCATAGAGAAACTGTAATCATTGCTGAAACTGTTTATGCAATGGTGAGAATTTGTCTTCATCCAGAGCATAAGCATAGATGCATAGTAAGGTAGAGAAACAGAGGGGGGAAAAAATCAGCGAGTATGATTGATTCAGACTGGGGGATAGGTGGAATTGTTTTGTAAATGGTTCATAGACATGCTTAGAGCAGACAGCAAGAAATACAGGGTTGGCTATTGCTTTGAATTGTCTGTGTGGTTTATAAGTTAGGTCTAGGCAGCAGTCAACATGTAGCAGCTGCTCTAGAAGAAACCCCCGAGCTGTTTTTCAATTACTTTGCTGGGACCACAGGGATCCCCAAAACTGCTCGGGAATATTTAGGTCTCAGCACACATTGAGCTCTCCAGTGCTCTAAAGACTAAAGTTTGTTTGGGGAGCCTGCTGCTGTTCAGTCCTACCCATAACATCATTAACTGAATTCCATGGGCACTGACAAAAGCACTTCAACACTGGCCAATACTGACCTGGTCCAGTGCTGCCTTCACTGCTGATTCACTCTCAGTATCCAAAGCTGATGTTGCCTCATTAAGCAGAAGAATTTTAGGATTGTGAACTCTATGAAAATTGGAAAGTATCACAATGATTCCGTACCAGAAGGCCAAGGCATATGATGTATATATCAAAAAGAAAGCAATTCCTGTAGAAGTGTTGGCTGAAATAGCCTGTTTGATAGCAATGTGTTTGACATTTTCTATTTTTTTGGTATCTGAAAGGAAAAAACTCACAAAAAAGCCCCAGAACATACAAGAAATTACCCTTTCTTTCATTGTGTATATCCATAAATTTCTCATGAAATACACTGAAGATGTATAAAATATTTTTGTAGACAGTAATCCAAGCCCAAGAAAGATCTTGCTAAGAGTAGAAGAAAATGTATTGACTGCCTTTCTACTTGTGATATACCGAGCAATTTTATCTTACTGTAATTACAGATAAACACACAGAGAAAAGGTCTGCAACAATGGCTTTTCATTTCATGTGTCTTAGAAATTAAAAAGCATTGAGATGAAAATCGTGCTGGGGATGGCCTTGAAACTGTCACTCAGCCTCAACCTTCAGTTAAAAAATACCACAAAAGTGCATGGTGACAGTGTGAATTGGGGTGTCTTAATTACCACATCTGACCTGAAAGGGAAAATGATAAGGAGGGAATGTGCTTCTCATGGTGATCATAAACTCTTTATTCCAGAGTATTGAATAACCTGGCCAACATAATACTGGTTCAGTATCCAAGATTTTTAGTGATTATTTTGAAATTGTGGATAGAGACACGGGGCTGAAGAGTTACAACAGAGACAGTAAACTGAGAAATTGCACTTTTATCTTGACAAAATCAGCACAGGAAGCTTTCAAGCAAACCCTAAAGAAAATAATAAAATCTGAAATAAATGGCAATTAAGTATGTTATGAGTTAGGGAAGCAAAGAATTAACCAAAGAATTAAGCAAATAATTACTTTTCTTTGGTACTGCTTTTTTTAGAGAGACTAGACCCAGTAAAACTAATCCATTGGGACTTCATTAATGCCTAATAATGCAAACTTATCCTAAAGCCATGAGATAAATTATTAAACACTAGTTGTGAAGTAATAAGAGAACAGTAAGGTAAAAAAGAGTTTGAAGGAAGACAGAGGTGTTCAGCATGGAGATGTAATACCCAAGGAAGCTGACAACATGAATTCTTCACTCAGTCTCGGGATTTATTGCCCTTACTTAAATTAATGACTTGGGCATACAAACAATGCTTATGATAATGACATTTTCTGATGGTACAAAACTGAGAGGATCAGTACAGAAAACCAGTGAGAAGACCAGGACAAAAGAATACCAGAGTATCTTACAGAATTAGATAAATTATTTTGGAGAGTAGTAGTAAGAGAAGCAGATGAACCATAATTATGTGAAATACAATAGGACAAAATGAAAGCAAAATATGATTCTCACTGTATGAGAAAACTAAAATGACTTAATTTGGTTGGCCTTGCAAAATGTTATCTGAGAGAATCTAAGATTTATTTCTATAAACAGCACAGGAAAGTAAACCCACAGGAGGGAACTACTAAAGCAAAGACTCAGTGCTGGTCCAGGAACAAATTAATATACAGGAACTGTACATCTATTTTGTTGGAAAGAAATGTTCAGTCTTCAAACAGGTAGAATATTCTTCCTGAAGCAGTAGAGTTAAAAAGCTCAGGCCATGCATTAGTTTTCTACAAAAACAAGACCTGGTCTCAGTAAGAGGGAAGGTCCTTCCCACTTCCGAGCCCTGAGGGAAGACCTACATCAGGTGTAGTGCACTCATGGCAGGAAGTGGTTGGCAAACAGTGCCTTGAAGATGAGCAGGAAAAAGAGATAATGAGAGTTATGAGAGTAGTGAACAGCACTGGGTGACCAAAGAGAGATGTGTTGAACTGGGAAGCCAAGTGAAGGTGCCCAAAGATCTTCCTTAGCCACCCAAGCTAGGTAACAGCGGCAGCTGGAGCATAAAGGGATATGCAGGTCAGGGGATGGAACATGTTTTCTGTGGGTGACACAGTTGTTATTGAATTTTGAGTTTCAAAACTGACCACTTTTGTGGTCACACTGTTTATATTTAGATAAAATATCAAAACGATGGCAAGACTGGTATTTCATAATATAATACAAATAAATATGTGTGCATGACTTTGGTTAGTTAGTGTTATACCTGGGGATTTTTTGCCATGCGCCTTTCTTTTTGTTTGGCAACTCTCATTGGGTTTATGAGGTCTGTAAGACCATATTCTCTTCGAGAAAGGGACTGCATCTCTGCATGATTTGTGATGCTTTTTTAAACTACTAAAAAGAAATGAAAAGACAAAAAATCAACAGCAAAAATGTATTAGAAAAATGAAAAATCTCTTTAGCCACTGTTATAAAAACAGCCAACATATGGAAACTTTGCAGCACTTTACCTGAGTCCATGGTGGAGGCACTGCTCTTCTTCAGCTGCACCAGTGGCATCATGCAGCTATTGACACCTTTCTGTATATGGACAAGGTCTAAATTCACTGAGAGACAGATTGTATTTTTAAATCTTACAGAGACCAAATGGGATTATAGCGGATATGGTTCACCAGTTTATTGAAAACTCATATGTTTTTCATATCTTTGCATGGAGAGCTGATGAGAGTTCCGTACCAGGACTGAAGGACAGAATCACAAGTGTCAATTTCCAGCCTTTTGTAAAATCAGCTCTAAATTCAATGAAAAAGGTAGCCACCACCTGAATTAACATTGCATTTTTTTCCCTATTCGCTCTTTAATCTTGGAGATGTGACTAAGAAAACCCAGCTGCGAGAGATCCCTCTCCCAGGGCCTCCCTCAGAACCAGATGCGTGGCAGTGATTTGTGCATTGGACTACGCCTTACCCTCCTGTGGTCATAACCCACTGACAGAAGAGGGAAAGCATCAGCGGACACGAAGAACGATGAACAGGAAAGTTGTGTCAGGAAGAAGAGAAACCAGGTTGCAAATCAGGCAGGGCTGGTGGCAAAATGGGAACAGGGAGTGCAATGGGACAATGAGGACTGAAAGACAAGGGCATGGAAGAAGAGTAAGAGCAGGAACACACACAAGCCATCTGGCACAGACTGGGATTAGAGTGGGAAAATGCAAGGTGCTCCCTCACTCATAAAATGAGGTTAGCTCAAAGACATAATAAAAGTTGAATTCCTACAGTTCTGTGAAATATTTATAATACGATTAACCAAATAGTGGAATAATTTTTAGAGACCATTCACTTGAGATCTCTATTATAAGAAAAGAATAGCCATGGCTTGAATGAAAACTTTCCTATTACTTGGTCATTTCTTCCTTCAGCTTTCCCATCAGAGGGTAAGAAAAATTTCTTAGAAAAATTCACTGATGTACCAATACAGAAAAATTTGCCAGAGAGTTTTACAGTAAGGTTTGAACTATGCTATATTTTATCTCTAGAATTAGTCTTATGGATGACTGTATTTGTATTTAGAAAATTGGTGTTGTCTTTTCAGAGTTTGATAGTGTTGGTTGAGGAAGGGATGAAAAGCTTAAAAATTAAAGAAAAAAGTTTTAACAATCAGAATGAGGTTAGGTAACATGAGAGCTCTTAGAAACTTGGAGGAACTCAGTGTTTTCCTTTCATTATGAGTTCTCAGGGTGGCCTTTGAGGGTCTTACAGCAATGCAGTAGCAGGAGGAGGTGGCAGAGGAGAAGGGGAAAGCTGCTCTCAGAAAAGTAGGGAGAAGAAACCATGGCAGTACCTGGCAGTACCTGAGCATCCACTCTCAGGCTGCCTGTGGCTGTCCTGTAATTAACTCTGCAATTCCTAACAACAAAGGTTTGCCAGTCCCTGGCTTTCACTGAGTAAAGTCATGGCTTACTGTCATGATGTCAAAACAATGTTCTGTTAGAAACGATGGCTTGTTGGTAAGAGTGAAAAAAACCCGCTCTTTTTCCTTTGGCAGACATAACCCAAATCTGATTCTTTGCCTCAGGCTGCCAGCAGAGGTCATAAAGTATTTCTATAACATTCCTTTTGTCGTGTTATAGTCATCTTCGAGGCATGGGAGACTTCTACATACTCTTTTTACAAAAGTTTATGAAGTAAAGTTCAAGCATTTCTTTATAATTATTTACTTCTTAATATAGCTTGTGATGTATTCAGAGGTATTGAAATTGGACCCATCGCTGCTTCTTCCACTACTGGACACAACAAAGAGTAGTGTTTGTGCACATACATATTCACCCACAATGAGACGTTCATGAGTGTGTTGTTGAGAATTATTTTCTTCTTGTGAAGCAATCTCATCCTAGAAACAGAATTTTCTCAGTGTGAAGCAACAAACCATCTCTGTGTTCTTATTGCAGCCAGCTTAACCAATTACACAGTTAAATTATTTTTAAATTATTATTTTCATTTAGGTAATATGAAAGTGCATTGTACATATTTTTAAAAATCTGTGGTATATTAAATTGAACCAAACACTGAGTTTCTTGTCCACAGCTGCAAAATCGAGCAACTATGAAATGCTCTTATTTTTTATTAACAGGAAACACTGAATTCACCTAGTATAAAATACTGATGTTGGTGTTAAGATGCCTGTTGTCACAGGTGAACAGTTTCACTTTAATATATATGTGGCATTTTAATATCCTATTTTGTAAAATTCTATATCTGTTCTGTAAAATCTAGAAGTCATGTGAAATTCAATGTAGAATGATAGTGGTGTTGAATGTAATTTCTCTTAAAGAAGCAAGTCGCTCAGAAAAATGGAACTCAAACTCTGTATCTGGAAGCAACTTACCCAGACTAAATGAAAAGCTCTTTGCTCTTGTAATACTCTGAAATATTTTTAATGCATGGAAAGATTCTTCTTTATCCTTCTCCTTTATTTTAATAGATTTTGTCACAAATTAGATTAAATTAGGAAGAAATAAATGAAAGGCCTTTGATTTGAATGCAGAGGTAAACATTACCTACCATCATGGATTGCCTCCAGCAAGTCTGCTTGACATAGTAGAAGCTGGGCAGAGCAGTTAGTGTCTACTGCCTTAGTCTAGGTCTTAGGAACTCTGACTTTAGAAGACATGGCAGCAATGTTGTCAGGACTGTAAATTGATATGCTAATCCCTTAGGCAGGAAAGAGAATATTGCTGTTTGGGTTAGAAGAATACTGCATACATTGAGTTGCACAAGACAGACATGAAGAAGTGGGAAAAAAAAAAAAGACAATGCAGATCAGTGTAGCCATTTTCTTGGCTACAAATGAACAAATGAGGCCATCATGTGGCAAATTAAAGACATGGCCATAGGAAGAAAAACTGTTGATATACAGAAGAGAGTAATAAAGAATACACACTTTTCATCATGAATTCAAAGGAAACTGGCATTAAAGATCAAACACAGAAATTACTTCGAGCATTTCAATTTTTCACAAGTACTTATAGAGAAATTTTGAAAGGTATTTTGAAATTTTAGAAATTATTTTTCAATTAAATATCCTTAGATGGAAATCACATATATTTTTTTCTACAGCTAAAATCCCATAGGTAATAGTGGGAAAACCTGAGCTAGGAGGATAATCATATCTTCAGAGGAAAGATTTCAAAAGTCTACATATGAGCACCAAGTGAGCAACCAAGCTTCTGATTATTTATCAAGCTCCTCAGGAAATTGCAGGAAGCGAAATTATAAACATCTGCAAAACTAGATTGCTGTATGCTTAATTGAATGTACCATTAACAAGCTGAACAGGGAAATACTAGCATTCTGAACTGTAATTCACAACTCTAATATGCATGAGGAGTAGTGTCTAAGTTGTCTTTGATTCAGCAGATATGTAAATAACTCTGATCTATAATAACTCATCTTCTTTTACAGTGAAGAATAAACAGATACATGTAGATAAATCTTCTGTAGAGCTACCCAAAAGAAAATCCTGGGAAAACTTAATTGAGATTAGGAATTCATCTTATGGATGGAGAAATGTGTCATAATTCCATAGTGCCTTTTCTTACCCATTCCTTGGAAACTGTGCAAAAATTTTGTGATTTTTTGTTTGTTGAACAACATGGAAATGATGTATTGCTTTACAACACTATTAAATATATGCATATCAAAGAATGACTGAACAGTTTCTACAACAAGCAAGCACATCGATTAATCCAAAATGAAAGCTGTACAAAATGTCATGTATGTAGAAGGGAAGGTAAGAAGAAGTTAATCTTGGGGAAAGATGAGAGTGCCTAAGAAGAAAAAAGTGTGGTGCCAGTGTTAACCAAACAGATTTTCATAGCCCCAGCAGTAAAGAGAGTAGATAAAGCTGGTCACTGTGCACCTATACTACTTACACGGGCATGTAGCGACAGGACAAGGGGAAATAGCTTCAAACTGAACGAGAGCTTAGATCAGGTACTAGAAACAAATTCCTTACTCTGTGTGTGGTGAGGCACTGGAAAAGGCTGCCAAAAAAACTTGTGGGAAGTCCCATCCCTGGAAGTGTTCAAGGCCAGGTTGGATGGGACTCTGAACAACCTGGTCTACTGGAAAGTGTCCCTGCCCACAACAGAGGGGTTGGAACTAGCTGTTCTTTAAGGTCCCTCCAGCCCAAGTCATTCTATGATTCTATAGCAGCTTCATTCTCTCGAAGTTCTGCTCTGGCTTTTTTATATATTGCTGTAATGAAAGCTGTTCTAATTATGGACATTTGAAAGGTAAGTGGGAACACACAGTTCCCGTGTCATACGGATATGCATTCCTTCTCCCTCAACATAGCTTCGTTGTAATATCTTCTATATAATGAACTGACATTTTTTCTTGGATTAATCAAGTTATTCACTTGCCTCTTTTCATCTGTGATTTGAGAACCAAATCAGAACTAACACAGAAATAAAACTATTCCTGTTTGTTAGACGATGTAAGGACCACACTTATTTATCTTAGAAAAATTGCTTTGCTGTATTCAAAAAAATTCTTAGCATATTTGTCTCCTTTACTAAGCAAATGAATGATACCATTTCTACTCAGAGATTATATATGTTGACACAATATTTACATTTAAGTTATCTAAAACATCAATGACTTTAAATGTCAGGACATTTTACAACAGCCCCATAAAATTTCTAGGTTTTCCATAAAAATTTTATGGGGCTTGGTGAATGTAAGGCTGCAGCCAGTTTTTATGGATCTACTTTTATGAAACATTATATAATGCAGGATCTAAGATGCTTATTTTAGTAGAGTACTTATTCAAGGTGTGATTCATTTACTCTACACCAAGGGATTAACAATGTAGGTATTTATTATAATCGTGCTCACACCCTCTTATTTAGAGATACAATACAAGGCTGTTGCTAATCTGACCTGCTAGTGACAGCAATTCTAGAACAGGATGAACTGTGCCCTAGTCTTCATTGGCCAGACCTTTGTTAACCCTGTAGAAGATAGACTTGCTTAGAGGAATTACTTAGATTTGAATGCTCACTGTAAGTTACGTGTAGTCCTGTCCTAGATCTCTACAGCAACAGTGTTGTGATACTGATCTCCCTCTTTAATGGAGTACACCCAGAATGAAATGTATACAGGAATAAGCACGCAAAGACAAAATGAAATGTACTCACCTTTGAATAACAGGGGCTGCTAAAGATAGTTGTTCTTGTGTGTTCTGCTACTTTCCTTCCTGTTCTCTACTTTTCACAGCTCTGCAGTCCATGAAATCCACAGCAAAGAATTTGAAGTTGCTGGTGGTCCTGTTTCTTACTTTCTGCTTTCAATTTAGTGGATTAAAATAATGATACCATCCTCTCTTGGAAATTGTCCTGGTGTAACTGTATGATACGGCATTCCCTATTGTCTGCCCTATGCCAGACATGAATCCTGTGCCTTCCTGTGTCTTTAAGCTGTTTCGCAGGAGAGAGGGGAGAGAAGCCAGGCGAATTTTTTAGAGCGGTTTGTATCTCAAGGACATATACACTCCCCTGTGTTCTGTCACCACTGTGGCAGAGAAAAGAACTCTTCCTGCTTTTCCCAGTCCTCGGTTCCTTTTCTCAGGAGAGAGACGGAGAGTTAAATTCCTTTGCTTTTTACCTAGTCTGCTAGCTGAGGCAAGAAAGTTTTTCCCTGGGACTTTGGTTTCTTCTTCTTCTCTTCTAGACTGTTCAGCAACACCAGAACATCACCAGGAGGCCCTACACTATGGCCCGGAGGGGCCCACACCGAACCCCAGCTCCAGAGAGAGAGAGCAGAGACACACCTACAAAGGAGTTTGAATTTTACCAAGTTCTCTCCACAGCGAGAAGTTTTATTATTTAGCATTATTCTTTTTTTTCCATGCCTGTGTGCTTGTTAAATAAATTGTTGCAGTGATACAGTCCATGTTCAGAGCGAGGGGGCTGGAGTGGGTCAACCTCACGTCGTCCGACTCTATCCCCGAGGACGAATCAAAAGACAGCTCTGGACCATAGCAACATCCACACCTGGTGTGCCACGTCACAGAGCCTCTGACCCTGTGGCTGGCTCGCATGGTCTGAAATCTTTTTTAGATATATTTTTTATAAGTTAGTATAACTTTGTTTCTCACCTGAGATGTCTCTATTGGTCTCCTGTCATGTGTCGTCAACCTCCTGATTGGTTGGCTCTGCTGTATCCTCCTCTCACTGTACCCCCATAAATTCCAGAGCCAAGACAAAGAAATTTGAGATTCTCTCGGCATCAGCTCCCCTTCAAGATCTATCTCCCTGCCCTTAGGGGCAGAAGAAATAAACTTGGAAAAGTAGCACGGAGGCTCCACTCTTTCATCTTTGTCCTCGCTGCGGTTTGTGAACTACTTGGGCCGCCGGCCGGGGAAACTGAGGCACGCAGTTCCCCAAACAGGGCACGCCGTACCGTGCGGGCAACGAACCCCACCAGCCGCAGGCTGAGCCCACAGGGGAGGCAGCGCAGCAATAAATAACTTCTTTATGGCTTTCCTCTGAGGAATTTCTTCCTGAACCTGTGGAGGAGGGGCAGTTGAAACCTGCCTTCTTTGGAGGAGACGTTCCTTCCAGTGTGTTTCCCTTAATTTGTCTCAAACCAGGACAGAAATACAGAATGAATTTATGATAAAACTACATTGTTCTAGACAATTTGTCTAGAAGACTGAGTACTTGACAATAACAGTTATTTAGACTGTCCATAGATACATTTACAATGTTGCTTTTTCTGCACAAGAATTGCTAATTGAATGTTTTAGCCCTATATTCACAAGCAGTGTATCAAGTTTCTTCTTTTCTCCCAGTTGTCTTCTTTCCTTTCAACGACAAAATCTATGAGTTAGACTGGATTTTGAGGGAGAGGAGGAGGAGGAGGAGTTACAAAGGTTCAAATAGACTATACAGTTTGAGAAAGATACTAACTTTATGTCTGTTTGTGCTGTGAATGATTACAAGGATTACTCATTAACAAATGTTTAAAGGAGATCTTTAGTGTCTTACAGAAATTAATGCTGCCAGGCAGCTTGTTTCTATAGACAAGTATATCAACAAGAAAGAGACAACAGATTCAAAGGATTTACTCTTAAGAAAGGAGAACTGGTTCCACTAAAGCTCGATTGATGGGGAGTCAGCATTAGGGAGGAAGACCATGTAACTTCTCCCAGCCTGTGGGATAGTTCAGGAAGAACGCTGAAGGAATGAGGAATGTCTGAAGAAGAGACTAGTGGAGATCCAGAACAGATGTATAGTCTTCCTTTGGTACATGGTCTATAGCATTGGTGAGAAATACTCATTCAAAACTCTTGAGGCAAGGGAGAATGATGGAGTTTACTCATGCTCTCACTCTATGTCAGAAATTATAGAAGGGTTGAGTAGTGAGATACTTGTTGCATAAGGAACAGCAAATTATCCTTGCAGAAGTAAATACGCTGGAGAAAGCTGGGCAATAGGACACTGGTATTTAACATCTAGATAAGAATCTGCAGTAAGAATTACTTTCTAGACCTAAATCCTATTTCCCTTCTGAGAACTCTATTTTGATTAGTTGTTTCAGTAGGAGGGCTATCAGACTGTTGAACTTAAGTCCTTGCTTTCTGTTTCCCCACAGTCAGTGGCAGTTGCTTGTGAAGGCGTTAGGATTGCCAAGGTGGTGTCAATGCTGACACCTCTCTAAAGACTTGTTCCAAAGATAATGGGTCTAGAGGCACAGGAAATGTGTGGGAAAACATTAAATTACCTCCCCTCAAAACAGTGAGTTCTGCTTGAAACTGCTGAGGCTTTCAAAAGAACAAGACAGAGGAAAAAAGGCCTATTACTTCAGAATAACAACACATACATATCCTCCTGTGTTTATGGTGCTTATGGGCAAAGACAAGAGCTGACTACTCCAACAAGGAGGACTTAGAGTTCAGGCAAGTGTCTTGTAACATCAAGGGGAACCAGAATGGTCAGAGCCTAACTGAAAAGGCAGAGCTAAAAAGAGTAAACCTCATATGCCCCTGGGAAAGATGTGGTAGAATAAATAGATGTGGTCCTTAAAGCAGAATTGTCCTAGTTCAGTCAATCCTTCCTTTGGGTATAGCATTGCAATTTAAAGCTGTATGAACAGAATATGATGAAGAACACATTTTTGGAGGTGTCTTTGTCTGTCCTTTTGGCTTTGTGCCTGTAGATTACATGATGAGGTATTGAATGGTAGCTCAATTGTAGTACTATGGCTGTTGTGGTCTTCTGAAAAAAATTCTGAACAGGATGTAATTGTGAGCAGCAGCAAAGGCCTTCAAGCATTTATAGTGGATTTGAAATTATTATGCAAACTTTTGCATAAGTCTCAGCAAATACTTCTTTAAAAATGTAGAAGAAAAGAATGGGGAAAAATAGATTGTTTTGGAAAGTTTCTACATTTCACATGAATTTCTGAAATATATTTTAAACTATATGACCAAAATTTTAAAAATTGGTTTTCAGATGTTTGTGGTAAAATATTTACAGTGCTATCTTTATTTTCTTGAAGAGCTAAATTGGTCTAGTAAATCAAGCATCTTTGAAATGAGTAGGGGAAATAATCCAATCATTACTAATCCAATAAGTAGAAACTGTATCATCAACAATTAAAAATTCTGGTTTAAAAACTAAATAGTAACATCCAGAATTTTAAAAAAATCAGTTTAAGTATGTTCTTACTTAAGTCTTCAGACTATAATGTTGAAGAGTTTAATTCTTTTTGAATTAAAAGAATTGAAAGAAACTAAAGAATGTTTAATTCTTACAGTTGCAAGTAGAACTTATATTATTATGCAGAGTAATATCCTTATTGATGGACAAGAACCTTATTGCATCAAACAACGCATAAATAGGAAACAAACAAATTTGCCAAATTGGTTTTCCATCTAAGACAGAAACAAAAGAAAATAGGTATGTGATTCAAGAGGAATACAATGAGACTGCATCAATCAACCTTCTGCAGAGTGTTATTACTACATGGTTGAGCCTACTTGATGAGCCTATCTGTCTACAGACTGGCTCTGTGTGTATAAATATCTAGGTGTAGGTGAGACAAAACATGTATAAATCTCACGGAATCAGAAATTGCTATGACAGGAGTGTGGACGATTGATTAATCAAGACAGTTTTAAACTTAAAATCAAAACTTTACTGCATAAATATTCACTAACAAAATACATTTCTAATGTTTAGTTATTAATAATTATTAATCAATATTACTCCATAGTCAAAGCAGTTAGCCTTTAACAGCCATCCTATATTAGCAAATAATATACAATATCCCAGAGCTGATGCCAAGAATTCAGCACCAATGGTTACAGTCCTTGAGAGTCTCAGTCACAGCAGTGATCAGGTTCAAGAGCTCTTCAACCAAGGACACTAAGACTGAAAAGGATACCTTCCTTCCCCCTCCTCCAAGTCCAAATCCAGAATTTTCACCTTGTATAAAATATTGCAGTCTTTAAGAGAGTTCTTAGTCCTTGACCTCTGACCCCTAGGATGTTGAGAGACTTGCAGATAGTACTTTCCCAGGCTGCAGCAGGTGCCTTGTCTTGGCCATCAGTTGTGGTCTTGGGTTTTTTTCTTATCTGCTGTTTCATTTCTGTTTCATTTCAAGCAGTCTTTTTCAATGTCTTAAGGTTGCAACTCTTCAATGATCAGTAACCATCAGTAAGGTACTTACAGTTCTGGGACCTTTGTTTTCAGCCTGTGCCCCTATTTTCAAGGCTTTTGCTGACATCCCAGGCTAAAACTCCACAGCATAATAAGAGACATCTGGCATCAAGCTTCAGCTGACTGCAAGTTCTCATAACAACAGGTAACAAGCCTAATAGGCCAGGACTGACTGTGTCTTACACAGGTACAGTGAGGATAAGGCTTGAGGTTTATTTCTGACAAGAGCAAAACTATTTTTACTGAGCATGAAAATATTTCCAAACTGCTTACCAGATACACCGGATTAGTGTGACTTTTTTTAAAGAGTTCAAAGCAAGCTAATATTAATTACATTTGGCTTAGCATGCTTCTACTTTCAAGAGTGCAATGGGCATCTGCTTTGGCCACACAGAAAAAAGGTTTGAATAATGAAAACTAGTAGTGGGAAACTGGTACACATTTACTTAGTATTTCTTGTGTTTATATGACTTATGAAAGGAAGGCAGAAAACCAAAAGTATCAAGACTGACTGTTGATATTGAAACAATTACAATGATAAAAGTAGCCACAGTGACAGTTCAGAGATAAATACTGCCTTTAATTGAGATGTTGCATTATCCACTTTGAACATTGACCAGGGAATAGTAGATGCCTTTTTCAGCCAGAAGCTGCTGATGGGTGCCCTGCTCTACGACCTTGCCATTCTGGACCACTGCAATCTTGTCAGCATTTTGGATGGTGGAGAGGCGGTGAGCTATCACGATGCACGTACGACCTTCTCGAGCTTTATCCAGAGCTTCCTGGACAATCTGTACAATGAACAAACCAAAAGGTGAACTATTCTGGCAGCTCTTGTGAGATATACCTCAATCACCATCTGCAAACTGTAGTATGACAGTGAGGGAAAGGGAATATCTGTTTCTCAAGCTTCTTGATTTAGAATTAGCCTGTGTCGGCAAAGAGTCCAAACTGTTAGAGTGGATGATGCTGTGATAGTTAAGAGAATTAGAAGGAACCAGGCTCATTACTGAGATGCATGGCAGAAAAAACAAGAGAAAATGGTCTTAAATTATAACAGGAGATGTTCTGACTGGATATTAAAAAAGGATTCACTGCAAGGATAATTAAGCATTGAAACAGGGACAAAAACATCTCTGCTGAATCCCCTCGAGATTTTCAAGTACCCTACCAGACACAGCATAGAGCAATCTAAATTTGAGTTCAGTATTGGCCTTTGTGTGAAGAGGAGGTTTAAATGGGGACCTCCACAGCTTCCTTTCATGACTGATTAAGTATATATAGAAGTTAAGTCAATATTCTTGACTGCTATCACACTAGTTCTCATGATTTCACAGGGAGTCTCATGAATCACATTTTTCTTAAAGCTAGCACTCTCAGAAAAATACTAAAAAGAATCTCTGCTTTCTTTAGTTATTCCTTAAGTTTACTAATGCAGAATAAAATAAGAGATTAAATTTCAATAGCTAACCAGCACATAATCAAGAAAATGATAAATCATGGGATTATTTAATGACATTTTCCCCTTACACCTCATTTTTTCATGCCTACAATTGATCAAAACTTAGTAGAAAGATTTTAACTTTCCAGATTATAATATATGATAAGGTATTTGCCTCATTAATAGCAAGCATTTTTGTAGAGTCCCTGATAATTTTCTACAGCTAGATTGTACTTCTGTTGTACCAAGATTACAGCTTTGGTCTTAAAAAAGAAGTAAATGTTTTAGCAATTTTTACTTGAAGTTTTTGTTTTAACCATTAACATGTAGCAAGGACCAGAGAGCAATGGGAGAAGAAAGAAAACTTATGAAATCCAGATTTCACAGTTCCACAGGAAGAAAAGTTCTCTGGCAGCATCCTCCATCTTTTTGGCTTCTGCATTCAATTGTGTGCCCCGATTCAATTTTGATAGAACTTTCTCAGTTGAAGCCTGAAGACTTCTAGGCTAAAGAATGCATTCTTCATAGCAACTTCAATCTGCCTACTGCCATATAGACTTTTTTTCCCAAGGAGGGGTAAGACATTTATATTTGTCTATTATTGGCCTAAATATGTAATTTGCATAAGATACCATATTATTTCCAGCTTTTGGCTTTAAACTGTGGGAGTAAAAACTGTAATCATAGTAAAAAAAAAAAAAAAAAAAAAAAAAAAAAAGATTCCAGATTCCTGGTTCAGATTTAAGTTACCTTTTCACTTTCTGTGTCTAAGGCAGAAGTAGCTTCATCCAGTAGCAGAATTTGGGGCTTACGTACAAGAGCTCGGGCAATAGCAATACGTTGTTTCTGGCCACCAGAAAGCTGGGTTCCCTTGTCTCCTACACGGGTGTTGTATTTCTGGAAACAAAATATTAAGTTCAGGCTATGAAGGAAAATCAGTTCTGATGTATATTGAAGCATATAAACTCTGACACCAGCCACCCATAATCTGCATATTCCATGCCAGTAGCTGTCTGAAAACAACTAGCCAGAATTTCTATCTGCCACAGATCTATAGATCTTTTACTAGTAGACTTCTTTATAACATCAAGTGTTTAATAAATTCAAAGCAATGAGCCCCTTTTAAGGTTGAAATAGGTTATTCTCAATCAGAAGATATAACACCAAAGGTCAGGGAAAGTTCGTGACAATACTGGGGTTCAAACTCTGGCAAATCATGTGAAGTGAGATAAGAATTTAGCGGAAATGTGATTAAATTTTTAGCCTTTCTGAATACTTGTAATTGCATCTTCCTGGTCACTACATGGGACAAGATTTTGTGATGGCAGACCCTTCATCTGACCCAAGATGCTCAGTCTTACATTATTATATATTTGTCATATATATATATATATATATCTGAGAAAAAAAATTCTTAGTAATTTCCAGACCATAGGAATACTAGAAATTTAAATTCTGACTAGGTATAACTGGAAGAAAAGTGTAAACTCATCAGTCTAGCAGAATCTTTTACATATGCTTGAGAGAGACAGGAGCTTAAAAAGAAATGTTCTACTTTAAAAAACCCACCCCTTACAACCAGCTCTCTCTCAGTTATAATTGTGTGCTTTCTTCGCTGAGATCTTAAATGTTCCACTCTCCACCTAACAATGGAATCTCCCAGAGTGAAAATAAGTATGGTAAACAATTAAGTAAGGAAAATATTTAAACAATAGATTCAGGTCTATTTTCATCTCACGGAATTATTGTACCCCCGGTAATTATAAGCAGACACAATTTTCCCTACCACTTTAGGTCACGTCCAGTTCTGAGAAGGAGAGAAAGGGAATAACTTACATCTGGTAGCGAGTCAATGAAGGAATGAATATTGGCTTCTTTTGCTGCACTAACAATTTCCTCAAAGGACACCTGCCGACTGTTATCTCCATAGGCAATATTTTCAGCAATAGTGAAGTCAAACAGGATTGGTTCTTGTGAGACGATACCAATCTGAGCTCTCAACCACTGGATATTCAGTGTCTTTGCATTTTTACCATCAAAAAGCTGAGAAAGCAAACATTTTAAATTTTACTCACATGGCTATATACATGAATTTGAGACTTACTGTAAATTCATACACAGACGCTATGTAATTGCAGCTCTTTCCTTAGCTCTTTCTTACCAATTACAAGCCCACATAACCTCCTCCCCTCCTTCTCATCTATGTTCCAAAATTCTCTAATCTGTAAAAAGTGAGAACAGACCCTTATGCTGCCTCAGTCCTTTTCTTTACGTCAATATTTAATTAGGATTTTGAAGACAGTGGAAGATAGGATATGCTGAGACAACTTCAAAGAACTTCGGGTAAAGTTCTTTCAATCGTTTCTTTAGCAGGAAAATTTTCCTCTATTTTGCATCTATAAAGAAGAAATTTACTTCTGCGTTCCTTAAGATGTCACTTGCAGCCAGTTTTCTTTATTGGCAACTCTCTCATACTTCTGCTAAATTTGCCTGCTGAATTGCTATCATTAGATAAATGAAAAGAGAATTTTTAATTATTTCTTTTAAGTATCAGTTTAATAATTACATAAATCACCTTAACTTGGACACAAATATACCAGGACATTGAAAGGGCTGTTACATCTCCACTAGAGTGACCCAGTGCAGCGCTCAGGCTCTGTGTTGGGTGACATGATCAGCTGTCTAGTTGAAGATTTGCCCCCTTCATAGCATGGCTATTGGAGGAGATTAACTCCACAGTTTATGCTAGAACAATATAACTTTATAACTATAACATAACAATATAATTTAACTATAACATAACAATATAATTAACCAATGTAACTACTTCTTCAAAGGAAAAGGTGTTATAATGAGCCTTAAGTGGATTCAAAACCACTAAAATAAGGGAACTTTTGTGAACAGCTATTCTGACAGTTACTGCTTTAAGCTAAGCCCCTTTCAGTCAGTTCACAGAGCAACTCAGCTTGAGAATTAGTCCAACACTTTTGTGGTTTCTATGCCACAGGTCTGTGCTTTACCCAAGTAAACTGTTGCTTATTTATGGACACAAGGTCAAAAACATTGGTAAGGAAATTGCACTTCGTTAAACACACTTTTGTGGCACCTATGCTGCTTCTTTCCACACATCATTTTGCTACACTGGACCTTTTGGGGCACTTTTAACTTCTAAAAAATCTTTTCCATTGCACCTAGGCCTTATTTGAGTATTGCTTTATCTTTTGTGAGTATCTCTGCAGAGACAAGTACTAAAATCCTTTTTATTCTCACCTCATTCAGGCCAAAATGTGTGTTCTTTTTCAGACAAAACCTCTGAGCACATTTACATCAAAGAGCAAAAGCAAGTAACAGTACTATTATGTGAAAAAAATTGTAAAGTTGCTGAATAACTAGTATAGGAAACCCTACATATATTTTAAACCGAAATTAATGAAAGTATTTACAATCGATCACTTGATAAGCAGGCATACTCATAAAGATGTTTCTAACAACTAAAAATTATGAAAAAAATTACTTTAGTCAATGTTCACTGGTTTTTTTTGAAAGAACCTAGATGGCAAATTCTATTACTAGATTATACAGAAGTCGATACACATGTTTATCAGCTTTTAAACTGTTCTTATTATAAAAACCTCAGGAAATTTGCCCTGAATTCAAAGCCATTATTAGACTGTGGATCAGGCACATTTTTATCACACAGATCTTCATTAATTCATTGTAATGTGGGAAACTGGGACTTATATACATCTCATTTAATTAAGGAGACCCAATGAGTCACTGCTGATCTTTAACATAAAAATACTTTAAAAATAAAACTAGAAATATCTATTGTACTTATCACGTCACATCAAACCAATTAAGAACACCCTCACGTAACCAGTTGACATGTTCTTGCAAAAATACTTACCATTTCTCCATCAAGTGGGTCATAAAATCTCTCAAGCAGCTGAACAACGGTGCTCTTTCCACAGCCACTGCTACCAACAAGAGCCAGAGTTTGTCCCTTTTCTACTTTTAGATTCAAACCTTGAAGGATTTTGACCTCTGGTCGGTTTGGGTAGTTAAATGCCACATCTTTGATTGTTATGTTTCCCTCAAATGTTTCCTATAATTAAAATAGCATTACTGTTACATCTTTAAGACAATTTCACAGATGATTAAAATAGAATTGCAGAAGTATCCCCACCCCCCAGCAATCAAGAGAGATTTTCAAAATACCCTTTTGGCTCTATGTGCAAAAGCTGGACTCACAGTAGAGAACTGGGTCCATGTTGTGTTCAGTTACTGTGAAGAATGCATTGTGATAAGGATGTAATCAGAAGGAGAGGAGGAATCAGTTTGAAGAAAGTGAGGAGGGTGCTGTCCATATTACCAATAAATAATATCACCCATCACACATGGCTTACTTACAGGCTTGTCTCCTTCCTCACTGTAACTATCTATTGAGGGCACTCTTTCAAACAGCAGAAACAAGTGGGCTGCTGATATCTTGGCTTTCGCATAGTCTGGGGCAAAAGAACTGGTTTGTCCTAATGCCATTGCACCAAATACAACAGCTGAAAACACTCTATAAAAGGAATCAGGAAAAAAAAAATCAGCAGACAATGAAGAAAAGGACAGTGGAAATGTGGCTGCAGCCAACTTTTTCTTTTACTCAGAGAAAAAGAGGGCTAAATTTAGTAAGAATAAAGTACTAATCAACTATTATTGCTTTAATTATTAATTTAGCTTCAGAAATTTCTTTTTACCCTCTTTTAATGACATGAGATAAACATGCCTCCATTCCAAATTCAGTGTTTTCATCACTTATTAGCAGTAATTTCTTTAGTTATTAATTCCGGTTAGTATATTAACTCCCAGCTGGGCTATGAGGAAAGGGGTCAATGGATGGCAAAATTGTTACTCTAATCCTGTTCTATCATCACTGTGGTTTCCTCGCTATGGTTCAATGACCTTTGGGAATCAGTGATCAATTTTTAAGGCACCAATGAAAATAAGAAATCAAGCCTGTAACAAGGTGACAATAAAGATTTCATTTTCTACTACATCTCTGCTGGAAAAAAATTGCAGGGTTTACAATACCAATAAAGGTTGAAAAGTATGTTATTATTGGTTTATGGTGATTTTTACGTCATTTTATGGAATTTTATGTAATCTTACAGGCTACATTAGAATAGTTCAAGAACCTGTTGTCTTCATCTATTACTTACTGCCACACACCATAGAAACAAAATCATCACCAAGAAATGGTATTTGACACATGACACCTCTTAGCCTGTTTTAAGGCAAAGTAAAATAGATTCATTTTTATTAATTTTTTCTTTTCTCTTCAGAGCTACATAAAGTGATCTGTTTTATTCTGCATTTGAACAGCCTGAAAGGGGCTCACAGTTTCTGCTCAAACCCTCCCTTTCAAATCTAACTGGAAATTCACTCAGCTGGCTAGAGAGGTTCAGCTAGCAGATGGGATGCAGATACTTTCTAACATCTTCTGGTCAAAATCAGCTGTGTTAACTATCTTTAATGAGGTTGACAACAGAAAATCGGTATGTTTGACCTTCTTCGGTATTCAGGTCACTGATATCCACACTGGTAGGATCTCAGTCTTTCATACTTGTTTCCATAGCCCTGTATTGAGCAAATACCTCTTGAATTATAAATTATTTTTCTGGACAGACAGAAAAAAAAGATTGCAAAAGAGATACTTACAAAAATACATCTTTATACTGCATGTGTCCATTTACCACTAGATAGGCACCAAACCGGAAACAGCCGGCATAGGTAAAGAACATCATTGCTTGTGAAAGGGCAAAACAAAAGCCAAATATATGTGCCTTCTTCACAGAATTTCTGTATAGAAAGAATGCATACTTTCATCAAAGTGTGCAATCATACTGAAGTCCTAGTATGCAAACAACAACTGACTTCAATTGATACGGTTAGGAATGGAAAGTTTACATACACCGAAACATTAAATAAAACCACATCTTCTCTCTCATAGGGCAATAAGTTCCTATTTATACTAGAACAACAGAAAGATTAAAGTCTTGGAGCAACCCCATCAATGTCAACCCTGAGAATGGTTAGGAACTGTTCAGCAAATTGTGAGATATGAAGGCAAAACCCAGCAGCCTGACAAAAAAGCTAAGTAATATCTTTTATGTCCTGCACCGTGCTCTAACCACTCTATTATTACAGTAGATGTGTTAGGGGCGCCCCTGCTTCTTTCCCATTATATCTGTGTACATGTACTTTCATTTCCTTTACTTCTCTCATGGATGTTTGAAAAGGAAACATTCCATTCTAGAACAAACAATACTTTAATTGGCAGAATCTTTTTAGTTGTTTACTTTAAGACTTTTAAATTTTTATTTAGTCCAGACAGATTTATATTACTTTGTTTTCAGCCCCAAACCAGTAAGTAACTATTCAAATGCTTTCAATCTTACTAACACTTTAATAAATGGCTTAATGCAATATTCAATTTATATGATAAAGGTTTTAATTAAATATCCAAAACAATTTAGGTGGAAATTCAGATTAGAACACTTCAAAAGCTCACTTAAAACCAACATTTTTCCAAGCCAAGTGACATTGTAATAGAAGATACCAATATCATAACAGAAAATTAATTAGATAAAATTTTTAAAAATGTTGACTGGTGGTGATCGCATTTGCCAATAAAAATATGCAAAATATTAACATTAATTGTGAGATAATTACATTATACATTAAATCATACACACCACAAAAAAGATCTATTTTTGTTGAAGTAAATGTTTGCAATTTATTACAGATATATTTTTAGCTTAGTTATTTTTATTATACCTGTATGGTCCAATCAAATGTTCTCCATACATCGACTCAAATTTTCTTTCTCGGGTCAAGCTAACAACAGTTCTAATATTTTCTATTGCTTCTGTGGCAATCTGCAATAGTAAAACAAATGTTTTAATCAAAAGCTAAGATTACGTTGCAATTCCTTATTCTAAATTAATAAAAAGATTCTGTTGGAATACAATTTTATACTTTGATACAGGTTATAAAAATAATAGACTGTTGATATAAAAATAAGCATTTTATATTTTTCTTTTTATGACAATTTTCTTACAATGCTCAGAATTTTCTGATAAGACCTCTTTGATGTTCGACAAATAACTGGTGAAAAGCCATTTGACAGCAATGACAGTTATGGAGAAGATACTCAACAAGAAAAATGGCATATTAGCATTCAACTTCCAGTCCACTGACTTTGGGCTAAAATCAAAATGTCCAAGTTACTTAGGTGCTTTAGAGCCTAACTTAGATCTCAGCAGTAAATATTTGCTCTGATCCCTTCTTTAAGATTGCAGATTCTTTAGACTTGAGTAATTTTTATACACAAATGAGCCAGGGGAGATTCAGATAAGATATTAAAAAAAAAAAAATTCACTGTTAGGGTCATCAGGCATTCAAATAGAATGCCCAGGGAGATGGTGGAGTCTGCAAGCGTTCAAGAGATGGATGTGGCACTTGGGGATATGTTGGGGTGTCCTGGCAAACCTGCCAGCCTAGGGCGTGGGGGGACAGACCTGCGCCTGGGAAAACCCCCTCGGTTTATGATATCTCTATGCAAATATGTATTGGTTCACCCCGGTTCCCCTTCTCCCTTGGTTTTATGATATCTCTATA